>CM019066.1:57808585-58184821 GCA_009667805.1 Leptobrachium leishanense | reverse complement strand
TACCCTATACCCTGTAACTGCCTCTATATACTGTATAACTACCCCCTGTAACTGCCTCTATATACTGTATAACTACACCCTGTAACTGCCTCTATATACTGTATAACTACCCCCTGTAACTGCCTCTATATATACTGTATAACTACCCCCTGTAACTGCCTCTATATACTGTATAACTACACCCTGTAACTGCCTCTATATACTGTATAACTACACCCTGTAACTGCCTCTATATACTGTATAACTATACCCTGTAACTGCCTCTATATACTGTATAACTACCCCCTGTAACTGCCTCTATATACTGTATAACTACCCCCTGTAACTGCCTCTATATACTGTATAACTACCCCCTATACCCTGTAACTGCCTCTATATACAGTATAACTACCCCCTGTAACTGCCTCTATATACTGTATAACTACCCCCTGTAACTGCCTCTATATACTGTATAACTACCCCTATACCCTGTAACTGCCCTATATACTGTATAACTACCCCCTGTACCCTGTAACTGCCTCTATATACTGTATAACTACCCCCTGTAACTGCCTCTATATACTGTATAACTACCCCCTGTAACTGCCTCTATATATTGTATAACTACCCCTATACCCTGTAACTGCCTGTATATACTGTATAACTACACCCTGTAACTGCCTCTATATACTGTATAACTACCCCCTATACCCTGTAACTGCCTCTATATACTGTATAACTATACCCTGTAACTGCCTCTATATACTGTATAACTACCCCCTGTAACTGCCTCTATATACTGTATAACTGCCCCCTATACCCTGTAACTGCCTCTATATACTGTATAACTACCCCCTGTAACTGCCTCTATATACTGTATAACTACCCCCTGTAACTGCCTCTATATACTGTATAACTACCCCCTATAACTGCCTCTATATACTGTATAACTACCCCCTACCCTGTAACTGCCTCTATATACTGTATAACTACCCCCTATAACTGCCTCTATATACTGTATAACTACCCCCTGTAACTGCCTCTATATACTGTATAACTACCCCCTATAACTGCCTCTATATACTGTATAACTACCCCTGTAACTGCCTCTATATACTGTATAACTACCCCCTACCCTGTAACTGCCTCTATATACTGTATAACTACCCCTACCCCCTGTAACTGCCTCTATATACTGTATAACTACCCCCTATACCCTGTAACTGCCTCTATATACTGTATAACTATACCCTGTAACTGCCTCTATATACTGTATAACTACCCCCTGTAACTGCCTCTATATACTGTATAACTACCCCCTGTAACTGCCTCTATATACTGTATAACTACACCCTGTAACTGCCTCTATATACTGTATAACTACACCCTGTAACTGCCTCTATATACTGTATAACTACCCCCTATACCCTGTAACTGCCTCTATATACTGTATAACTACCCCCTGTAACTGCCTCTATATACTGTATAACTACCCCCTGTAACTGCCTCTATATACTGTATAACTACCCCTGTAACTGCCTCTATATACTGTATAACTACCCCCTGTAACTGCCTCTATATACTGTATAACTATACCCTGTAACTGCCTCTATATACTGTATAACTACCCCCTGTAACTGCCTCTATATACTGTATAACTACCCCCTATACCCTGTAACTGCCTCTATATACTGTATAACTACCCCCTGTAACTGCCTCTATATACTGTATAACTACCCCTGTAACTGCCTCTATATACTGTATAACTACCCCCTATAACTGCCTCTATATACTGTATAACTACCCCCTATACCCTGTAACTGCCTCTATATACTGTATAACTACCCCCTGTAACTGCCTCTATATACTGTATAACTACCCCCTACACCCTGTAACTGCCTCTATATACTGTATAACTACCCCTACACCCTGTAACTGCCTCTATATACTGTATAACTGCCCCCTATACCCTGTAACTGCCTCTATATACTGTATAACTACCCCCTATACCCTGTAACTGCCTCTATATACTGTATAACTACCCCCTATACCCTGTAACTGCCTCTATATACAGTATAACATACAGTATATAGAGGCAGTTACAGGGTATAGGGGGTAGTTATACAGTATATAGAGGCAGTTACAGGGTGTAGTTATACAGTATATAGAGGCAGTTACAGGGTATAGGGGGTAGTTATACAGTATATAGAGGCAGTTACAGGTGTAGTTATACAGTATATAGAGGCAGTTACAGGGTATAGGGGGTAGTTATACAGTATATAGAGGCAGTTACAGGGTATAGGGGGTAGTTATACAGTATATAGAGGCAGTTACAGGGTATAGGGGGTAGTTATACAGTATATAGAGGCAGTTACAGGGTATAGGGGGCAGTTATACAGTATATAGAGGCAGTTACAGGGTGTAGGGGTAGTTATACAGTATATAGAGGCAGTTACAGGGGGTAGTTATACAGTATATAGAGGCAGTTACAGGGTATAGGGGGTAGTTATACAGTATATAGAGGCAGTTACAGGGGGTAGTTATACAGTATATAGAGGCAGTTACAGGGGGTAGTTATACAGTATATAGAGGCAGTTACAGGGTACAGGGGGTAGTTATACAGTATATAGAGGCAGTTACAGGGTATAGGGGGTAGTTATACAGTATATAGAGGCAGTTACAGGGTATAGGGGGTAGTTATACAGTATATAGAGCCAGTTACAGGGGGTAGTTATACAGTATATAGAGGCAGTTACAGGGGGTAGTTATACAGTATATAGAGGCAGTTACAGGGTATAGTTATACAGTATTGAAGGAAAAGGAATCCTCAGACCACCATCTGCTGACCTATAAGAAGGACCCTATAAGTAGTTAAATATAACACCCCATGAATTATAATATTAATAGTTAAATTAAGGTTTAAAATATAAGAAATAGTTTTAGGATAATTTGATCATCAGCAGTATTATAGGATTAAGTTTCACTTCTCAATATGTTTGAAATGTCTTTAGATGCTGATCTTTAGAAATGTCTTTAGATGCTGATCTTTAGAAATGTCTTTAGATACAGATCTTTAGAAATGTCTTTTGAAATGTCTTTAGATACAGATCTTTAGAAATGTCTGAAGAAATGCTGATGGCTAGCATTTCTCAAGAGATAGCATGTCTCAAGAAGTCACATGCACCGGGCCACGGGACTGTCCAGAAATGTGTCACCAGACCTGTATGGAAACTGGCCAATGAACTATGTTATGTTTTGAAATGTTAACTAATGAAATAAAGAGCCAACGCCTTGACATAGGGTATAAATAAGTGTCAAGAACCGTTGGAAGGCAGAGAGAGGGATGCCAGACTAAAATATGCCTCGTGTGTTTTGATTTCTCTCTCTCTCCTGCGCAGAATGAGAGTTAACTCAAGGTGTGCCTAAGACAGGGTCTTAGGGGTTAAGGACGGACAATTGGAGACCATTATTCTCTTCAATCTGGAGGTACTGCCGAAATGAACAGTCACCCCTCGTCCTGGTGAGTATATTGTCTTGTCTGGACGAGGGCAATGACAGCGTTTATCTCGAACTAAAGTTAGTTGTCCATGTCCTATAGAAGTTAAAAGAAAACGTTGCCACGGGCCGTTTATTATAGAATTAAAAGAAAACGTTGCCAGGGGCCGTTTATTTAAAGATGGAGTGGGTCAGGGACCACACTCAATAGAAGGGACATTATATGTCCAATTGATCACACCTTGCGTTGACCCTCATAAAATGTATAGAGTATAAGAATATTAGAGTATAAGAATAATAGAGTGTAAGAATATTAGAGTGTAAGAATATTAGAGTGTAAGAATAATAGAGTGTTAAAGATTTACTGTTGAACGATCTGTAAGGTAAAACAGACGTCCATCAGTTGTGATAATAGAGTTATAAGTTAAAATAATGAACAATCCGCAAGGTGAGGCGGAAAAGTCGTTATGTATATGTATATATATATGTATATATTGTTAAAGTATATATTATTAGAGTGATAAGTTAATTGGGTGGCAGGAAAATCTGTAAAGTATGCAGACTTTTGCCCCTTTGTATACTGATGGTACTGTGTATATATATATATGTATATATAAGAGCTGACTGGTTGGACATTGTTTGCTGTGAGGTGTATGTTGTATTAAGCAGAGGTGTTTGTTGGCCATTTGTGTGTTAGTTGCTGACTGATGGGGTGGATGATGTTGGTCATGTATGCAGTTACTAACCGGAGATATATATATTGTGAAGCTAGTTTTTATATATTATTGGATTGTGGTTTATAAATTTTTGTTTATGACATGAAGGAATTATATAACTACAAAATAAAAAGCAAAAGATTAGAAGTTTGATTCTCGAGATTAGGGGAGGATTCACTAAATAAGTTTTTATTATTTATCCTTAAAATAGCTCATCTTTTGTTGATCCATGTAGCATAGAGATATATATATATATATAGTAAGAATTTAAATTGTTTTTCTTTTCGAGCACTGTGAAGAGCCTCTCTTTTTTCTTTCTTTCTCTATTTTACCTGCCTGATTATTCAATTGTACAACTAGCTATGGGTATTTAAAGTAGCAAGGTTAAAGAATATCCCTTACTGAAAATAGGAGAGTTTTGTAAAGATTATGTAGCATGAGTAGGGGGCACAGATTGCTATTTAATTAACCCATGGATAGATAATCTAGCGGGATGGACAGAAGCAGTGGGAGTTGTGATCCTTTCCTCAGACAGGGAGACCACAGCCCATTCTATATGGATATAGTGAAAGGATTATGTCTCGACGACACCGAGGCATGGCCCTATTATCAGGGAGACCCTCAGTGGGACATGCAGTATATGAAATTGGGGAGGGGGGGACAATGATTAATGGTGAAACAATGTAGAAGAGGGACCCCATTGTCCTCTGACAGCGCCAGACTGCATAAAATAGAACAGAGTATACCACGGAATAAACAGGAAGTCCCACGAGCGGACTGGGGCGCTCGCCCCTCCCTCTTACAAATACACAATGTATCCTTCACTTGCTGGTTTCCAAGACACCGAAATACTCGGTGCTGTTGCAGCAATCGAATGTACATCGTCAGCCCCTAGTAAACCACAAATAGAAGATACTAGGGACATAAAAATGATAGACGAGATAAGAGCAGAAGAAAAAGAGGAAGTAAAAGAGAAAAAAAAAAAAGCAGAAGAATATATACTGCCTTTCGTTATTATGGCCACTCGCATATAACAAAGGATCGCCATTAATAAGCCCTAAGATATGAGAATAACACCAACAAAACCCATTTTCCATTTATGACCGTGGGGAATAAGTTACTTAGAAATAGAAGATATTAATAGAATTTTTAAACATTGTCAAAAAGAGAAAGAGGACGGACTACGTCCTATGATTGACCAGTTTCTACAGGATGGCATCCTGGAACCTGTAGTCTTCCCCTTCAGTACCCCAATTAACCCCGTGAACAAAGCTGACGGGACTGTCAGGTTCGTTCAAGACTTGCGCGCAGTTAATTCCCTAGTGATTCTAATTGCGCCAATTGTCCCAGATGTCACGTCACTTCTGTCATCAATATCAGCGACACATACACATTTTTCTGTAATTGACCTGAAGAATGCATTTTTTAGCATCCCTGTACATCTGGAAACGGCATTGCTGTTCGCATTCACATTTGAAGGCACCCAATTTACATGGAAAAGGTTATCTCAGGGGTACATTGATGCCCCAGTGGTCTACAGTATTGTACTGCAGGCCACTCTGAAATTCTGGCACCCCAGCCATGGTTCTGTCCTGCTGCAATACGTGGATGATCTCCTCGTATGCAGTTCATCAGAGGAGGCCTGCCGGGAGGATGGTAAAACACTTCCTCGTTGGTTACAGGAATGTGGGTACAAGGTTTCCCTTAAAAAAAATAAAAAAAAAAAAAAAAAAAAATGCAGTGGTGTCAAATGCAAGTTGAATATTTAGGGTTTGTTCTCAGACAGGGGGAACGGAGCATCAGTCAGAAGAGAGTCCAGTCTGTCACGGGCCTGGTCAACCCGAAAACTAAGAAGGACATGCTGTCATTCTTAGGCATGATAAACTATTGCAGA
Organism: Leptobrachium leishanense; assembly: GCA_009667805.1. Classification (NCBI taxonomy): domain Eukaryota; kingdom Metazoa; phylum Chordata; class Amphibia; order Anura; family Megophryidae; genus Leptobrachium; species Leptobrachium leishanense. The sequence goes on along the minus strand of CM019066.1, from coordinate 58,178,737 downwards.
CAGTGGATCCCTGACTGCTCCTACTATGATAACATTCTGAGACAAGCCACCCTGTTGGGTCAATCCAATGTGATAACGTGGTCTAATGAAATGTTAAATGCCTTTAAGGTTCTCAGAAATGCAATGATGATAAGCCCCGCGCTAGGCCTCCCTGATTATGTACTTTCATTTCATCTGTTTGCAAAGGACAATTGTAAAACCATGGCCGGGGTACGGACGCAAGAACATGGGGGCGGTTGTGCCCCGTAGTATTTTTTTTTTTTCTTTTTTTCAAAGATTCTGCCAGTAACGGTACAAGGGATGCCGGCCTCTTTGCGTGCCCTGGCAGCATGTGCAATGGTCGTTAGTATGGCAAGCCAATACACATTAGGGTACAAAACTCACCTACACACAACCCATGATGTTTTATTTTTACTTAAGGGCATACATACACGGCACATGTCACAGCGCTTTAGTGGATATGAAGTCACACTGCTAAGCAACCCTGCACTGCACATAGCATACAGTTCAAGTGTCTCTGGTCCAGCAACAATCCTAAACGCTTTACTGGGTCTTAAGAACCCCTCAGATACAATCCCACTCGAACATGACTGTGTCTCTCCATTGCGTCTGCAACTGCACCCCGCACTGATCTCATGTCAACACCTGTTCCGGACGCAGATGTCGTCTTTGTTGGCGGCTCCTGTGCCCGCCCCAATGACAACACTTATTATGCAGGCTCTATGCGGGTAGACCTGTCACGATATACACTGACTCCAAATATGCTTATGGTGTGGTCCATGACCATGGGACGATATGGGAAAAGAGGGGATTTGTGGCCGCAGATGGCAAGAAGATTTCCCATTCGACCCTGGTCACGGACCTCCTAGCAAGCGTTCTTATGCCCTCTCAGATAGCGGTGTTACATTTTAGAGCACACACCAGAGTCTCAGATCCTATTGCAAAAGGGAATCATCTGGCTGACCAAGCAGCTAAACGAGCAGCACAACAGGACATAGCTAAACTAGTAATGCCGGGTTTTGCGACCTCCCACAATGGATAGGGACCAATTATTTTGTACTTTACAAAAATATGCAACCACAGAAGAGCTAAAGAATTGGATATTGGTACTCCCCATCATTCTGGCTGAAATCAGAATGGCGGTTAATAGGAACACAGGCTACTCCCCCTTTGAGATATTTATGGGCAGACCCTTTCCATTACCATGGTCTACAGGTAGGCTAACAGTGGAGACAGGGGACTTAGAGCAGATAAGGGAGGAATATGTTAGGCAGCTGATCTCAACCCTCGAGACAACCAGAGACGAAGTTATATTTAAGTTCCCCTTTCTTTCAGACAAACCTACCCACCCATTTAATCCAGGAGACAAGGTGCTGGTAAAGCGGCTACAGAAAGGAAAAAGAGGATTTCGCCTATGGACCACGGTGGTAGCCGTAACCCGCACAGCTATACTGACAGAGGACAGCCCAGTCTGGATTCACGCCTCTCGAGTCAAGCGGATTCAACAAGGGACCCTCTCGAGTCAAGCGGATTCAACAAAGGACTCAACAAGGGGTACTAACGGGGGCAGCTAATAGCCTTGGCCTCCATCAGGAAGAGGACCCGGACCAAGAAATGTGAGGGCAGATAGCCCTGGTTTCCAACAAAGAGAAGATGACAACCAAGGATCCTTTTCGAAGAGTATGGAGACGCATGTGGGGGAAGAAAAAGACTGAAATAATATGTTTACCCCCCCCTTCGGAACATATATCACAACCCCTATTGTCCACACCCCCTACCAGAAAGAACCCCAACCCAAACCATCACTGTCTGGCCACTGTTGTTTCTTTATTGTCCACCATTACTGCAGTATGATACTGTACAAGGCAACTGTATATATATGTGTAACCGATGAGTACTGGGGACATAATTGTGATTATTGGGGCGCAGTGGGGTGGGACACGGGCAATATGGGATATGGTACCTCTGATGCCGTAGTTAACAGATGGGGATATAAACCAGATAGCGCCGCATGACGACGCAGTTCCGAGGGACAAAGCCTATTAAATCGTATGACTTTAATTGGGAGAGGTGGGTGGCGGTGCTCAATAAGAAGCGGAGCTCAGACAGTACAATTGACGCTGACTATACAACACCCTTCCCAGGCCGACACGGGTGTCTATGTAATGGGAATATACGCAACTGCCACAACCAAATTCCCTCGATATAAGTTCAAACTCCAAGATATGGCCATTTATAAGAAGGAAGAGAACCCATTCCTACCCAGGAAATATGGAGAGGTAGTGAGACCTCATCCTCTCCTACCTAACACCAAATCAAATCCCACCTATGAATACAGCATAGTAATGGAAACAGGATTTTCAGATGTAAATGTTTGGCTAGAATGGGTAAAATTTAGTGCCCTAAACAATAACCGTACAAATTGTTATGTGTGTGTGGTGCTGCTAGGCCACATCTAGGCACTGTACCTTTTAATATTCCGCAAGATGAAGAAGAATGTTTTCTTAGTTTATATACTAACACCACTGATAGCCAGAGTTTATGTGAATATTGGAAGAATAGCTACCCCATACTAACACGCCTCCCACAACCAGGAGAAGGGATACATGTTTACCCAGGGAACTATACCTGCTATAGGTCAGGAAATAGGTAGGAACCTCACCTTCTTCCCCGAGGGTTATTGTGCCAATTATAGCAATATCAACAGTATTAAGTTACAGAATCAAGTTTTTCTGATTGGGGATCTCTACTGGATATGTGGAGACCTCAAGATTAGGGCGCGTCTGCCCCTTCAATGGTCAGGTGAATGTGCCCTAGCTAAGGCCATAATGGGATTTCATATTGTTTCGGATCCTGAGGAAATTCCAAATATTAGCACACGTCGCAGGAAAAGGGAAGTCCCAAGCCCACAAGGTAGTCTTGATCCGCATGTCTATATTGATGTTATAGGGGTACCAAGAGGGGTCCCTGATGAATTTAAAGCAAGGGATCAGGTAAAGGCAGGGTTTGAGTCATTCCTAGCACCTCTTGTTACTATAATAAGAATGTAGATTGATTAACTATTTATATTATAACCAGCAGAGATTTGTTAATTATACTCGCGAAGCTTTACAGGGCCTCGCTGACCAACTACAATCCACATCCATTATGACGTTCCAGAACCGGATGGCTCTGGACATGATATTGGCTGAAAAAGGTAGGTTAGGAAGATAAATAGGCACTGGGAGACTGCCATGTGTTACCAGTTCCGTGGCAGGTACAGCCCCCCCGCTGGTTCTATATTGATCCACATGGGTATTGAGGGTCTCGCTCCCCAACCCATACTAACTTACAGTAGATAGATGAAACAAAGAAAGAATCAAATAGTATGATCATACTATGATTCTAAGAGGGGATTGAAGGAAAAGGAATCCTCAGACCACCATCTGCTAACCTATAAGAAGGACCCTATAAGTAGTTAAATATAACACCCCATGAATTATAATATTAATAGTTAAATTAAGGTTTAAAATATAAGAAATAGTTTTAGGATAAATTGATCATCAGCAGTATTATAGGATTAAGTTTCACTTCTCAATATGTTTGAAATGTCTTTAGATGCTGATCTTTAGAAATGTCTTTAGATACAGATCTTTAGAAATGTCTTTTGAAATGTCTTTAGATACAGATCTTTAGAAATGTCTGAAGAAATGCTGATGGCTAGCATTTCTCAAGAGATAGCATGTCTCAAGAAGTCACATGCACCGGGCCACGGGACTGTCCAGAAATGTGTCACCAGACCTGTATGGAAACTGGCCAATGAACTATGTTATGTTTTGAAATGTTAACTAATGAAATAAAGAGCCAACGCCTTGACACAGGGTATAAATAAGTGTCAAGAACCGTTGGAAGGCAGAGAGATGCCAGACTAAAACATGCCTCGTGTGTTTTGATTTCTCTCTCTCTCCTGCGCAGAATGAGAGTTAACTCAAGGTGTGCCTAAGACAGGGTCTTAGGGGTTAAGGACGGACAATTGGAGACCATTATTCTCTTCAAGTATATAGAGGCAGTTACAGGGGGTAGTTATACAGTATATAGAGGCACTTACAGGGGGTAGTTATACAGTATATAGAGGCAGTTACAGGGTATAGTTATACAGTATATAGAGGCAGTTACAGGGTATAGAGGGTAGTTATACAGTATATAGAGGCAGTTACAGGGGGTAGTTATACAGTATATAGAGGCAGTTACAGGGGGTAGTTATACAGTATATAGAGGCAGTTACAGGGTATAGGGGGTAGTTATACAGTATATAGAGGCAGTTACAGGGGGTAGTTATACAGTATATAGAGGCAGTTACAGGGTATAGGGGGTAGTTATACAGTATATAGAGGCAGTTACAGGGTATAGGGGGTAGTTATACAGTATATAGAGGCAGTTACAGGGTATAGGGGGTAGTTATACAGTGTATATAGAGGCAGTTACAGGGGGTAGGGGGTAGTTATACAGTATATAGAGGCAGTTACAGGGTGTAGTTATACACTATATAGAGGCAGTTACAGGGTGTAGGGGGTAGTTATACAGTATATAGAGGCAGTTACAGGGTATAGAGGGTAGTTATACAGTATATAGAGGCAGTTACAGGGGTAGTTATACAGTATATAGAGGCAGTTACAGGGTATAGAGGGTAGTTATACAGTATATAGAGGCAGTTACAGGGGTAGTTATACAGTATATAGAGGCAGTTACAGGGTATAGGGGGTAGTTATACAGTATATAGAGGCAGTTACAGGGTATATATGGGCAGATAGAGGAAGCATTCACACAATAGAGAGAGTCTCTGATGGCTCAAAGGTCCGTGCGCATGCGCAATAGGATAGAGTGTGGCGTCGGGTTTTGATGACGTCAAAGCGGTGCGCTGGTCGCCTGGTTTTCCAAGATGGCTGCTAATCGGAACGAGCGCATCTCCAAATCGGCGGTACGTGCGCGCATGCACATTGCTGCTGGTTCCTTACTGTGAGCGGCTGAAACGTCACTGGAAGTGCGCCGGTCCCCACATATGAGAGGTTCCCATATGTGCCAGAACACGGATAAACTGGCATTTTTCTGCTCTGAAATGTAAAATCTCTGTAATTTACACGGTATTTTAGGGGATGATGGGAGTTGTAGTCATGCCCAGTGACCGCGCCCTGTATTAGCTTAATGGAGCATGATGGGAGTTTAATTCTAAACATTGGATGATGGGAGTTGTAGTCACATCCGTTGCGCAGTGTTTTTTCTTTATATATAACACAGGCTGCATTTTTATTTCCTCTCTGCCCGATGCTGCTGCTGTGCCTCTTTATTAGCGTGTGGGTTGATATTTAATTGAGTGGGGAATGATGGGAGTTTTATTCCGGCTGGATGGAGTATATGTAACATCACTGCTCTCTAACCATGGAGACCCAGGTTCAAATCCCAGAGAGCCTGTGTGACTGCGTATACCTGTGAGAGCCTGTGTGACTGCGTATACCTGTGAGAGCCTGTGTGACTGCGTATACCTGTGAGAGCATGTGTGACTGCGTATACCTGTGAGAGCCTGTGTGACTGCGTATACCTCTGAGAGCCTGTGTGACTGCGTATACCTCTGAGAGCCTGTGTGACTGCGTATACCTCTGAGAGCCTGTGTGACTGCGTATACCTCTGAGAGCCTGTGTGACTGCGTATACCTGTGGGAGCCTGTGTGACTGCGTATACCTGTGAGAGCCTGTGTGACTGCGTATACCTGTGAGAGCATGTGTGACTGCGTATACCTGTGAGAGCATGTGTGACTGCGTATACCTGTGAGAGCATGTGTGACTTCGTATACCTGAGAGCATGTGTGACTGCGTATACCTGTGAGAGCATGTGTGACTGCGTATACCTGTGAGAGCATGTGTGACTGCGTATACCTGTGAGAGCATGTGTGACTGTATATACCTGTGAGAGCCTGTGTGACTGCGTATACCTATGATAGTGTTATGGCTAACAGACCGGGTATTTAGGTGATGACTCGACAAAAGAAATGCCAGACGGAGGCCTTGATTCTTGAAAGGAAAAAAGGTTTTATTCGGTACCGGACAAGAGCTGCAAGTCTTGCTCGCAATAAAAGCTCAAGTCCCGAGCCAACAGAGAAACAAAGAATTTATACATGGTGAGTAAAAATGCACACCTTATTCCCCTCCCCAGGTTACCCTCCCACTTCCCATATCAACCTTCATTATACATATTGGACTTTATTCATCATTTTGCAAGTCAGCAAGGTTCACCTCAAAGACACGACCCTTGAGCCCACCCGAGACAATCTGAATTCTCTGTCTAGTCAATAAGGTTGTAAAAGGGAATCATTCTTCCAAAACAAATATGGCCAGCTACGAAATTACATGGGTTATCCATTCCTTATGCGGCCTTGGTATATTAAGCCAACTTTTGCGGCTTGGCTAGAAATATTTAGAGACCTGGAGGGGGGGGGGGTGATTCTTCAGTCAACAGAAATCAGGTTTAAAACAAGATATTAGAGGCTACACTTAGCTGTTAGAAAATAGAACGGTATAAACTATCTAAAATGGTGGACAGGGAACACAGAGGGTGACGCTGGGGGTTATTCCCAGGTAGCGCTCTTTCAATAGCCTGTGTGACTGTGTATACTCGTGAAACTGTGTATGTGTGCGAGCCTGTGTGACTGCGTATACCCACTGGCGGACCACCCGCAAGTGCGGGCGCACCAGGGCCTCAGCCTGGGGGGGCCCAATGGCAGAACTACCACCATAGCGACCCACACGGGTGCTATGGGGCCCACAGCCGAGAGGGGCCCGGTGAAGATGAGCAGACCCGGACCAGGGGAGGACTGACCCCCTCGGGGCCCGCCCGAGGGCCCGTGGGTGGGGGGGCGGATGCCATGCAGGGGGTGACCGGTCCTGAATACCATAAGAGTCCATGTTGAAGGTGAGGCAGCTGTGTGCGTGCGCAGGTCACGCAGTCCGGCCAGTCAGGTGGTGCGGAGTCTCAGTACCACCTGACTGGCTGGACCGCGTGACCTGCACACACGCACACAGCCACCCGCTCTTTTTTTAACACGGACTCACACTATTCCGGAATGGGCACCCCCTGCATGGAATCAAAGCCACAGGGGCAAACTCTGGCACCCCACTGCTACCCAGATGACTCCGTGGCCTGGAGGGACCCCCACAGGCCCACGCCCGTCAAAGAAAGCACATACCCGTTAAATATATAATAAAGAATTCTGATACGCTGACACACACCGCACATTGCTGGGAGTTTTATTGCTGTGGATTCTGATACGCTGACGCACACTGCACATTGCTGGGAGTTTTATTGCTGTGGATTCTGATACGCTGACACACTGCACATTGCTGGGAGTTTTATTGCTGTGGATTCTGATACGCTGACGCACACTGCACATTGCTGGGAGTTTTATTGCTGTGGATTATTATTATTATTCTTTATTTATAAAGCGCCAGCATATTCCGCAGCGCTGGCGCACACTGCACATTGCTGGGAGTTTTATTGCTGTGGATTCTGATACGCTGACACACACCGCACATTGCTGGGAGTTTTATTGCTGTGGATTCTGATACGCTGACGCACACCGCACATTGCTGGGAGTTTTATTGCTGTGGATTCTGATACGCTGACACACTGCACATTGCTGGGAGTTTTATTGCTGTGGATTCTGATACGCTGACGCACACTGCACATTGCTGGGAGTTTTATTGCTGTGGATTCTGATACGCTGACACACTGCACATTGCTGGGAGTTTTATTGCTGTGGATTATTATTATTATTCTTTATTATAAAGCGCCAGCATATTCCGCAGCGCTGGCGCACACTGCTGGGAGTTTTATTGCTGTGGATTCTGATACGCTGACACACTGCACATTGCTGGGAGTTTTATTGCTGTGGATTATTATTATTATTCTTTATTTATAAAGCGCCAGCATATTCCGCAGCGCTGGCGCACACTGCACATTGCTGGGAGTTTTATTGCTGTGGATTCTGATACGCTGACACACACCGCACATTGCTGGGACAGCGGGCAGGGCTGTCAGATTAAAGACCCCCAGATGTTTCTGAACTACCATGATTCCCTGCCTATCTCTTACACTGAAAGAATTATGATATTTGGGGGACTGGGAGTATGACAGCCCTAGTGCAGGGTGTACATTGCAGACTGGGATGGGGGCACTATTAGGGTTTTGTTTTTTTGGGGGGGGGGGAATCTTGCACCAGGGCCCTTTGTTCCTTAGGTACGCCACTGTGTATACCTGTGAGAACCCGTGTGACTGTGTATACCTGTGTGACTGCATATACCTGTGAGAGCCTGTGTGACTGCGTATACCTGTGAGAGCATGTGTGACTGCGTATACCTGTGAGAGCCTGTGTGACTGTATACCTGTGAGAGCCTGTGTGACTGCGTATACCTGTGAGAGCCCGTGTGACTGCGTATACCTGTGAGAGCATGTGTGACTGCGTATACCTGTGAGAGCATGTGTGACTGCGTATACCTGTGAGAGCCTGTGACTGTGTATACCTGTGAGAGCATGTGTGACTATGTATACCTGTGAGTGCATGTGTGACTGCGTATACCTGTGAGAGCCCGTGTGACTGCGTATACCTGTGAGAGCCCGTGTGACTGCGTATACCTGTGAGAGCCCGTGTGACTGCGTATACCTGTGAGAGCCCGTGTGACTGCGTATACCTGTGAGAGCCCGTGTGACTGCGTATACCTGTGAGAGCCCGTGTGACTGCGTATACCTGTGAGAGCCCGTGTGACTGCGTATACCTGTGAGAGCCCGTGTGACTGCGTATACCTGTGAGAGCCCGTGTGACTGCGTATACCTGTGAGAGCATGTGTGACTGCGTATACCTGTGAGAGCCTGTGACTGCGTATACCTGTGAGAGCCTGTGACTGCGTATACCTGAGAGAGCCTGTGTGACTGCGTATACCTGTGAGAGCATGTGTGACTGCGTATACCTGTGAGAGCCTGTGACTGCGTATACCTGTGAGAGCCTGTGACTGCGTATACCTGTGAGAGCCTGTGTGACTGCGTATACCTGTGAGAGCCTGTGTGACTGCGTATACCTGTGAGAGCCTGTGTGACTGCGTATACCTGTGAGAGCCTGTGACTGTGTATACCTGTGAGAGCATGTGTGACTGTGTATACCTGTGAGTGCATGTGTGACTGCGTATACCTGTGAGAGCCTGTGTGACTGCGTATACCTGTGAGAGCCTGTGACTGCGTATACCTGTGAGAGCCTGTGACTGCGTATACCTGTGAGAGCCTGTGTGACTGCGTATACCTGTGAGAGCCTGTGACTGCGTATACCTGTTGTCACGGTGGCAGTACCACCAGGCACGCACCACCCTATCCTTGCCCTCCGATCCTTGGAAGTGGTCGGTCTGTATATATATCCCTAAGAATATAACTCGCAGAAAGGTGAGGACCAGGTTCCTGAGAGAAGCCCCTATGGGCAGAGATGCACTGTAAACGGTAAGGACAGATGAAAGCAACACAGGGTTAACAAAAGACCTCTGTACGGCAATACCAAAGATTCCCTGCACTGAAAGGCCGGTCTTTAGGATAGCCGGATCTAATCTAAAAGGAAAGTATTACCTTGAAGCGTACAGAGTCTTTTGTTGTATACAGATGACAGGGTTTCCTGGAAACGGTACAGACAAGGAATATACTATATAGCGTAGTCATATAGAAGAAAGCCAAAAGGTCATAACCAGAGAGAGTACGTCATACAGAATATAGGAATAGGAACCAGAAGGGAAGTCAGCCAAGCCAAAAATCGGTAACTGGGGAATCAGAATGGAACATAAACAGCAAACCAAAATACAGAAAATGACAGAACTAAATACACAGAAGGAACTGACATAAACTGGAACAGAAATAACAGAGGCAAAAACTGAACAAGGATGAACAAACGGAGGATAACAGGAACACAGCAAGGAGCTCTCAGGATGCAAGGAGACCAGGCAAAGTAAAAATGACCCAGCAATGTACTATAGGTACATTGCTCTAATATAGGCAGGGGGATCAAGGCAAGGGTCAACAGGTGAGCAGCACACAGAACACCAATTAACCCCTGGGAGGCCACCCAGGAATTGGCAGCAACAGAAACACAATGGAAAAAACACAATATACAAATACAGAGGGCAGGAAGACAGGGTGGGAACGTGACACCTGTGAGAGCCTGTGTGACTGCGTATACCTGTGAGAGCATGTGTGACTGCGTATACCTGTGAGAGCCTGTGACTGTGTGACTGCGTATACCTGTGAGAGCCTGTGACTGTGTATACCTGTGAGAGAATGTGTGACTGTGTATACCTGAGTGCATGTGTGACTGCGTATACCTGTGAGAGCCTGTGTAACTGCGTATACCTGTGTGACTGCGTATACCTGTGAGAGACTGTGTGACTGCGTATACCTCTGAGAGCCTGTGTGACTTCGTATACCTGTGAGAGCCTGTGTGACTGCGTATACCTGTGAGAGCCTGTGTGACTGTGTATACCTGTGAGAGCCTGTGCGACTGCGTATACCTGTGAGAGCCTGTGTGACTGCGTATACCTGTGAGAGCCTGTGTGACTGCGTATACCTGTGAGAGCCTGTGTGACTGCTTATACCTGTGAGAGCCTGTGTGACTGCGTATACCTGCGAGAGCCTGTGTGACTGCGTATACCTGTGAGAGACTGTGTGACTGCGTATACCTGTGAGAGCCCGTGTGACTGCGTATACCTGTGCGAGCCTGTGTGACTGCGTGTACCTGTGCGAGCCTGTGTGACTGCGTATACCTGTGAGAGCCTGTGTGACTGCGTATACCTGTGAGAGCCTGTGTGACTGCTTATACCTGTGAGAGCCTGTGTATACCTGTGAGAGCCTGTGTGACTGCGTATACCTGTGAGAGCCTGTGTGACTGCGTATACCTGTGAGAGCCTGTGTGAGTGCGTATACCTGTGATAGCCTGTGTGACTGCGTATACCTGTGAGAGCCTGTGTGACTGCGTATACCTGTGAGAGCCTGTGTGACTGCGTATACCTGTGAGAGCCTGTGTGACTGCGTATACCTGTGAGAGCCTGTGTGACTGCGTATACCTGTGAGAGCCTGTGTGACTGCTTATACCTGTGAGAGCCTGTGTGACTGCGTATACCTGTGAGAGACTGTGTGTCTGCGTATACCTGTGAGAGCCCGTGTGACTGCGTATACCTGTGCGAGCCTGTGTGACTGCGTGTACCTGTGCGAGCCTGTGTGACTGCGTATACCTGTGAGAGCCTGTGTGACTGCGTATACCTGTGAGAGCCTGTGTGACTGCTTATACCTGTGAGAGCCTGTGTATACCTGTGAGAGCCTGTGTGACTGCGTATACCTGTGAGAGCCTGTGTGACTGCGTATACCTGTGAGAGCCTGTGTGACTGCGTATACCTGTGAGAGCCTGTGTGACTGTGTATACCTGTGAGAGCCTGTGTGACTGCGTATACCTGTGAGAGCCTGTGTGACTGCGTATACCTGTGAGAGCCTGTGTGACTGCTTATACCTGTGAGAGCCTGTGTATACCTGTGAGAGCCTGTGTGACTGCGTATACCTGTGAGAGCCTGTGTGACTGCGTATACCTGTGAGAGCATGTGTGACTGCGTATACCTGTGAGAGCCTGTGTGAGTGCGTATACCTGTGAGAGCCTGTGTGACTGCGTATACCTGTGAGAGCCTGTATGACTGCGTATACCTGTGAGAGCCTGTGTGAGTGCGTATACCTGTGATAGCCTGTGTGACTGCGTATACCTGTGAGAGCCTGTGTGAGTGCGTATACCTGTGATAGCCTGTGTGACTGCGTATACCTGTGATAGCCTGTGTGACTGCGTATACCTGTGAGAGCCTGTGTGAGTGCGTATACCTGTGAGAGCCTGTGTGACTGCGTATACCTGTGAGAGCCTGTGTGACTGCGTATACCTGTGAGAGCCTGTGTGAGTGCGTATACCTGTGATAGCCTGTGTGACTGCGTATACCTGTGAGAGCCTGTGTGACTGCGTATGCCTGTGTGACTGCGTATACCAGTGTATACCAGTGTGACTGCGTATACCAGTGAGAGCCTGTGTGACTGTGTATACCTGAGAGCCTGTGTGTACCTGTGAGAGCCCGTGTGACTGCGTATACCTGTGCGAGCCTGTGTGACTTCGTATACCTGTGCGAGCCTGTGTGACTGCGTGTACCTGTGAGAGCCTGTGTGACTGCGTGTACCTGTGCGAGCCTGTGTGACTGCGTGTACCTGTGCGAGCCTGTGTGACTGTGTGTACCTGTGTGACCGTGTATACCTATAAGAGTCTGTGTGAGCGATTATGTTATAGGACGCGACGGTCAGTTTTCTGGTACATGAGGGAACTGCTCATATCGAGTGACTGGCGCCATTCGACTGACCTGAGCGGTTCCTTGCGGCAAAAGAACACCGGCATCACAGGCCCACAGGGAGAAGACGGGTGAAGATGGCGCTGGCACTGACCAGGGGTCCACCTCTTGGGTAAGGTGACTACTCAGTGGTGTATTTAGGTTTTGTGCTGCCCTAGGCCTGACTAAACTCGTGCACCCCCTAATTTAAATGAGGCACCCCTTCCTGTCAAGGGCACACCTCTTCCTGGTTAATCCCCACCCTTCCTCTTAGAGCTCCACCTTTTCCTCTTTAAGCTCCACCTTTTCCTCTCTTTATATTAAAAGTGGATACCAAGTGCCTACTTGTATATTTTGTATACCATTTCAAATGTATCTATTGAGATAAAGAAAATTATGAAATGTTTAAATTCAAGCATTTTTACAAAGAACAGCCACACATGTCAAGTAAACGGGATCACAGACGCTCTAATTGGTTGAACAAATAAAATCCACAGAAACGTGCACTGCATACGAGTATCACAAAGCTGCACAGCAATAAAACCCACAGAAATGTGCACTGTGTATGAGCATATCCCAGAGCTCCAGGGCAATAAAACTCACAGTCATATGCAGTGTATCACAGAATCCACAGCAATAAAACTCCAAGCAATGCAATGTGCGGTGTGTATGAGTGCATCAGAATCCACAGCAATAAAACTCCCAGCAATGCAATGTGCGGTGTGTATGAGTGCATCAAATCTTTATTCTATTTGATTTTATTCCGTATGCAAACGCCATGCTCCGCTGCTCGTTGTTTGAGAACACAGCTCAATGCTGACACACAGTGACAGTGGCACCTCATAATGACACCCCAATAATCCCTGGTACCTGGGGCGGCCCGCCCCCCCCACTCCCCTAAGTACACCACTGCTCTGGTGATATGCTCACACACAAGTTTGGCGAACTGCCAGCAGGTACGGTGCTGTTTGAAGGCAGTGCAAATCCCATAGAGAAGTAATGGTTAATCTATTCAGAGAACACCAAACAGCAGAGAAATGTCAGTGAAATGCCCTGATGTTCGGTGGTTTCAATCAGCAGGTTTATTCAGGCGAACCCCATATGCTTTAATGTTGAAAATATTCCCATTTTTATGCAATATCTAATAAATCATTTATTATTTTAATCTGCAGTAAAAAGTCTTTGATTTTTTTTTTTTTTTAGTACCTTTTAGTAATTTTTCAACAAAATCCCCCCCCCTTTTTTTTTTAATAGCGGTTTTTCTTTTTTCTGTAACAGAACTTTTTATTATCAATCATAGGATCTTATATGTAAATTCCAGACATTTTCGTTCAGTAGTTCTTTTGAAAACAGCAGGCCACGGGTTTGCAGTGGCAGCATTCAGCGGCCGACTCCATGCACTTTGGTGACCCTGTGGTGAATGGTGAATTCACTGCAGGGTGGGGAAATTTTATTCCCCGAAGTGCAGGGAACTACAGAACACCAAAATGTTGGCATCATTTCGGTGCTCTGTGAGTAACCCATATAGTGGTGAGGTTTTTTGCTGCCCCCTGGAAAGTGAAAGCCTAGGCCTTGCCTACCCAGGACATACTTGAAAATTAGTGAAATCTCAATGTATCCTTCCTGGTAAAATACTTTGCAAAAGTTAAAAAAAAAATAAAGAAATTTTTTTTTGGGGTGGGCCATCAGTGCGGGCCGCCGCCCCCTGGAAAGTGCTGCCCATGGCCTTGTTGGCCTAGGCCAAAATACACCACTGTGACTACTGCCCCCCCTGAATAAAGTGTCCCCTTATCCATCTTCCCTAAAAAAAAAGTGCCTCCCTTTATTTACCCCCCCCCCCATAATTAAAAATTGCCCTCACAGTCGCAACCCGCCAAACGCAGCTGATGATCGGCTCGAACAGGCCACCGAATGCCTTATCTAAAAGATAAGTGAATCGAAACGCCGGGAGGTGAAAAGAAAAGACACGACATGAAAATGCATTTCCATTCCATGAGCTGCTCTAAGGCCGGGTACACACGAGCGCACCTAGTGCACCCGCACTTACTTGCGCCGGTCACACGCACAAAATGCGCGCACATCAAGCGTCCGCCCAGAAGGCCTCTCCGTTGATGTGCTAGACGCGCATCAAGGGGGCTGCAAAGCACAATCCTTCTAGGCTTTGCAGAGCTGAGCGCACTGAGTGATGACTCAGCGCACCGAGTGCGCTCAGCGGCTGCGTCGAGTGGAAGGAACGTCCACTCACAGACGTTCCTTCCACGCTCGTGTGCCCCGGCCTAACCCCCCCCCCCTTTTCATTTACTGCAGAATAAAATAAACGGTTTATTAGATATTAAATTAAAACAGGAATATTTTTAACATTGAAACCTATGGAATTCGCCTGATTAAACCTGCCGAATGAAACCACTGAACATCAGGACATTTCACTGACATTTCTCTGCTGTTCAATGTGAATAGATAAGCAATGGTTAATCTATGGGAATTTCACTGCCGCCGAACAGCACCGTATTTCACTGCCGTCGAACAGGCACCATGTTTCACCAATATTTGGCAAACTGTCTGCTCTCAGAATAGCCAAATGGCCATGAAAGGTCACTGTACGGGGAATCTCACTGCTCGGTGTAATTTCGTGGCCAATTCTGAGCTCTTTAGGGGTTATTCAAAGAGCACTGAATGGGGAATTCCATTGTACGGTGTAATTTTGTGGCCGCTCAGCTATTCAGAGAGCTTTAATTTCTCCAAATATTGGCGAATTGACAGTGAAATACGGTGCAGTTCGCCGCAATTCAGTGATCTTTGGTCTCTATTGTCCCATAGAAGTAATGGTTAATCTATTCAGAGACTGAAATGCACCGAAATGTTTCCCATATTTTTCCTCCACTGATTTTTATCGTGATTCAGTTCGACAGGTTTAAAACAGGCGAATCCCAGACGACTCAATGTAAGAAAAAATATTGTTTGTATTATTTTTACTTAACCTTTTATTCTTTTCAGTTTTAGGAAAAAGTCTTCTTTTTTTTTTGGCAAAATTTGACGGCGTTTTTTTTATTCTATAACAGAATATTTTATATATTTTTTTTAATAGGACATTTTATTATTTTGAATGCATTTTTCATTATTCTTTAAAAAGGTGTTTAAAACAATTTGGGATTTTTTTTAATTTATTTATCAGCGGCTGATTGGCTTTATTTGGTGGGGATCATCAACGGTGCGGCTGCTCAGTCCAAAATGCCCAAGCCCATTATTTTTTAGTCCAAGTCTGGGTCTGGCTGTGGTGCAGTGTGTGTTTTATTATTGTGGAGCTCTGTGATATGCTCATACACACTGCACATTACTGTATGGATTGTGTGTTCATATCTTGCTTTTAGTAGCCTTTTCGTTTGCACTTTTCACAATATAAGGCTGGTCTAATCCCCCCCCGGGCTGCTTTTTATTCCCTTTCCGGCCCTGTAAGACCCCCGCGGTCAGATTGTTTAATCGTAAGTGCCATTTTGCCAGTGATATATTCTGATTGAATAAATGATCCTATATGCTACTGGCGTGGTTTATTCTTATCATACAAAGCAACCCCCCTTTACAGCTATAACAGCGTCTACTCTTCTAGGAAGGCTTTCTGAAGGGTTTCTGTGGGGAGTCTTGCCACTCATCTAGTGAAGTATTTGTGAGGTCAGACACTGATGTTGAAGGAGAAGGACTGACTCACAATCTCCATTCCATACCAAAGGTGATCCATGTGGTTGAGGTCAGGGCTCTGTGTCAAGAATTCAACAACAAACTCATCCGTCTGTGTCTTTATGGGTCTTGCTTTGTGGACTAGAGCACATTGAAGCCGGAAAAGAAAAGGGCCTTCCTCAAACTGTTCCTTCAAAGTTGGAAGCTTAGCATTGTCCACAATGTCTTGGTATGATGAAGCTTTAAGATTTCCTTTCAATGGAAGGGGCCGAGACCAACCCCTGAAAAACAGCCCCATATCATTAACCCTCCTCATTCACCAATCTTTACAGCTGGCACGAGGCAGCGTTCTGTATTAAAGCCAATACAAGTTTGGAATTCTTCAGCTATGGATGTACCTCAGCACCTGGTGACCCCATGACTCAGGTGTTTGGGTGTCTCTGACCCTCCCGGGGGGTCTGGTCACTCTGTCCGGCTTCTCTCGGGTCTGGAATCTGGTTTGTTCCCTCTACACAAGTATCGAATATTGGGGAAATAATGACATGGACACAAAGGGTTAAGCCATAATATCTCGATTCAGTGCAGTGCGTCGCTCATTATATAGGCACAAGTAAACAAGGGCAGGTTACAGAAACACCCAATCAGAATTGTATACATGTAGGCACTTTTCTCTAAATATCCCTTCTGCGGCAAGAAAGCTAAAGTGATGATTTCTTAGTTTGTCTTGTTAGTAAGAAACAGGGCTCGGGTGAGGGAGCGGGGGAGCGGGGGAGCTGCAAGTTGCTTCTGTTCAAACACACAGAGTAAATGGAGAAAGACAGAAATTAATCTTAATTGTACAATCCCTTTCACACAGCATTAACTCTACAAGTCAATATCTTTACAACAGACAAGTGCCAAGGGGTTAACAGCCAGGAGAAATTGTCATTCAAGCCGGATGTCATACACAGGAGATCCAATAAACATACACAAGGAATGCACTGAGTGAAAACCACATCAGGGCAAGGAACCAGGGCTCAGGCTTCTCATTTTATATTAGGTGGGTGCCGCATCATCACACCACGCCCTGCCCGCGTCACTGACCCTCAGCAGCGACTGGCTTCTATTTCACTCAGTGGCTGGCCAGCAAGCAGCGAGGAAGGTACTGCCGGATGCCAGAACGCAGACATTGCAGCATGGGATGCAACACTACCCCCCCCCTTCTACAGGAGTCCACCAGACGATCACCAGGAGAAAAGGGGTGAGAGGCATAGAAGGCATGCAAAAGGCTGGGCGCATGGACTTCAGTGGCGGATAACCAGGACCTGTCCTCCAGGCCATACCCCTTCTAATCCACCAAATACTGCAGACTGCAATCCAGGAAACCCTGGACCTCGTACTACTCCTCACCTTCCACCATGACAGGGGAAGGAGGTGCATGTACCTTGATGTACCTGTTACATAACAGGGGTTTCAGCAAACTGACATGGAACACATTCAGGGATATTGAGAGAGAGGTGAAAACCAGGAGAATTGCCAGGAGAAGAGAACAATCTAGACCAAATAGCCGATTTGGAAAGTGAGATAAATCTGGGAGAGTTTTTCTGGTTTGACCATTTTGACCTAGAATTTTCACTTCTCCAGTCGTTCTCCTAGTTTTCACTTCTCTCTGAATAATCCTGATAATGAATTCTCAGATCTAGTAGCAAAGACAGCATAGGAAGACGGATTTATACGGCACAGAACCCTGCATGGGCCAATGGTGTATGTGACGTATGGATACCCTGTCCACTACACTAATAGGTAGGTGCCTGCAACCGGTGCCTGTCAGCCTTTCTTTTCTGAGTCTCAATGACCTGTGGACTCATTGGTAGCATTAATGCGTGCATATTCTGCCCAGGGCAACAGCTCGGACCAAGTGTCCTGCTGGTGGGAGGCAAAGCATTGCAGGTACTATAGACAGAGCTGCTTGCAAAGTGAAAACGAAACTTGGAAAGACTTTATATAAGCTTTCAAAACACAGACAGGGGGATGTGCAGAATACAATGGTAAAACACACCCCAGTATTTACAAACTGAATGGCCTCCCCCTTCCCACACATACACCCAAGTGTAAAAGATAATACCTGGGGACAGGTTAGAGAAATTGGAGTTAAGCCAGATCCTGGGGGTTGGATGGAATCCGGGGAAACAAAGGAAATCATTACTTAAAGATGCACATAAGGGAAAGAACACAATATATACAACATGACACTACGATAAACACCTAAGGGAATTTTTATTATTATTGTCATCATTTATGTAGCGCCAACAGTTTCCGCAGCGCTTTACAATAACCATAGAGAACGAGATACAGATAAACAGACATACGATGGAAACAAGAGGTGTAGAGGGCCCTGCTCATAGGAGCTTACAATCTAGAGGAATTGGGGTTGGGAAGACAAGAGTGTGAAGGAACCGTTCCCTTCCGTCTGTCCTTGCTCTCCAGACACCCCTTCGTTGCGGTCAGCCCGGCTACTGGGAGCGCTGTCCTCAACGCCTTGAGCGGCTTGACCTGCCTGCTTCTGTTCCTCTGCCCTGGAGCCGTTAGGAATCTCCAGAAGGCCGCTCTCTGCCTTCTGAGGGTGAGTGTGGAGTGTAGTGTAGTTTGTAATAAAGACACCAGGCGCGGCTGTATGCTTTAAAACAGGATCCTCTCTCTCTGAGCTCTGAGAGTTCTCTGACTTTTTAATGAACCAAACGCCACCATTTATGCTGAAGTCCAACAGTCATAATTTGCATACCCATACTAATTACATTAAATCAGTTATTTACAATAAACATTCTTTACATTCTCTAGCCTTTCAGCTCACACAACATTTGTATATCCATTGTTCTAACACATCAGATTAAACACACACTATCAGAGATCCCTTGAATTAAACATGCAGCTAGATAATGGGAAAAGCCCTGGTGCATAAATTACACAGCAGTAAAGCTTGTTTACTGTATACACAAAAACACATTTACCTACAGGAATATAAGTATTTTTAAAACCAAAGCTATGCCATTTTACACTAAACTAAATTAAACTAAAACCAAACAATGTAAAATATATTTAAAAACACACGATATAAATGAACATAAAGTCTCTTGGGGTTTGAAGCATGGAGCGTTACATCAGCTCCATGACAAAGAGTAATTTTACTAGACGGCAGAATCATTAGTGCCAGTGGTTTGGGAATGGTGGGGCAATGGAAGCGGCTTCAGTCATGTGTGAGTAGGTGAGCAGAGGGATGAGTTGCATCAGTGAAGTGATTGGCTAATCTGAAGAGATGAGTTTTGAGGAATTTCTGGAAGGCCTGAAGGTCAGGGAAGAGTTTGATAGGGCGAGGCAAGTCAATCCACAGGACCAGTGCTGCCCCTGAGAAGTCTTGGAGGCAAGAGTTGGCCGTGTGCATTTAGACCGATGACAGGTGGAGATCACCTGTTGACCGGAGTTGTCTAGATGGGACGTGCTTGCGGAGTAATGAAGATATGTAGGAAGGAGTGGCGTTATTGAGCGATTTGAATGTGAGCATCAGTATTTTAAACTGTATTCTGTAATGTACAGGAAGCCAATGGAGGGACCGGCAGAGGTGGGAGGTACACGATAGGGATGCACAGATACTGACACTAGTATCGGTATCGATACTGCCGTTTGCACGAGTACTTGGTACTCCTGCAAACGGCACGATACATCCCCCCGATACTGGAAGCCAGCGCTGGGCCGGCTTGCAGGTATCTGCGGGGCTGGGGAAGCTGGCCGCGTGCATGAAAAGCACTCGGCCAGTGTTCCCTTCTGGCGGCCGCATACTCGCCTAGCTGTGGGTCCGGTAGCATAGCTGTGACATGGCCGCCGGGCAGTGGAGGCTGTGACGCTGCCACCAGCTGAGATCTCGCCGGAGCCTCCCGTGAGATCTCGGCTGGAGGCACAGTCAAGGCCTCTATAGCCTGGCGGCCGCGTCACAGCCATGCGACCGGATCCACCGTGGGGCAAACGTTCCCTCTGAGCCACGGGGGCAATATCCATGTGTGAGCTGGAAGCAATATCCATGTGAGCTGGGGGCATATCCATGTCGGCTGGGGGCAATATTCATGTCGGCTGGGGGCAATATCCATGTGAGCTGGGGGCATATCCATGAGAGCTGGGGGCAATATTCATGTGAGCTGGGGGTCATATCCATGAGAGCTGGGGGCATATCCATGAGAGCTGGGGGCATATCCATGAGAGCTGGGGGCATATCCATGAGAGCTGGGGGCAATATCCATGAGAGCTGGGGGCAATATCCATGTGAGCTGGGGGCATATCCATGAGAGCTGGGGGCAATATTCATGTGAGCTGGGGGTCATATCCATAAGAGCTGGGGGCATATCCATGTGAGCTGGGGGCAATATCCATGTGAACTGGGGGCATATCCAGGAGAGCTGGGGGCATATCCATGAGAGCTGGGGGCATATCCATGTGAACTGGGGGCATATCCAGGAGAGCTGGGGGCAATATCCATGTGAGCTGGGGGCATATCCATGAGAGCTGGGGGCATATCCATGTGAGCTGGGGGCATATCCATGTGAGCTGGGGGCATATCCATGTGAGCTGGGGGCATATCCATGAGAGCTGGGGGCAAGCTCCATGTGAGCTGGGGGCAAGCTATATGTGAGCTGGGGCATTCTGTATATATATATATATATATATATAATCTATCTATCTATCTCGGGGGGATATATACATGTGAGCTGGGAGCATTTTTATAGGAGGTTCTGTTCTTATTGAAAAGCGGTCACATGACATAAAAGTACTCGTAGTGGTGGGTACTTTTAAAAAATATTGGTACTCGTACTCGGTCTTAAAAAAGTGGTATCGGTGCATCCCTAGTACATGAGGTGCATTTGGTGAGAAAAATAAGCCTGCCGTCTGCTTTCATTACAGATTGCAAAGGGGCAATACAGGAGTTGGGGCCGATAAGGAGCAAGTTGCAGTAATCAAGCCGCAAAATGATAAGAGCATGAACCAGCACCTTCACCGTATCTTGTGTCAGAAAGGGGCAGACAACGGCAATGTTTTTGAGTTGAAAGTAACAGGATTTGGTCACTGTCTGGACGTGGGGAGAGAATGTTAGGTCAGAATAATAGTATAAACAGACATCAAGGGGATGGGACACAGAAAACAGAAGCAATCTGCACCTTGAATAGTAGGTAAATGGTGTCTTCAACATAGGAGGGGGCTGTAAAACGATATAACACATCAGGCCCACACCTCCCAAACACATCTTTAGGTCCATGTACCCAAAGTCCAAAGTGACTACTGTCAAAAGTAAAGAAGATGTTGTGTCCAAATACATTTATCTATATTGTGGATATGAGTAAATTATCTTCTGTTTGCACAGTCAGGTGTGTAACTGCTACTTTTTTTCAAAACCCTTCCTACATTCATTCCATGAAAATGACTTTGCATCAATATCAATAGATGAATGAATTCTCTCATGTACAGTAAGCGCACGCTTTGTTCTAAAATATTTCTCACATTCAGAACATGCAAACGGCTTCTCTCCAGTATGAAATTTCTCATGTGCAGTTAGCTCATTCTTTGATTTAAAACTTTTCACACATTCAGAACATGCAAACGGCTTCTCTCCTGTATGAATTCTCTCATGTACAGTAAGGTTACTTTTTGTTCCAAAACATTTCCCACATTCAGAACAAGCAAACCGCTTCTCTCCTGTATGAACTCTCTCATGTGCAATAAGGTGACCATTTCTACTAAAACATTTATCACATTCAGAACATGCAAATGGCTTTGCTCCTGTATGAATTCTCTCATGTACAGTAAGGTCACTCTTTGTTCTAAACCATTTCTCACATTCAGAACATGCATACGGCTTCTCTCCTTTATGAATTCTCTCATGTATAATAAGGTGACCATTTCTTCTAAAACATTTATCACATTCAGAACATGCAAATGGCTTCACTCCTGTATGAATTCTCTCATGTATAATAAGGTGACCATTTCTTCTAAAACATTTATCACATTCAGAACATGCAAATGGCTTTGCTCCTGTATGAATTCTCTCATGTACAGTAAGGTCACTCTTTGTTCTAAACCATTTCTCACATTCAGAACATGCATACGGCTTCCCTCCTGTATGAATTCTCTTATGTATAGTAAGCTCGCGCTGTGATTTAAAACATTTCTCACATTCAGAACATGCAAACAACTTCTCTCCTGTATGAATTCTTTCATGTATAGTAAGCTCACGCTGTCTTATGAAACATTGCTCACATTCAGAACATGCAAACGGCTTCTCTCCTGTATGAATTCTTTCATGTACAGTCATATCACCCTTTGTTCTAAAACTTTTCCCACATTCAGAACATGAATATGGCTTCTCTCCTGTATGAATTCTTTCATGTACAGTCATATCACCCTTTGTTCTAAAACTTTTCCCACATTCAGAACATGAATATGGTTTCTCTCCTGTATGAATTCTCTCATGTACATGAAGTTCACCCTTTGTTCTAAAACATTTCTCACATTTAGGACATGCATACGGCTTCTCTTCTGTATGAATGCTCTCATGTACAGTAAGATTACTCTTTGTTCTAAAATATTTTCCACATTCAAAATCAGAATGAACGGACATGCCTGAATAAGGATCATTTTTTTGGACAGTCCCATGTGACAGCTCGGAATTCTCTGGATCTTTTTGATAGTCTTGGAAATCCAGAGTTTCAGTTTTGATTATTTCCTCCTGCTTTATTGAAAGAGGCTTCACGAGGTTTTCTTCATTATATGATACCGATTCTTCAAAAATTATTCCTGCAGACATTTTCAGACTCTTGCTGTACTCCTGCAAAAGAATACAGGTTCTATTAGCATAATAGACTTTGTGTAATAACGGGAGGGTGGTGCAGGTGTGATGGCACGGCCGCCACTTCTTTAATCGGCTTAGTTTTTCACTATATATATATATCCAGCATGAAAGGAGTCGCACACGTGTATTTAAAACAAAAAAGTTTTATTGAATCTTGTTAAAATAAACCGACGTTTCGGCTCACATCTGAGCATACAACAATGAATCAAGCATACATATAAATACATAAAACTAAAAAACACTCACCAATCCCTCCCTTCAGTGATAATTGTTACTGCGCCTGAAACAAATTACCCAGAATGCAATCCGGATCAACGTTCCTGCGTGTGAGCTCACCCACACGACGTGCTCCATCTCCATGGTGATGGTGACTCACAACCAACAACAAAAAAAACCTAAAAACAAGCTCTACAAACAATCAAGAAGGACATTAAACCCTGTTGCCATATATATTGATGTTCATGGTTTTGAAAAGAAAGAGCTATATATATATATATAAAGAAAGGTGCCCAGAGGATTAAAGGAATATAACTCTCTTACTTGCTTTTTGAGTGATAGACTGTGAATACTATATTGAGGTTTTAAAATTTATTACATATAAATAGTTAATACCATCCATAGTCGTTTAGAAACGGTTATGTACGAGATTATGGATTAGGTCTTTCATTATTGATTTAGGAAAGTAGGGATAAGTAAAGGGATAATAAGCCTTTTCCGCAGCAGCAGATACACCTGCAGCTCGTGAATGATCCCTTATAGTAGTCCTAAAAGAACAAGGGAAGTCCGGCATAAACTGCAGGTGTAAGGCTGATGGTTGGAGATCACAGGGCTGTAGAAACGGTTTGCTGACGTGCTTATATACAAAGATTGTAAAGGCTTTGTGACGTGTGTCACTTTAGACATAGGGTGCGTGGGCATGGAGATGGGTTTCGTTATTATTTTCCTTGCCATACTGTTTGTGATTTAGTTTAAAGTTTAGATCTTTGAACCAGAGCTATGTAATTAGGTTTGTGAAACCTGGATTATGCAAATTCTGCCTCATTATCTGTCTAGTGTCTGTGTAATCTATATATATATAAAAGCGAAAGTCCTGACTGACTCATAAATGCTCAGCTGAAACCGTTTAACCTAGGAATGTGAAATTTTGAAGGTGCACTGTTTTTATGAAGGAAGGATTTTTGGAAACTTCGCCCCTAAGGGGGTGAAAAAGGGGGTTGAATATTTTAAACAGGATACCTATAGCTCAAAAACAGAAGATGTTACAGACGTGAAAATCGGTATTTAGATTCGTCTTGAAAAATAAAAAAAACACGTATTTTAACGTTTTTCAAAAATTCAACGGGGGGGGGGGGCGAAAAAAGGGGGGTTGAATAGTTAAAATATTTTAAACAGGATACCTATATCTTAAAAATAGAAGATGTTACAGACGTGAAAATCGGTATTTAGATTCATCTTGACAAATAAAAAAACACGTATTTTACCATTTTCTGAAAATTCCTTGGGGGGGGCAAAAAGGGGGGTTGAATACTTTTTTCATAAACGCGAAAGTCCTGACTGACTCATCAATGCTCAGCTGAAACTGTTTAACCTAGGAACGTGAAATTTTGAAGGTGCACTGTTTTTATGATGTGGGCACCCACTAAGCAAGGATTTTTGGAAACTCCGCCCCTAGGGGGGTGTAAAAGGGGGTTGAATATTTTAAACAGGATACCTATAGCTCAAAATCAGAATCAGAAGATGTTACAGACGTGAAAATCTATATTTAGATTTGTCTTGAAAAATAAAAAAAACACGTATTTTACCATTTTCTGAAAATTCCATGGGGGGGGGCAAAAAGGGGGGTTGAATACTTTTTTCATAAACGCGAAAGTCCTGACTGACTCATCAATGCTCAGCTGAAACTGTTTAACCTAGGAACGTGAAATTTTGAAGGTGCACTGTTTTTATGATTTAGGCGCCCACTAAGGAAGGATTTTTGGAAAATCCACCCATAAGGGGTGAAAAAGGGAGTTGAATATTTTAAACAGGATACCTATAGCTCAAAAACAGAAGATGCTACAGATGTGAAAATCGGTATTTAGATTCATCTTGAAAAATAAAACAACACTTATTTTACCATGTTCTGAAAATTCCTTGGGGGGGGGGGAAACGGGGGTTGAATACTTTTATCAGTATACCTAGATTTCAAAAACCGAAGAGGTTACGGGTGTGAAATTTGGTATTTACAATCTGCTTGAAAAATAAAAACAGGTGTTTTACCATTTTCCAAAAATCCAAGTGGGGGTAAAAAAAAGGGGGGTGAATACTTTTTGAGATGTAGGTATCCTGTTTAAAACAGAATATGTTGCAGATGTGAAAATTGGTATTTAGATTTGTTTTGAGAAACAAAAAAATACACCTATTTTACCATTTTCCAAAAATCCAGTGGGAGGGGGAAAAAAGGGGTTGAATACTTTTATCAGTAACCATGCTAATTTGCATAATCAGTTATATATGTATGACCCCATGCATATTTAATTAGGAGGGACTTGTGCGCTCGTCTGACTCCGACCTTTCAGAGTGGAGGGAACGTCCGTGAGAGTGGACGTTCCTTCCACTCTGACTCGCTGAGCGCAGTTAGTCCTCCTATGGAGGATCATGCTTTGCCGCCCTGTCGAACGCGTGTCGTAGCTGTTTGTGTGCTCGTCTGACCCCGGCCTTAACAGAAAAAAAACTAAAAGCTACTTACTGTGTGTATAGCAGTGTGCGTTTGTGCTACACACACTGTGCACAACGCACACTGACATAGTGAGTATACTGTATCTGGCAGTGTGTGTGTACAATGTCTGAGCGAACGTGTGGCAGAACGGGGGGGGGAGGAGCAGCAGGCAGGACAGGCCACAGAAGTCACAGCTGACCAGGTCATGTCCTCTCACAGGCTCCTAGTCTCTCTCTGTAGCTTCCACTGACTGATCACTGTATTGAGTCTGAGGGGGTGCAGTCATCCTGAGATCAAGTTGAGTCGAGTTGAATTGAAGACTGAATAGTGAATACAGTGATAACAGAGTTTGGTCAGAAAAAATTACCGGCAAATGCATTTAAATTTGCAATGACAGCGCTCTAAGAAAATCCTCGACCGCGTGAAAAACCTCGACCGCGTCACTTCATAAAGAAAAAGTGAATGTCTGCCACTCGGGCATGAGCTGTGATATCAATGATGATTCATTTCTGCGGCACAAATCAGCACAAATGCAGCACAAACAAATAGTATGTTTGTTTTTAAAATGTAATAATGTGGGGTGCAAAGTAGGCGGGGTTTCATCAGATAAAATGTGCAATATCTGTAAAACCAAACCGGCACAAACATTCATTTCTGCAGCACAAATCAGTACAAACGTTCATTTTTGCGGCACAGATCAGCACAAACGCAGCACTAACCAACAAGCCCGGTTTCATGACTTTTGGGTGTTCTAGGGGGGCTTCGCGACCTTTGGTGACCTTTATTAAAACATTTTATTAAAAACGTTAACAACTCAAAAACGAAACCAGATAGAACGGCGATTTCAACGGCACAAACACAGCACTAACCAACAAGACTGATTTCGGGACCTTTGGGTGTTGTAGGGGGGCTGCGTGACCGTTGCTGACCTTTAGTAAACAGTTAATAACTCAAAAACGAAAACAGAACGGAGATTTCAAGGCTGAGTGACCTTTGGTGCCTTTAATTCAGTCTCATGGTCTGAAAAAAACAATTGCTAATATCTCAAAAATGAAAGCAGCACAAATGTTAATTTTTGCGGCTCAAACCAGCACAAACGTAGCACTAACCAAATACAGTGTTTTTTTTATTTGTGTCGATTGTAGGGGGGCCAGCTTCACACAGCTGTAATTCCTCTATAACTAAACAGAACACAACGAGTAGAAGTCATTCATTCATTCGTTCCACAACATCACTTCTCTTCATTTCAACTCAGACCACACTTCACTTCTCCCTCTCGGGACTTCACTCTCATGCATTGACTTATCTCGATCACTCATCACAAGAGCATGCTCAAGGAGATGCTAAAAGATAACATCTTATAAATACTCACATATTCTCCAAAATACATTATATCAAAATAACTTATTGCTGCTGTAACTAAGAATATTGCAGAAACGTTTGAATCCAGATTTTGGACAGGTAATGAATGGGAAGCAAATAGTGGGATTAATGTAAGAGATATATATATATATATAGAGGTGGATATATCTTGCAATGAATATAGACTGAGATTGTCTCAGATTATTGTTAGATCGGAGACTGACCTATTTCTAACCTGCAGTATAGAAACATGGGAAGCATCTGATATATATAAATTGTCCTAAAGTATTTGTTGCAGCCGTATATACATAAATTTGCCCTGGACCTGCCATCCTACCCCCCCCCCCTCCCCGGTCATGTTTCACTGCACTAGAGAATTTATAGCCCCTCAATGATGCTATGTAACCATGTATTCCTCTTTTGCAGCACTCACATTTTAATTCAGCTTCCCGGGCCAGGCTCCATAACTGTGTGCTTTTAGATCCCACTCACCCACCCCAAGGTTCTCATTTTAATTTATACCCAACTAATTGTGTCATGTGATATTTGCAGCTAGCAACCTACACCACTCTAGAACTTCAGCTACCAGACTCCCTTCCGTCTTCTGCTCACCTTATCGGTTCCCTGCCTGTCTTCTGTTTTTTTTCCCCTTTATCTTCTGTCCTCCACCATTTACTAGAAATGTTTTTCCCGCTCTTGCTGCTTCTTTCTTCTACCACCCTTCTCTCTAAATATACCCTCCCTCCCTACACACCCTACAAATTACACCAAGCAGAAAAAGAAACCCAAATACACCATAGCCTACTCAGCTCTTTTAACTTATCAGCTGAGTGCTGGTGGAGAGTGTTAAAATGCAGCCCTCCCACCCCCACACAGAGTTTTAAGACTCTCCAAAAAGAAAACGGTGTCCAAATTCCTATTTATTCTGCTGCTTGCCCTGGCAAATGATGTTGAATCCAACCCTGGTCCAACAGATGACGCCACGTTTAGTCTCCCCACTAAAAAAGGCCTCTCCTTTGTGCACTGTAACATCCGCAGCTTACTCCATAAACTGGAGGAGCTTAAAGCTTGATGCCTCCATTACAAACCTAAAGTCATTATGCTGACAGAATCATGGCTAACCCCTGAAGTACCAGACTCTGTCATATCAATACAAGGGTATTCATGTTATAGAAAGGACATAGCAAAGAGAGGAGGAATTGTTATTTATGCCGACGAGTCCACAAAGTTCACCCCTCTGCAAAACTCTACCTCCCCAGCCTCTTTTGATTTCCTTTCTGGTATTATTGAGATCCCATTCAGTAAACCAATTATTGTTGCTGGATTCTATCGCCCACCGAGCTCCCCAGTTGACGCCCTTTCTGACATAACCCAAATCCTTAGTAATTTGGTAGCTCAAAACCAAGAAAGTGAACTGCTGGTCCTCGGCGATTTTAATGTTGACTGGCTGAATCCTAAAAACAATTTAACACTGCTCCCAGTTTAAGGCTTTCCAGTTAACACAATTAATCTCCTCCCCCACTTGCATTAATATGAAAAGTCTTAACCATACCTTGCTGGACTGGATTCTCTCCTCATCTCCTGATAGAATACAGGAGGCAGGCGTTCTCGCTAATAGCTTCAGTGATCACTGTCTCGTGTACTGTGTGCGCAAAATAAAGGCCACAAAATCTCCCCCAAAGGTAATAATCACCAGGTCCTTCAAGAAATTTAATCTTGGATCCTTCCTAAATTATCTCAAATGGCTCACATGGTACAGGCTAAACCTAATCCCAGACCTGGACTGTGCAATTGAATACTTTCCGTTAGAGCTCCGGCAAGTCTGGAATGCCCATGCTCCGCTGCGTAAAGTGCGAGTCAAAGGGGCACATCTCCCCTGGGTTACAGCTGACCTCACACACATGTACCAGCTTAGAGATTCACTCTGGTCAAATTTCAAGAGTACTGGATCCATGAACGATCACTGTGAATACCGAAAAAGGCGGAATGCATGCACAAAGCAAACAAAAATGGCCAAAGCCCAATACTTCAATGAAAATCTAAACAATAACATATCAAACCCGAGAAATTTTTGGAAATTCATAAATAACATACAATCGCCCCCTGTCCACTCCCAACCAGCTGCTGTCAATGTAAACAACCAAACCCTGCAACACCCCCTAGATGTAGCAAATGCCTTTAATGACTATTTCGTTGGATGCGCCAACACCCTGATTGCTAAGCTAGCAATTGAAACACATTCAGAAAGGCAGCACACAAGTCAGATCCTTCCAACTGTGCAAAAACCCTGTATCAAAGAGAAATTCAGTTTTAGACCGGTGCCTGTCAATGCCATTACTAAACTTCTCTGTAACCAAAAAATGAAAACACCAGTCAGGACCTGACCAAATACCAGCAATGCTGCTGAAAATCAGCGCGCCGGCAATTGCAAAACCTGTCGCAACCCTAACCATTGAATCACTGGTGACTGGATATATACCCAAACTCTGGAAGACTGCAAGAGTGGTACCTATCCAGAAAAGTGGAGACAATACTTTGGTATCCAACTACCGTCCAAAATCATTGCTTCCTGTAATGTCAAAAATACTGGATAAATGTGTTTACACTCAATTACGCGATTACTATCAGTATTGGAACTATTTAACCCCAGATCAAACCGGCTTCAGTCGAATCATTCAACCACAACTTCCCTTTTAAAAGTTTCCAATGATATCCAGGCTGGCATGGAACAAGGAAACCTAACTGGAGCCATCTTCCTGGATTTTGCCAAGGACTTTGACATAGTAGACCATGGCATCTTATTGCAAAAACTTAAAAACTCTAGTATTGGCGGGGCGTGGCCTAACTGCAGCACATGGAGGACGTGTGAGAGCAGAGCTCCTGCACCGGATCCTCTAAAGCAGCGGACTAAATAAGCGAATTGGCCCCCACTCGCTCGATTTCGGGGGGGGGAACTAGCACTGCCCACCATGGCTACCTCCAAAGGGGGAAAAAAAGCAGGAAAAACCGAGTTTTTTACGCCGCGCGCCACCAAACTGAAGGAATCAGCGGCCTCCCAAGATGGCGGCGGCTCCTCTCCAGCTTCCCCTAGCGCGATGGAGATGGGGAGCGCCGTAACACCAGCTACTCCAAATCTGGAAGCACTTATGTCCCGTATGGCTGACATGCTGGGAGACCTCTCCGCAACTTTAACAGCTCGGCTGGATGCAGTGGCGACAGCAATCCGCAGCGACATTAAGGAAATTGGTGAGAGAACAGACAGACTGGAAACGAAGATGTCTGAGTTTGCGGATGCCCACAATACCATGGCTGAACAAGTTGAAACTCTGGAGGAAAAACTTAAGGTGACTTTGTTAAAATTGGCAGATATGGAAGACCGCTCGCGACGCCATAATTTAAAAATACGCGGCGTCCCGGATTCTGTCACCTCATCCCAACTTACTTCCTACGTGACAGATATGTTTCAGAGCTTGCTCCCAGATGCTACGCCAGATTCGTTGCTATTCGACCGCATACACCGTCTGCCGAAACCTCCATCGGCCCCGACGAAAGCCCCTCGTGACGTTCTCCTGCGCCTCCATTATTTTAAACCACGCGAGGATATACTGCGAGCTTTACGGGACCCAGGGGCGCTACAACCCGAATATGACCACATATCTGTCTACCCTGACCTGTCCAAGGCTACTCTTCAGCAGCGGAGGGATTTTAAGCACATCACGACGGTACTTCGAAATAATAACACCGGCTATAGATGGGGTTTCCCGACTAAACTGCTGATCTCACGCAATGGCACTATCCATGTGGCGGTTTCTGTGGAGGAAGGTGACAAGC
Organism: Leptobrachium leishanense; assembly: GCA_009667805.1. NCBI lineage: Eukaryota > Metazoa > Chordata > Amphibia > Anura > Megophryidae > Leptobrachium > Leptobrachium leishanense. The sequence continues at coordinate 58,147,905 of CM019066.1, read as the reverse complement.
TGCTTCGAGACTGGGGTTTCGGAGATCATCCTCCCCAGCCCAGGAGACAAACAGCGCCTCGTCGGTTGGATCCGGAGTGGCACAAACGCTGACCGGTTGACCCTGGGTCATGTTGCCCATTTTCACATTTCAATGTCTGGCTCCTCCAATAATCTTTTACTTGGTCTCTGCAAGATCTCCGAGACTAGGTTGCTTTACCTGTCAGAAGACCATTCAACCCTCCTCCCCCCGGGTTGGTGAGTGGGCCAAACTGCCAAGGGGACCGCGTGGTGTGCAGTGTGCGGGTCTGGCCCTCCGTACCCTACTCTCCCTCCTCGGCTGAGGAGTCTGAGAAGTGTACCCGAATTTCGGGACTTTTCACAGGAGATGTACCCTTCTGGGTTTGTATATATTGTTTTGTTTCCGTGTTTTTTGTTTCTGAGCTGCAAGGGTACAACGCGATGGTTGTTCTGTATTCTTAGAATGTTATTTATTTGTTTTTGCTCCCTTTTTCAATCTCAGGACTTATGTTTTCAAGGTGACTGGTACTTATATCCCGCCCACATGGTGCAATGCCCCATAAATACGAAGCCCCCTGGCCTCGTCAATCCCCGTTACATGACGCATTTAATGGAAAATCTATGAAAGTAGTAACCTTTAATGTTAAGGGCTTAAATATGCCCGTAAAAAGGCACTCTTTATATCGAGATCTCCGAGCTCATGATGCAGATATTGTATGTCTTCAAGAGACGCATTTTCGCCGTCTGGATCATCCCAAGCTATATACCCCCCAATACCTAACACAATATCACTCCACGTTCAAAACTAAAGCAAGAGGGGTCACCCTGTTGATTCACAATAGAGTGGCATTCCAAATGCACCGTATCCTTAAAGACCCGAAAGGTCGTTACATAATATTAGTCTGTACGATAAACTCGAGAACTTATACTCTGGTGTCCATTTATGCTCCCAACGCTGCCCAGTCTCAGTTTCTGTCCCAGGTCTTGCAAAAGGTAACGGATATTCAATCGGGCACTCTGGTAATCTGTGGAGACTTAAACATGGGACTAGATCCCTTAAAAGACCGTTCGTCCACGGTTACTTGTAGACAGCATGGGACCTCCTCCCAGAGATTTCGCCAATTGTTAAATAGATATAATCTGTACGACGCGTGGCGTCTCCTTCACCCCACCGAAAGGGATTATACATTTCGATCTAGAGTCCATAATAGCTATTCTAGAATAGATTATTTTCTGATAGCGGGTTCAGCCCTTCCATACACAATAGACTGCACTATATTGCCCCTTACTTGGTCTGACCATTCTCCAGTGGTATTGACGTTAGGCGACGCTTATCAGCCTTCTGCCAGGCCCCCTTGGCGACTTCGAGACGACCTTTTACTCCATGAACCGGCGCGAATAGCAATACAAGCAGCCTTAGATAACTATTTTAAAGAAAACGTGACGCCGGATGTCAACCGCCTTACCATCTGGCAAGCCCATAAGGCTGTAATAAGAGGGGAATGTATAAAATGGGCGACTCATCTTAGGAAGCAATATGTATCACGAAGACTGGACCTACTTACTAAATTACAGGATCTAGACACGCGCAACAAAACAGCCCCGTCTCAAGAAATAATAGAAACTATAGATTCCACAATGGGTCTGTTGAGAGATTTGGAGGCGGAGAGCTATTTCAAGGCATTGACCAAGCGCAATGCTATGTATTACGCTCTTCGAAACAAACCTGGTAGATTCCTAGCTCGCAAACTTCAACCAGTTAACACGCCCCGTAAACAAATTACACTTAAATCCCCCGCTGGGCCTATATATGACCCCAAAATTATAGCGAATGAATTTGCCACCTATTATGAAAGTCTATATAATTTGGAAGCGAAACAGACAGTCCATTGCCCTACAGTGGCAGATATAGATAGATACCTGGAGAGGGTTCATCTTCCTTCGCTGTCCCAGACACATATTGCAAGTTTAACCACACCCATAATGACAGAAGACATTCTGAAGGCTATTAAAAACCTCCCAAAACGCAAGGCCCCGGGCCCTGATGGACTGACGGGGTTGTATTACTCCACCTTCGCTTCCCAACTAGTACCACATTTAAGTGCGGGCTTTGACGAAGCGTGGGAGGGGGGTTCCTTCCCAGTAGACATGCTGAGAGCTCACATTATTACCTTGCCCAAACCGGGTAAAATTCCTGACCGTTGCCCTAACCTTCGCCCTATCTCTTTGCTTAATGTAGATGTTAAAATATTCAGCAAAATACTGGCCAACCGACTTCAATATATTCTTCCCACTCTAATAGGTCTAGATCAGGTAGGGTTTATCTCAAGGCGACAAGGAGCCGACAGCACTAAAAAACTAGTTAATTTACTTGGCCTGATGAGACGTGGGGACTCTTCAAGCTTGATTCTGTCCTTGGACGCAGAAAAAGCCTTCGACAGGGTTCACTGGAACTTTCTGAATCGAGTATTACACAAGTTCGGATTTCCACCCTCCTTTATAACTGCGGTACAGGCCCTGTATGATTCTCCCTCTGCTAAGGTACTCTGCAGCGGGTTTGTGTCGGAGGAATTTGTAATAACTAATGGGACAAGACAGGGATGCCCACTTTCCCCACTATTATATGCCCTGGTTTTGGAGCCTTTGGCACAGGCCATACGGCAAAATGACTCCATTTGTGGAATACAGGCAGGCCCGGTGACTTATAAACTCAACTTATACGCGGACGATATCCTTCTAACCTTGACTGACCCGGATTGTTCTCTCCCTTCCCTCCAACAAGAGTTAGACTTGTATAGTCAGGTTTCATATCATTTGGTGAACATATTAAAAACCCAAGCTCTCCCGATTAATATACCCCAGCAACACCTGGAAGCCCTTCGAGCCAGTTATAAGTTTGACTGGCGAACTGATTATATTGTGTACCTGGGTCTTAAGATAGCTAGTACTCCGGAAAAACTGTTTAATTATAATTATGATAGATTACTGTCAGAGGTGAAATCACAGTTATATCATTGGAGACTGCGGGAGATCTCATGGTTGGGCAGGATGGCGGCGGTGAAGATGATGGTGTTACCAAAGATTCTATACGTTTTTCGAACCCTCCCCATGCAGCTGCCCACGTCCTTCCTAGATACCTTACAATCTATCATGATGAGATATATTTGGAATCATAAAAGACCCAGAATACCGAAAAAACTATTGTATTACCGCCATAGAGATGGGGGCCTTAACGTTACCCACATACATAACTACTATTGGGCCACATGTTTGGCATCACTAGCGGAACTGGTTCACACCCACCCTATGCCTCAATGGCTGGTAGTGGAATATACTTTTATTCCCGGACACGATTTGGCCGACCTATTATTTGTGCCTCGTACAAAGAGACCACGTCTACCGGAGATCCTACCCTCCACGATTTTATCTGTTAAGGCGTGGGACCGTTATGCCCACTTATTCCAAAACTACACTCCAATATCCATGGCCACACCTCTCACATCAATGTCATACTTGCTGCCCCACTTTAGAGCGGGGCCCTGGATTCAATCTGGAGTCACGCACCTACACCATCTGTTTTCGCTGCCGGACATCTTGTCCTTCCAAACTTTACAAGAGAAATTTAAGGTACCATCCTCAATGTTTTTGTCATACATGCAACTCTATTCTTATTTCAAATCCAATGCAGTAATATCTAATTTACGTACCACATTGCCGCTCCTATCGGACACTGAGCTATTTTGGCTAGACCCGCACACCACCACAAAACCCATCTCGTTGTTCTATCGATTGCTTAATACCCCGACAGGAATAACATCGTGGAAATTTCACAACACTTGGGAAAAGGACCTGTCTATGCAATTTACCCCCTCGCAATGGGCCATGGCACATTTGTTTTCAGCTGGAGCCTCGAGGTGTGCAACGCTGATTGAAACACAACGAAAAGTACTATATTGTTGGTATCTTACGCCCTCAAGGATTAGCCGTTTTGCCCCAAACACTTCGGACGTCTGCTGGAGAGGTTTGTCTGCCTCAGGCACGATGGGTCATATCTGGTGGCTCTGTCCACTGATAGCACCACTATGGAAAGATATATCTCTTCTTGCGTCGGAAGTCTTGGGTAGTCAGATACCGTGCACACCGGAGATCCTATTGCTGGGAATGGTCCACCTTCCTCGGTCACACCTCAGAATGTTATTCATAATTGTCTCTACAACAATGTTACTTATTGCCAGGAACTGGAAATCGACCGCTGTCCCAACACAACGACAGATAGCTACATTACTATCACAATATCGATCCTTCGACTCCAAAGCTACCTCGGCATGGGGTTTTCGCCCCACTAAACATGACCCATGGGCTATCTGGGACATTCATAAGATTTATGAGGCGTGTGGGTTATGATTACAGTGCTGATAGAATTATGGTTTTGGGTCACTTTTCTGAGAAGCCTAAGAAGAACACCTGGGGCACTCTCTACTTCAGAGAAATTGCCTTCTCCTGCTGATCCTGAGATTCCCTTCCCTGTTTGTTAGTTTATTTTTCATTTTTATGTACTTCCTTTATTGTATGTTATTTTAGTATAGTTACATGTCCATACAAAACTGTTTGAGAGATACTGCTGCAATCATACCAGATTCTTTCATGAGATGGTTGAATGTTATTTACAGTGATTATGTTGTAAACACCTCTCAATAAAAATATTTTGAAATTAAAAAAAAAAAAAAAACTCTAGTATTGGTGATCGCACGCTAACCTGGTTTCAATCATATGTGCCTGATCGGTCGCAATATGTGTCCATTTCTGACAGCACTTCCCTCCCCCTCCCAGTCATGTGCGGTGTACCCCAAGGCTCGATACTCGGCCCCCTGCTATTCACAATATTCATAAATGATCTGCCCAATGGCTGCAAAGCCTCAACTGTACACATGTACGCAGACGACACTGTAATCTATACCAGCAAACCAGATCTCCCGCAGCTGGAGGCTGTGCTACAGGACCAATTCACAGAGGTAGAAAAGTGGATCAAAGATAACAAACTTTTTCTAAATGCTGACAAAACTGTTACAATGCTCTTTGGAACAAACCTAAACTACACAAATTGCAAACACCCCATCTATGTGTCAGGACAAAATCAAATGGCACACTGACCACAGTCACTTCTCTCAAAAATCTAGGTATGTGGTTAGACCCAAATCTATCCTTTGGCCCCACATCGAAAAACTCTCATCTAAAATTTACCCCAAACTAGGTGCCCTGTACAGAAACAAATCCTGCCTGAGCCCCGCGGTAACAAAGCAGATTGTACAACAAATGCTTATGCCAGCTACTGAATACGGAGATGTAGTGTATGCAGCCGCCCCGCAAACACACCTCCAGAAACTTACTACATTGTATAACTCATTCTGTCGCTTTGTGCTACAATGTAACTACATGACCCACCATTGTGACATGTTAAAAGAACTAAACAGTCCGTCGCTGGAATCTAGACGCACCCTTTACCTTTCCAACCTGGTGTTTAAGAGCTTTTCTGGGAAGCTACCACCCTACCTGAATAGGCTGCTTCCCTCAGCAGCTCCCTCATCCTATAACCTCCGATCCAGGACCAGCACCTTACTTGCAATACCACAATACAAAAAGCAAGGGGCTCAATCCTCATTTTCCTACAGAGCACCACAATTATGGAATAACCTCCCAGACACCATCAAATCTTCCCCCAGTCTAAAGTCCCTTAAGAGCTCCATATTAACATACCTCAATAAGGAAAGCACCTGTAAACATGTAACATAGGGACTATACACAGAATGCACCTGTAAACATGTAACATAGTGACTATATTTCCTACATATTTATTTTCTGTTAATCTGTATATTTGTTGTGTGTTAATTTCTTGCATTTTACTACTTTGTATTTCTGTAACCATGTTCTTGAACCCAGGACATACTTGAAAACGAGAGAAATCTCAAGGTATCCTTTCTGGTAAAATCCTTTATAAATAAATAAATAGATAGATTAAAATTGGAAGAACTATTGTGATTGAAGTATTAAACAGGGATTTTATACTCTACAATATAAAAGCAGAAGAATAGAAGCTAAATTCTAGTTATTAGGGGAGGATTCACTAAATAAGTTTTTATTACTCTAGAAATAGCTTCAATTTTTGTGTTGATATATATATATATATCTGTGCTGCTTGGATCAACAAGATACTAGCTTGTCTTAAATACTGGTTTGTTGGGAATACATGTTAATTGTTTTCTTTAAGCAGGATGTTTATTAAGTGAACTAACCATCTGTGTATTAGTTACTAAGTAAAAAAGTAAATGTATTAAATATATATATATATATATATATATATATACACATACAGGGTTATTCAGAGAGCGTGAAAAGCAGGAGAATGACTGGAGGATGAAAAATTCTAGCTCAAAATAGCCAAACCAGAAAAATTCTCTTTCATCTCACTTTCCAAATCGGCTATTTTGACCTCGAATTTTTCATTCTCCAGTCATTCTCCTGCTTTTCACGCTCTCTGAATAACCCTGATACAGTTATTCACAGGATAATATATGTTAAAAGCTAGAGATCTGTGTGCTGATGGATGATGTGGTGTTTTATAAATCTTTGATTATGTTGTGAGATTAAAATCTTTTTGCATACGTAATAAATATATATATTTTTTTTTTAGGGATGCACCGATACCGATACTAGTATCGGTATCGGGGCCGATATTGCCGTTTGCACGAGTACTTGTTACTCGTGCAAACGGCCCGATACATCCCGCCGATACCGGAAGCCGGCGCTGGGCCGGCTTGCCGGTATCCGCGGGGTTGGGGAAGCTGGCCGCGTGCATGTAAAGTACGCGGCCAGCGTTCCCCTCCGGCGCGCCAAATACTCACCCTTCCTGAAGTTCCGGTCGCTGGGCAGTGATGCGTTCCTGCGGCCACTGGGCGCTCCTGTGACACGGCCTCTCGGCTGGAGGCAGCGTCACAGATGCGCCCGGCGGCCACGTGACCGCATCACTGCCCTGCGACCGGAACTTCAGGAAGGGTGAGTATTTGGCGCGCCGGAGGGGAACGCTGGCCGCGTGCTTTACATGCACACGGCCAGCTTCCCCAGCGTTCGAGCTGGGGCAAAATCCATGAGACCTGGGGGCCAATCCATGAGACCTGGGGGCCAATCCATGAGACCTGGGGGCCAATCCATGAGACCTGGGGGCCAATCCATGAGACCGGGGGCCAATCCATGAGACCTGGGGGCCAATCCATGAGACCTGGGGGCAAATCCATGAGACCTGGGGGCAAATCCATGAGACCTGGGGGCAAATCCATGAGACCTGGGGGCCAATCCATGAGACCTGGGGGCCAATCCATGAGACCTGGGGGCAAATCCATGAGACCTGGGGCAAATCCATGAGACCTGGGGGCAAATCCATGAGACCTGGGGGCCAATCCATGAGACCTGGGGGCCAATCCATGAGACCTGGGGGCAATCCATGAGACCTGGGGGCCAATCCATGAGACCTGGGGGCAAATTCATGAGACCTGGGGGCAAATTCATGAGACCTGGGGGCAAATTCATGAGACCTGGGGGCAAATCCATGAGACCTGGGGGCAAATCCATGAGAACTGGGGGCCAATCCATGAGACCTGGGGCAAATCCATGAGACCTGGGGGCAAATTCATGAGACCTGGGGGCAAATCCATGAGACCTGGGGGCCAATCCATGAGACCTGGGGGCCAATCCATGAGACCTGGGGGCCAATCCATGAGACCTGGGGGCCAATCCATGAGACCTGGGGGCAAATCCATGTGAGCTGCGGTCAATCTCATATAAATTTTTAGGAGGTCTGTTCCTATTGCAAAGCGTCACATGACATTAAATAAAAGTATCGGTACTCGGTATCGGTGAGTACTTTTAAAAAGTATCGGTACTCGTACTCGGTCTTAAAAAAGTGGTATCGGTGCATCCCTAATTTTTTTATCTAAGATGGTTGGTTCTATTTTTTAAAACTAAAACACGTACAATTAAAAGAATTTAGGAGAATTTATGAGTAGGGTTGCACCGATACCACTTTTTTAAGACCGAGTATGATACTTTTTTTCAAGTACTCACCGATACCGAGTACCGATACTTTTATTTTATGTCATGAGAACGCTTTCCAATAAGAACAAACCACATATAAAAATTCCCCCAGCTCACATGTATATACCCTCCGCTCTCATAGATATGCCCCAGCTCATGGATATGCCCCCCAGCTTTCATGGTTATGCCCCCCAGCTTTCATGGTTATGCCCTCCAGCTTTCATGGTTATGCCCTCCAGCTTTCATGGTTATGCCCCCGCTCTCATGGATATGCCCCCAGCTCATGGATATGCCCCCCAGCTCATGGATATGCTCCCCAGCTCATGGATATGCTCCCCAGCTCATGGATATGCTCCCCAGCTCATGGATTATGCCCCCAGCTCATGGATTTGCTCCCAGCTCATGGATTATGCCCCCAGCTCGTGGATATACTTCCCAGCTCACCTGGCACCTGGAGCTCTCCGTTCATACTTACCTTCCTGAGCGACGCCGGTAAAGTCTTCGCGCATGCGCTCGTTGGAAGGCCCCCAGCCGCGATCACGTGGTTCCACGTGATCACGGCTGGGGGCCTTCCAACGAGCGAACGCGCCGAAAATTTACCGGCGTCGCTCAGGAAGGTAAGTATGATCGCGGAGAGCTCCAGGTGCCTGTCCGAATGCCGATGGCGGCTGTCCAAATGCTCTATCGGCATTCGGACAGGCACCTGGAGCTCTCCGCGATCATACTTACCTTCCTGAGCGACGCCGGGAAAGTTTCTGCGCGTGTGCTCGTTGGAAGGCCCCCCCAGCCACGATCACATGAGACCATGTGATCGCGGCTGGGGGCCTTCCAACGAGCGCACGCGCAAAGACTTTCCCGACGTCGCTCAGGAAGGCAAGTATGAAAGAACGCGGAGAGCAGCTGCAGGGCCTGTCCGAATGCCGATAGAGCATTCGGATAGCCGCCCCAGCCCCTCGAATGCCGGCAAGCCGGCTCAATGCCGGCTTCCGGTATTGGGGGAAATATCGGGGGTACTGCACGAGTACCAAGTACTCCTGCAGGACCCGGTATCGGCACCGATACTAGTATCGGTACAACCCTACTTCTGAGAAATACAAACAAGATAAATTTGTTGTTGTTTATATCTCGTATAAGTTTCTTACCTGATTATTATCTCCGACAGCTGGGAGCTTCCCAATGAGCGTCGGCTTGAAGACTTTGCCGGCGGCGCTCATTGGAATGCAGCCAGCTGTAGGTGCCTGTAGCCACCCCATGTCTATGTGTAAACTATACTGTTATATATATATAGAAAACATGGGGGGGTAGCACTCAGCCTTAACTAAGCGTTTCAGTGCGGGTGCGTCTCAGAATAAAATACAAAACAAAAACATGGAGAGCGCACTCCAGACAAACACATTCAAAAACCTGCAACAACAGCTCCATGCATGGGTACATAATACCAGCTTTTACCACATGGTGAAAATTTCATAACTCTGAGCTTTGCTGAATAAAATGGTGGAAATTTGGTTCGCAATAAACGGCCGTGAATTGCTTAAGCTGCCAAAAGCGTCAATGTAATCCACCCTCTGGCAGGTCCTACTCTGCAAACCTAATGACTGCCCAGAATGGGATAAACTCACTTACTGAGGAACAGGTCCCCTTCATGGAGCTCCCGCAGATCAAGGTTAAATAGAACCTGGAGGAGGAGTACCTGTGGCAGGGAGGGGTGCTTACCCAGGAAATACATACAAAAAACATGGAGGGGGGGTAGCACTCAGCCTTAACTAAGCGTTTCAGTGCGGGTGCGTCTCAGAATAAAATACAAAACGCTCTCTCCATGTTTTTGTTTTGTATTTTATTCTGAGACGCTTAGTTAAGGCTGAGTGCTACCCCCCCTCCATGTTTTTTATTCCAACATAAAGAAGCAAACTCCAAACTTTGCTGAATCACCTACAATAGTGATTCCAAAGACAAGAAAAACTACAAATGAGAACCTAACTCAAATGAGAGCTCTTACCATACATCCAGCGACTCTGACTACCCAAAATTATAATCTAATAAGCAAAAAGAAAATCACAGTTTCTCTTGTTTTTGGAAGGGTTTCTGCTGCCTGCCCTGCTCCCAGAAGTCTGATTAAACACTTCTGTCCAGGAATCAGCAGCCTGGGAACTTACCTGTTACTTGATTAATTGGCAACAAGTGTATGAGAGGATAGAGGCCATGCAGGATTCTGGGTCCTAGATACCTTCCCTCAATTACTCTCACAGACATCCTGTTATCCAATCCTTGCACCCTGGTCACAACAATATATGTTATAATACATAATAAATATATATATATATATAATAAATAATACACACACACATCTGAGGCCTGAATGGTTGGTGTGTGTATATATAACAAACCAGAAAGAGCGCACACCAAACAACATGTTCAAACAGTACAGAAGAAACCACAACCGCAGCTAGGTTCATTTAAACAGGAGATTTTACCAGGTTTAACCCTTTAAATGCCTACAAACAATTCTTATCCCCTTCAAAAGCACTTTAGTTCTTAACCCTTTAAAGGGGATAAGAATTGTTTGTAGGCATTTAAAGGGTTAAACCTGGTAAAATCTCCTGTTTAAATGAACCTAGCTGCTGTTGTGGTTTCTTCTGTACTGTTTGAACATGTTGTTTGGTGTGCGCTCTAGCTGCCACGGATCGGGAGATAGGGTGATCCTTTGGATCCTCTTATCTCAACATGGCAGCTAGAGGGTTAACTGGCCCACTGACATCCTCACACATATGGTGAGGTTGTCAGTGGGTGGCGGGGGACCTGGAGGCTTGGCTGACATCCAAGATGTCAGCCCCCTCCAGGTTCAAATCACGTTTTGGCGCCGATTAGCGATCCGGCAGCAAAAATGTTAATGCTATACACCGCTGAAAAGGGGAGACTCTCCCCTTTCCAGCGGTGCAAAAAGCATCACTGTAGCTTACATGGTTGGGGAGATAGAGGGCTCCAAAGGAGCCGCCCCTCCCCTTCCTGTATTTTCACCACTGGCGCCTGCCGATGACGTCATCACGCAGCGTGAGGACGTCATCGGATAGGCCGGCCCCCAGAGAACGGTGAGGCTGAAGCTTGCCATAGACATCATGGGAGCCGGCAAGGAAGGTATCGGGTGGGAGGGAGGTTAGGAGTCGCTGATGTACTATGTACGTCCGCAGGTCTAAGGGAGACCCGTGGGCAGGATGTACATAGTACGTCAGCGGTCCCTAAGGGGTTTAATAGGCTATATGCGGCATTCATTTGGCAAGGTAAACGAGCACACATTCCACTTCCTGCTCTCCATCAGTCGCTAGATAGGGGAGGTATTAATTTCCCAAATATTTTTGATTATAATTTAGCGGCCCTATACCGTTATGCTGCTGACTGGTTGAATAGCACTTCACACTTCGTACCCTTACAGGTCGAACAGGCATTGCTCCCCTCATCTTCCCTATTGGCGTTCCTCCACCAAAGCTCACCCATTATCCCCCCCAGCCTACGTTCAAATCCATTATTGTCCTCTATGAAATTGGCTTGGATCAAGATTCGCAAGCGCCTTCAGCTGGCCTGGCAAACGACTTTATGGTCCCCTATCCTTCACAATCCTCACTTTCAAAACGCCTCCCCCGCTCAGATTTTTCACACCCTGGCCCACCGCGGTTTTACCCATCTCCACCATTACATTGATGGAGTGTTGGACTTGCCATATTCCTATACGACCCTGAAAGACCAAATTGCACCTTTAAACATACACCTGGTATATTATTTACAATTAAAACAATTTGTCCTTACCCAATTGAACACACTATCCCCTAATGACCTAGCTAATCTGCTTGACACGCACCTGTTAGCCCGCCCTTTGTCCCCCCCTCTACCTCTGCTATATACGCACTCATACAATCTTCACTATCTACCAAGCTCTCCTGGACAGCAATAACTAGATGGACCGCCAGCTTTCCTGAGCTCTCCGTGCCTGACTTGATAGGGTCCACCTTACTATCCAGACGCTCCCTCCCCTCGGCTAACTACTGGGACATGTACTATAGAATACTCCATCGAGCGTATAAGGCACCCGACAGAATGGCCCGAACTGGACTGTCGCCAACTGCAAACTGTTTAAAATGTCAGGGTGCCCAGGCCGATTTACATCAATGCTTATGGTCATGTCCCTTCATCCGACTGTTTTGGGATATAATACGACGATTTGATTCACGGGTTCTCCGACTAGAACTCCCTTTCACCCTGGAATGGGCCATTTTTAATCGTCTGACTCCTCCCACCCCCCGGCCTTTCACCAAGTGTCATCGGTTTTGGCTCACCTTGCTAGCCGCGGCCGGCAAGAGAGCAACCTTGTCCCAATGGATCTCCGCTGCCCCTCCTTCCTTTCGCATGGTTTATGAGAGAATCTATACCATATTTTTGGCGGACCGGACTGAGACTTCGGTGCATCAAGAAAAGAAGACTCAGTCCTTCTTTACCAATTGGACCCCCTTTATTCAAAACCTTCCATGCGAAACTAAGGACTCCCTGCGTCATACTTTTTTTGGAGCCCCCTGGTACTCTCTACAGATGCTGCGGGGTACCCACCGATCCCCCTGACCACTCCTTAACCCGTTTTCTGACCTCCTCAGACACTGTAGCTACCCGCTCATAACCATCCCTTGTAGATAATGGTGGAGATATGTACTCACAAACGTTATGTCTGGAATTGATCTATTTGGTTTTAGGCTAGGGTCAGACTGAGGCAGTGCGAACGCGCGTTCTGGCGCACATAATCACGGCCGCACTAGCAGCAGATGACGGGCAATGACAGCCAATATACGAAGTACGGTCGCACAAAAGTCCGGCCGCGCAACGCAAGTGGAAAATGAACGCATTTTTCGAGAACGTTAAACCGCTGGTACTGACGTACAGAGTGCGCTGCGGCCGCATAGCAGCGTGTGTGCGTGATTAGGAGATGTCAGACGCTGCTAGTGTGCGGCCAACATAACGTTCAAACAGCCGGATTTCCCTAGACTTCTTTTTACCCCATCGTCATGAAATACGTCCAGAATTGCGCATCGTCTGACCACTTAAGCGTATTCTGTGAAAAAATGCGTGCGCACGCATCGACGTACATTTTGACGGTGGCTGCAGAAAATGCGCTCATCTGTCCCTAGCCTAAGTATGGGTTATTGTAACTTCTTAATTAACTGTCGGATGCCACATGTTTGCATTGCCCTAATGTTTATCATCGATGTACTGTATATATGACGTCTCTCTGTATGTTTTTCTTTGTGTTGATAAATAATGAATAAAAATATGTGGGGGGGGGAGCCTCCACACAGCAAACAATGAAGTTTATAGTTGCAGAGTTCTCTAAGGCTAGGGTCAGACTAACGCATTTTTCACGTTGTCCGTGAAAATGTGCGTTCGAAGAATGGACGTATTTTTTCACGGAATACGCAATAGCGGTCATACTATGCGCAGTTTCATCCTTGATTTTGTACGGATCATCAATAAAACACTTCTTGCATCTGGACGTTATGTTGGCCGGACATTAGCAGCGTCTGATGTCTCCAATTCACGCACACACGCCTCTAGCGGACGCAGCGCACTCTGTACGTCAGTACTAGTGGTTTAACGTTCTCGAAAAAATGCGTTCATTTTCCACTTGCGTTGCGCAGCCGGACTTTTGTGCGACCGTACTTCGTATATTGGCCGTCATTGCCCGGCATCTGCTGCTAGTGCGGCCGTGATTAAGTGCGCCAGAACGCGCGTTCGCACTGCCTCAGTCTGACCCTAGCCTAAATTGCTGGGATGTGTAAATGTCTTCTGCAACTATAAAATGTGTGTGTGTGCATCCACAAATTTTACTCATGAATGTATGCACTAGATATAAAATGAACCCACCAAAATAGGACAAAAATATCTTAAAAGTTTTAATGTGGATTAATTTAAATTCATGATATTAATTTAATAAAGTCTAGTATTAATACAATTATACAAAAAACTATCTTAAAATGGAGGGGGGGGGGAAAGTAATTTTCGGTATCGGTTTTCGGCTGAACTGATCCCGTATTTTCGGTTTCGGGATCGGCTGGAAATTTTAATTTCGGTGCACCACTAATCTGAATGTGTTGTGCGTGTGGACTTGGGTTTTGGCAAGGCCTATTTGTTGCATTTGTGATGCGCTCCTTTCATTTGGTTCCTAAAGCGCTTGAGATTTTCTCGCCCGTAGGATTGTGCTTGGACCTGTTTAATTGTTGTTTTTTTTGTCTAATTGTTCCCTGTCCTTAGTTGCTTGAGTGACCTGTTCTGTGTTACTCGCTCAGAGGATAGCTTTTGACCTTGAGTTACATATGCCTGGCCTTTTGTCATTTTCCATGTCTGCGTGTGGTTTTTGCCTGCTGTGATGAACTTTGCTTTAAAAAAAAAAGCCAACCCGTCCCCAGAAGAACATGATATAACGGGATTCCTATATTGCAATGACCTGCTGCAGATACATTGCACATTTTTGCAACGGCTTTCACATTAATTTTCAATCGTGTTTGCCCTAAAAAAAAAAAAAAAAAAAAAAACTCTCTCTGTGCACTTTTAGCACTATTTATTGCTGACCCCTCGATCCTGGTCAGCGTCCATTTGCATTTCTAATTTTTTTTTGTTAAGTAACACCTGACACTGTTATGTGAAGCTTCAATGTGTGTTTTGTGTATTCTGATGTGTTTTTGTTCTGTGTTTACATTCTGTTGCATTGCCATATTTCTGTGTAACTTTGAGTCTGATCAGTCGCGTAATATCAAGAAGCCTGAAATCTTTCTTCTTTTCGTCCTGCTGGTCTGTCTCTTATAATTTTCTTTCTTTGATCTCATGGATTTTCTCCATTTGAATTGTTAAATTTCATTCATGAGCTGTTGTCATGCCCCACGCCGCGGCCGCCATGTTGGGACACCTTGTATACTCACCGAGGTCCCTCGTGGCGCGTCGCTCCCTGGTTCCGGTCTTCAGCACAGAGGAGGAGAGCCAGGATGTGTCCCACGCCGCCTCCGGGATCCGACTGAGCAGAAACCAAGCGCGCATGCGCGATCGTCCATCCTAAAGCATGAAGACCTAGGTACCCTCTGCTGGTCAAGTAAAGGTACTGCATTACACCTGCACTGAAGATCCTCGTAGGCCACCAATTAACCTATCAAGTACTCAGGTATCCCCAGGTGAACGGTGTTCTTATGATCCTCTGAACCCCATTTAAATCTGCCGCCTTTCCCAGTTCATTAACCAGGTTATACTGTGGTTCACCACCACGTTATCCAGTGGTCCCTCTTCGTATTTGCTCCAAGAGAATCCTGAGTTCCAGATCTGCTTCCACGGTACCAGCCCCACTTCCAGACCTGCTTCCACGGTACCAGCCCCACTTCCAGACCTGCTTCCACGGTACCAGCTCCGCTTCCAGACCTGCTTCCACGGTACCAGCTCCGCTTCCAGACCTGCTTCCACGGTACCAGCTCCGCTTCCAGACCGGCTTCCACGGTACCAGCTCCGCTTCCAGACCGGCTTCCACGGTACCAGCTCCGCTTCCAGACCTGCTTCCACGGTACCAGCTCCGCTTCCAGGCCTGCTTCCACGGTACCAGCTCCGCTTCCAGACCTGCTTCCACGGTACCAGCTCCGCTTCCAGGCCTGCTTCCATGGTACCAGCTCCGCTTCCAGGCGTGCTTCCACGGTACCAGTTCCATCTTCAAGCTTGCTACCACAGTGCCAGTTCCATCTTCAAGCTTGCTTCCACGGTACCAGTTCCATCTTCAAGCTTGCTTCCACGGTACCAGTTCCATCTTCAAGCTTGCTACCACAGTGCCAGTTTCCTCTCCAGGCTTGCCCCCACGGTGCCAGTTCCATCTCCAGGCTTGCTTCCACGGCACCAGTTCCATCTCCAGGCTTGCTTCCACGGCACCAGTTCCATCTCCAGGCTTACTTCCACAGCACCAGTTCCATCTCCAGGCTTGCTTCCATACCCACGGTACCAGTTCCAGATCCTATCTTCAAGTCCAATTCCTCTACCCTGGTCTATTTCAAAGATTACAACTCGTGTTATTTACCCCTACAATCCTTCGTTCTGGACTTTACTCCTGTCAAAGAAATCTTGAATTACCTTTTGTTCTGGACTTATATTTTGTTCCATCCAGTAAATGCTCAACTGATAATACATCTCCTGGTCTCCTCCTTCGGCTTGCCATTGTGTTCCATACACACAACACTACACAGGGGTCATAGCCTCTGCCCTTACAGCTGTGGATACATCTCAATAAGCCACAGACTAATTTCAATTCTCCTATACTGTAGGTCTTAGATGTTATAGTTTATAAACACCCTCATCTGTTCCTATCATTTAATATGCTGGTATGAGGCTATTAGGAATATAATTGCCTGCCCCCGACACAGTTTTTGTGGCTGCAATTCTTAACAATATTTGTGATTCTTGTGTGTATATGTGCATGGCTGCCTGGAACAAATGGAGAATGTTTTCCTGGATTATTTCTGTCTTGTGCCTTCTTGCTAGTGGAACTTGATTTGTGTGAGTGTGTATATATGTATATGGTGATTGCATTGCTGTTTATTATATTGTATGTACTTGTGTATGATTTTCCCAGTTTTTGCATGGTGTTTCAGTGTGATTTTGGGCAGTGAACAGGCACAGCAGATGTGTTAGGCTGTGTGTGCTGTGAGTGATGGTATGTGCGATGTGCCCAGTGTTCAATTCTTTGATCTTTTTAGAAATTCAATGAGCTTTTTTTTCAAACCTAATCTACTAAATGGCCTTTCATGAGATGGGCTCACTGCATGTGTTGAATTAATCAATGTAACCTCAAGTATTTTATTGGTGTTTTTGCTTTTTTCTCCTGCTCGTAGGGCTGTTACAATCTTGCGCCTTTTTCTGTTCTCTCTCCCTCTGCTCACTTATCCCCCTCCCCCTTTTTCTAGCACAGTCTCCTTTAAAGTACACCATATTGTGATTTTTTTTTATTAAGTATTTATAAAGTTACAAAGAGAAGAGATTCACAAAATCAAACCAATAGAGAAAAGGCCTCGTAGGCCCGTGTAATCTAAAACGAGTAGATCTGTAAAATAGCAGAGAAGTAGCTAATAACAAACCAAAATAAGGAGTCTAAACTGAAGGGCAAACAAAAAATAGGAAGCGACCCTAAGACACCCAGAATCTAGTCATCAGAAGCAATTGTTCCAGAAACCCCTCGCACCCCCCCCCCCATTCTCTCACTAATTGTTCCAGAAAGTCCAGATAATCCTCTAGCAAAAATAAAGATAAAAATGGGGGGGAGGGAAGTTCCTCAGCCCGGCTGATCCGTCTCGAGGTCCATTGGGACACCCGCTGCTTCAAGGACCCTCAGGGCCGTGTCGGGGTCGGTGATCATATGGGGAACATTAGCGTGTGTCACAACCAGGGAGCCAGCAAAACCCCACCTATAGCGGATCCCCTTCTTCCTGAGGACAGCAGTGACGTCACGGAACCGCCTGCGAGCCATCAAGGTCAGGAATGGGAGATCATGATAAAGGGCGAGAGTGGAACCCTGGAACTGCACCGGATCCCGTGCACCAGGGGCAGTCGTAACCCTAACCTTCAAGGCCACTTCACGGGAACGCCACTACAACGTCCCTAGGAGCCCCTTTCTTACACATCGCGGGTCTACGGACCCTGTACACCGAGCCAATCACATCCGTGGTATAAGGGGGCAGGCCAGTGACCTGGATAGCCAATTGAGTCACATAGGGTGTTACATTTTCCCTGGTTTTGGCTGCGCCCTCTGGTGGTGAAGTGCCTTTATGTCTGTTTTTCCCCTGTGGTGTGTTTGGCCGTGCTGTCTGGGGCTATTCTGGGGTTCTGATGTGATCTCCTGGTCTGGGGTCACATGGCCCAATCACACAGACCCACTCCCTATAAATATCCCAGCAGCACAGAGCCTCATTGACGGTTTGTGGAGTTTGATGGTGGTTGTGTCCTGTTAGTTCCCTGTGTTGCTGCAAAGCATTCTTGTTCAAGTGCATTCTGGTTTTGACTCTGTGGGCCAAGAGCCCTTCATGCCGAGCTACGAGCCAGCTGCGCCCATGTTATGCGAGACCGCTGTGGCCACGTTTTGTTATGAGGCCGAAGTGCCTGTATCTACACGAGACCTTCATGTCTGGTTCTACTAGCAAGCTACTAGTCATGACAATGCCGATACACAAGACAGTTACGCCCATGTTGTGTGAGCCAGCTGTGCCAATGTCCTGCTGCGAGATCGCTGAGGCCTCGTTAATGTGGGTACATCGGTCTCACAACCTAACACATGAGACCACTGTGCCCTTGTCCCACAGTGGGTCCAGTGTTTCCACCGTTGTCATGTCTGCTTTGGGCGACAAGCCCTTCACGTCTGGTTTTGGCGACAAGCCCTTTAGGTCTGGCATAGGTGATGCTGGCGAGCTGCCTGTCTTGCCAGAAGCCGGTGAGCTGTCGGCAAAACGCAGGTCACGTCTCAAGTCAGCAACACTTCAGTTCTTGAGTCATGAGCCCGCTGTGCCCATGTCTCACAGCGGGTCCATTGAGGCCAAACCCAGTTGTGGGCCCGAGAAACCAAAGTCTGCCCCCACCACTGTCAGGTCATGTGGTGTGGTCACCATTTCCAGGTCTCGATCCGGGAGACAATGAAAAAAGGTGACCAACCCTAACCACTCCGAGTCCAAGAATATCTGGCACCAGGATGGTGCAACGTCCAGTCTGATCGATGTCGAGATCCCGCAATCACATAATTTCCCCGAGGTCTATGTACAGTCACCCTTTGGGTTACTGTTCCGGAAAGAACACTGGGCTAAAATTGAGCAGAATCCTCATAGACGGAGGCGTTTCCTGGAGAATGCGGACGACTATGAGTCTGATTCGGACCCAAATGGGTTCTAGTGATTATGGTCATTACTGATTTTCTGACGCCATCTGCCAGGTTTTTGGTGCCCGGGAGGTCACCCATACGGGAGGGGGTTATGTTACATTTTCCATGGTTTTGGCTGCGGCCCCTGGTGGTGAAGGGCCTTTATGTCTGTTTTTCCCCTGTGGTGCCTTTGACCGTGCTGTCTGGGGCTGTTCTGGGGTTCTGATGTGATCTCCTGGACTGGGGTCACATGGCCCAATCACACAGACCCACTCCCTATAAATATCCCAGCAGCACAGAGCCTCATTGATGGTTTGTGGAGTTTGATGGTAGTGGTGTCCTGTTAGTTCCCTGTGTTGCTGCAAAGCATTCTTATTCAAGTGCATTCTGGTTTTGACCTCGGCTGTGTTTCCTGACGATCCTTTTCTGCTTACTCCTGGTACTCTGTATGCTGCTGATCTGTTGCCAACCTTGCCTGTCTGACCATTCATATACGTTTCATGTTTTCTGTACCTTGTCTGTCTTAGTTTAGTATAGTCTCCGAGGCCATTAAAAGAACCTCTTCAGTGCAGGAGGTTTTGTCTGTCTTGTTCACCCTTGCCCTTCTTGTCCATCTTGATCTGTTATATCTTTGTGAGGGTTTTCTAGATAAGGGATCCCTATGCTGGGCAATAATCCCTTAGTTTTCTCCCTGGCCCTCCTGTGTTCTAAATTTCTGTCTGGTTCCTGCAAAGCCCTTATGTGGAGTCCAGTATCGCCAAGTCGGTCTGTTTGTTGACTGCCCTGCAGCCTGCTCAATTCATGGATTGTCAGACGAATCATTGTGTTTCTGAGCGTGTCCTAAGTGGTCTGTCGGTCTTGAGACCGTCGGAGCTTAGTGGCTATTCAGTTCTGTTTATTTTTGGTGCACCTTGGTTTTGGAAAAGTGAGTCTGTCCTTGTGTCCAGTCAGTAACTCACCTGCCTTAAGGGCTTCACCCCATGTTTCAAGCCACCACGATGGCCCAAGCAGGGGCTAACCATTACATAGGGTTGTAGTTCCTCAGCCGATGTCGAATATGGAATGCCCCTGACCCTAATATTGCGACGTCGCGCTTCAAGCGTCTCGACCGAACGGGACAGGGTCTCAACCTGGGAGTGGAGGGCGGCCACCTGGCCAAATAGCTGGGTTTGTTCAGCTGCCACTTCGACTGTTTTTGCTTGCACTTCAACCACCTGCTCACGAACTACTTTCACCTCCGCACGAACCGCCGCTACCTCAAGCTTCCACATGTCCCTAATATCATCCAATAGCTTGCGGAGATCACCTTGTAGAAGGGAGATGGTCATCAGCCACAAAGGTCTGGGTTGTCAGCATTCGCTCTCCAGGGTCGGTTTTTCTAATCTGAGTCGTTGTCACTCGCGACTCATGTGGTGAGCTCGGCCTCCGCTCAGACACCACACTGCTACCAGCAGACAGCTGCCGGTCCTCTGCAAACTCCTACCCGAGGATCCTCCGGTGGCCTGCAGAGTTACCGAAGACGCTGCCAGTGCAGCCTTGCGCTTCTTCTGCACCCTCTTTTAGCTGCCGCAGATAGAGGTTGTTGCCCCTGCGTCTGGGACGGGGGAGAAAGCCACGACATCACATTATCCCCACCCTGGGGCCAGGCACCGTCATCCTCCTCACACGACTCATAACCTGGTGGGAGAGACGAAGAAAGAGACCCCCGCATCCCTAATGTCCTGTTGTCGGGGACCTCCTTTTGGGATGGGTCCTTTAGGCATCTGGCGCACAGTTTTACAAAGATCGGGACGTGAAGAAACTCCGCCGGCTTACACAAGGATCTCCAAGATGGCCACCGCCTTCAGGCCCAGGCCTCCTCCGGGGCAAAAAAACCCCATCTGATCGCCCAGTAAAGAAGCAGCAAGGTCCCTCGGGTCCCACAAGGTCCTCAGCGGCCAGTCGGGTGTTGGATGCAGGCAAACGAGCGGTAAAATCAATAATACATCCGAAGCTGCAGTGTCAGGTCAGACACACGTCCACTCGTTGCTGCGGCTAGCTCTGCCCCCCGTGATTTTTTTAATGCAAGTTGGATTATGGGATATGTAGTTATTTTGTTGTCCTGTTCTGATACTATAATTTGATTATTTATATGCTGTGAGTATCTATTAGGGATAATTAGACAGTGCATAATAAATAGTAAGGATAATGATAATAACATATCTAATGCCTTTTTTTTGAGAAAGGATTTTTACCAGGAAGGATACATTGAGATTTCTCTTGTTTTCAAGTATGTCCTGGGTGGCGAGTATGTACCGTTCGGTGTCTTGCCAAGGACACTTGCTGGAGAGGTTGCTCGCTGGGATCGAGCCCATGACTCCACAGGCTCTCTCCATGCAGAGCAGTGATGTTACCTCTACTCCACCCAGCCGGCATCTAATGCCTTAAATAAATAATAGTAATTAAATCCTGGCACTATGTTATTGCTTTATAAAACTGTAAGGGCTAAATTACAATCTTCACGCAAACGTTTGCGCTGGCGCAAATGATCATTAATGCGTGGAGTAAAACCATTTGCGCTGAATCCCATATTACATAGTCAGCGCAACAAACACGTGCAATCGTCTACCGTGGGTGAACCTGCGTGAATCTTAGGCGAGCTTACTGTACTTTGCGAGTCCTATACTTAACATTGTGAGCGCAAATGCGAATGAGTGCTGGTATGCGTATGGTATTACAATCTATGTGCAGGATTTAACGCAAGCCTTTGTGCGCATAATTTTAGCAACTGCAAAAAGCTGGTGTTAATGGCAAATCAGAACAACCTGGCCAAACCCAAATACACCAGCCCAGTAAAAATAATGCAGCAACGTATAGTTGCCCATTCCAAACCAATTAAATGGAGTAGTTGTGTGTGCATGTATTATCGCTGCAGCATATATGCTCAGATTGACGGTGTCAGACACAATTTCTTAACGTGAGATAATTGTGCTTCTTAATTCTGAGTGGCTGAATCGCTGCAAAAAAACTGTGCGCACACTGTTTTTTTGCGCGAGACGGTACTGCGCGAGCATTTGGCTGCGTCCTGTTTGTGTGCGGTATTGATCGGCGGCTGAAAAGACGCGCAACGATTGTAATTGCAACAGTGATTTGCGCATGCAAAACTTTATCGTTTGGCGCAAAGATTTTTGCTTTGCGCAAAGTGTTTTACGTGACAATTGTAATTTAGCCCTGTTTTGCATCTATTTGTGATGTAAGGCTATAGCACTAACATGTCAGTATACATATATGCCCGGCTTCCCTGTAATATGCTACATTATTTCTATGCAATATGTATATTTTAACTAGCGTAATTGCATATTAACCCCTTCACTGCTGAGGCATTTCACGCCTGTGTGCTGAGCTCATTTTTACCGCTTTCGCTCATCATGTTTAAACGCGATTTGAAGCCACATTTTAATAAATGACCCAGACATATTATATATCGTTCTTTCCGGCAGACTCCGCAGATTCATAATATATCATTTTTATATGTATACGTCATGACCTGCCTGTATATTATAACAAAAAATACAATAAAAATTGAATTTTTAATCATCTGCAGTGTGTAAAGTGTTTTTTTTCACATTTTATCACATGAGCGTTTGCGGTTATGTTTTCTATGGGGTGCGCTTGTACAAAAAATTTGAAATGGGGACTTGTTACTTTTTTTGGGGGGAATTACATGATTTTTAGCAAACGCACCCCATAGAAAAAAATCATTAGTGCAGCATCATTGTTCACATTATAATTGAAATGTGAACAATATTGCTGCATTAATAAAAACAACACACAAAAAAAAAACATGTTTTTTTTTATTTTTATTTTTTAAATTTATTTATTATTATTATTTTTTTTTTTATTATTTTTTTTTACTTTTTACCTAGTCATGTTGGGTATCATTCGAAAGGCCATGCTCAGGCCTTTCAAATGACACCCTCCATGACCCCCTAGCTGCCACGGTTCTGGAGATATCGGGGTTCACAAGAACCCCCTATCTCCACCAGGGGATTTCCTTGGGAAATCCCCGGCAGCTAGGGGTTCCCCGGCTATCTGACGTCATCACGCTATGCATGATGACGTCAGAAAGCGAGGGGAGTCCCGGGGGCGGAGCCGCCATCCAAGATGGCGGCCCCCACCGGAGATAGGCTGCACTTCGGCGCCGCAAGGCGCTGAAGTGCAACCCAGCACTTGAGGGGTTAAAGCCAGGCATCGCTTAAAAGGGGAGACTCTCCCCTTTTAAGCGGTGCCTGGCTTTTACCACTGCTCCTTCCCGATCGGGAGGGAGAGGGATCCGAACGGATCCCCCCCCTCCCTTCCAGGCTATCTCCCGGCATTGCCGGGGGGTCGCCTGGAAATGACGTCATCGCGCATGGCGCGATGACGTCATTTACGCGGGAGGCGCTTGACTTCAGCGTCTGAGGACGCTGAAGTCAGAACGCCGTGGGACCCCGGACAGAGAGGTGAGTATCTCCGCCGGGGGTCCCGCACAGCTGATGACGTGTGGGGCACGTCCTCAGCATGCAACGTGCATCAATGAGGACGTGTCCCACACGTCTTCAGCAGTGAAAGGGTTAAATAACTGAAATAATTCCCAGATTTTATCAAAGCTTTGTAATTAAGAACAAAGAATGAATTATGACCTCGCCTTAATGTAAGCTATAAATTGTTTTTTTTTTTACAAAGAAGCATGGTGTGCAGTTTCTTTGTTAGTAAATGAATGGAGATATAGATTGAATTTCAACATGTTGCAAATTTATGTAACGAACAGATGCTTTAAAACAAGAGTAACCCTGTCTTTTCAGAAAACATTCGATTAATTTGTTCAAAATGCTAATTGGGGATTTGTGCACATAAATAATTGAGGATTATCTTTAGTCTCAATTTTTAACATGCCTTTTTAGAAGTTTTTTCCAGTTTACGATATCTGTGTAGAATTTAAGAAAAAATAACCGTTACAAAAGAGAATTTTTCTTCCACACTCCACGCTTCTTCCTACTCGCCCCTCCTTTTCCCCATACCTTCCTCCCTCTTTGCTACTCCTTTTCCAAGTTTGAGCATAGCTCAATGTGTCTTCATGTTTCTTTAAAGTATTTATAATGTTAGAATTAATAAACAATTAATTAATTTTCCATTTATATATAGGCTATTAACGAAATTATTTTCAGATTTATACATATCGTCACTTTGTAGATCAACGGATTGAAAAATGCTAGCAAAGACAAAGAATGATTTATACCAGTCACTCAGATGAAAATTTTCAGCCATTATAATACATCATGTTCTACATTTACATCCTGCTATATATTGAAATATTATCCATTAATTGAAGAAATTTTATCACCAACTCATCAAAACTCATGCGATCAAAGAAGATCATTGATTTGGAATTAAGGAAATAAACTTAAACCTATCATCTTTGCGAATAAAAGTATCAATTATTGTTATCACACTTTCACACAATTTTGAACCAATAAGACAGAAGACAAAGAAAACAAGAAAATGAAGAAGAAAAAAAACACATTGTATTTTATATGCTGAGGAATCATCATTGTGTTGTTCTTACATTATTGCTCTAATGATAATTACTTTGGTTAAAATTTATTTACAAATTCCCTGACATTTAGGATTATGAAGATTACGTTCAGTTAAAATTAGAGTTAAATAATGTATCTAGGAACATAGAACTTAAAGCATTTGCATAAATAAGTTTCATGACATATTTACAGGGTTATTCAAAGAGAATCGAAAAGCTGCCGCACGTTCGGTGACTTTTCGTTCTCTTCAATTCGGTTCGATTTGGCAATCCCACTTCGGCGACCTTGCGGTGTATTCAGCAAGCACCACAGGGTCCCTGTATTGTAGGAAAAGGTCGCCGCAAACCTGCTGAAAACTCACTGCAAAACGAGGGCGAACGCACACCGAAACCCGCAAAAACATCTGGATTAACCCGCCGAAAACGCCGGAAAAACCCGAGCAGGAGTCGATCACACGCAGCGCAGCCGCCGGAAAAACCCGACATCGCAGACGAATGCAGTGAATAAATTAGAAAAAAACAGTTTGCTTGAATGTTTGAAAAGTGAAACGCTGTTTGCAAAGAAACTACTGAGCGAAAATGTCTGAAATTTACATGGGCTGTTACAGAAAAAATAAGTTAAAAAAAAAAAACAATAAAAAAAATCTGAATTTTTTTTAAAAACAAAAAACCCGAAAAATGCTTGAAATATCCTAAAAAAAAATCTATAAAGAGACTCTTTTAGGGCTGCAACTAACGATTATTGCCATAATCAATTAGTTGACGATTATTTTTTCGATTAATCAACTAATCGGATAAATTCCCCAATTGATTTTAATTTTTATTTAAAAAAAAAAAATTAACAAAACTCAAGTGTTACAAATATAAAACTTTGGAATAACAACGTATTAAACTTTAAATATTATTTTAAATGATTTTATTAAAATATTAGAAAGAATACATTAAAAACTATAAACAAAATCTTATGTGCAGTATCCCAGCCTTGGCCAGTCTGCTCGATTAACCCCTTGCAATCCCAGAACTGTGCCCTGCAGCCTCTGCTCCATTAATCCCCTTGCAATGTCAGAAATTCTGGCATTGCAGGGGATTTAAAGGAGCAGGATGGAGACTGTAGAGCAGTTTTGGACTGGCACTGCAGGGGTTAATGTAGTAGACTGCGGCTGTAGGGCAGAGTTTTGACCAGCACAGCAGAAATTATGGAGTAGATGGAGGCTGTAGGGCAGTTGTGGACTGGCATAGTAGGGATTAATGGAGCAGTTTTAGGCTGTAGGGCAGATGTTTGTGCTGGCACAGTAGGGGTTAATGGAGCAGGAGTAGACTGTGAGACAGGTTTGTGCTGGCATAGTAGAGGTTATTGAGCAGATGGAGGCGGTAGGGTAGTTTTGGACTGGCACAGTAGGGGTTAATGGTGCAGATGGAGGCTGTAAGGCAGAGGTTTAGGCTGGCTGTTAAATTTTATTTATTTATAAAGGATTTTACTAGGAAGGATACATTGAGATTTCTCTCATTTTCAAGTATGTCCTGGGTTCAAGAATATTAAAATGTTACAGAAATACAAAGTAATACAATGCAAGATATAAAAATAACAAAAAAAAACACAAATATACAGATTAACAGAAAATAAATATGTAGGAAAAAGTCATTACGTTACATGTTTACAGGTGCATTCTGTATATAGTCACTATGTTACATGTTTACAGGTGCATTCTGTATATAGTCACTGTGTTACATGTTTACAGGTGCATTCTGTGTATAGTCACTATGTTACATGTTTACAGGCGCATTCTGTATATAGTCACTGTGTTACATGTTTACAGGCGCATTCTGTATATAGTCACTGTGTTACTTGTTTACAGGTGCATTCTGTATATAGTCATTATGTTACATGTTTACAGGTGCATTCTGTATATAGTCACTGTGTTACATGTTTACAGGTGCATTCTGTATATAGTCACTGTGTTACATGTTTACAGGTGCATTCCGTATTGAGGTAAGTTAATAGGGAGCTCTTGAGTGACTTTAGACTGGGGGAAGATTTGATGGCATCTGGGAGGTTATTCCATAGCTGTGGTGCTCTGTAGGAAAATGAGGACTGAGCCACGGTCTTTTTGTATTGTGGTATTGCAAGTAAGGTGCTGGTCCTGGATCGGAGGTTATAGGTTGAGGAAGCAGTCTATTCAGGTAGGGTGGTAGCTTCCCAGAAAAGCTCTTAAATACCAGGTTGGAAAGGTGAAGGGTACGTTTAGACTTCAGCGACGGACAGTTTAGCTCTTTTAACATGTCACGATGGTGGGTCATGTAGTTACATTGTAGCGCAAAGCGACATAATGAGTTATACAATGTAGTAAGTTTCTGAAGGTGTGTTTGCGGGGCCGCTGCATACACTACATCTCCGTATTCAATGTGTGGCATAAGCATTTGTTGTACAATTTGCTTTCTTACCGTGGGGTTCAGGCAGGATTTGTTTCTGTACAGGGCACCTAGTTTGGGGTAAATTTTAGATGAGAGTTTTTCGATGTGGGGCCAAAGGATAGATTTGGGTCTAACCACATACCTAGATTTTTGAGAACAGTGACTGTTGTCAGTGTGCCATTGGATTTTGTCCCCACACATAGATGGGGATTTTGCAATTTATGTAGTTTAGGTGCTGTTCCAAAGAGCATTGTTACCGTTTTGTCAGTATTTAAAAAGTTTGTTGCGTTTGATCCACTTTTCTACCTCTGTGAATTGTTCTTGCAGCACGGCCTCCAGTTGTGGGAGAGTTGGTTTGCTGGTATAGATTACGTTGTCGTCTGCGTACATGTGTACAGTTGAGGCTTTGCAGACGTTTGGGCAGATCATTTATGAATATTGTAAATAGCAGGGGGCCGAGTATTGAGCCTTGGGGTACAC
Source organism: Leptobrachium leishanense (assembly GCA_009667805.1). NCBI lineage: Eukaryota > Metazoa > Chordata > Amphibia > Anura > Megophryidae > Leptobrachium > Leptobrachium leishanense. The sequence continues at coordinate 58,120,478 of CM019066.1, read as the reverse complement.
CGCAAGTGACTGGGAGGGGGAGGGAGGAGCTGCCAGAAATGGACACATATTGCGACCGATCAGATACATATGATTGTAACCAGGTTAGCGTGTGATCACCAATACCAGAGTCTTAAAGTTTTTTTAACAAGATGCCATGGTCTACTGTGTCAAAGGCTTTGTCAAAATCCAGGAAGATGCTCCAGTTAGGTTTCCTTGTTCCATCCCAGCTTGGATATCATTGCAGACTTTTAAAAGGGCGTTTGTAGTTGAGTAATTTGGACGAAAGCCGGATTGATCCGTGGTTAAGTAGTTCCAATATTGGTAATAATCACGTAATTGTGTGTAAATGCATTTTCCCAAAATTTTTGAGATTACAGGGAGCATAGATATCAGACTGTCACCACTTTTATGGATAGGTACCACTCTCGCAGTCTTCCAGAGTTTGGGTATGTATCCAGTCTCCAGTGATTCATTGATTAGGGTTGCGACAGGATTTGCAATTGCCAGTGCACTGATTTTCAGCAGCATTGCTGGTATTTATTTATTTATAAAGGATTTTACCAGGAAGGATACATTGAGATTTCTCTCGTTTTCAAGCATGTCCTGGGTTCAAGAACATTGAAGTGTTACAGTTACAGAAATACAAAGTAATACAATGCAAGATATTAAAAAAAAAAAAAAACAACACAAATATACAGATTAACAGAAAAAATATGTAGGAAATATAGTCACTATGTTACATGTTTACAGGTGCATTCTGTATTGAGGTATGTTAATAGGGAGCTTTTGAGTGACTTAAGACTGGGGGAAGATTTGATGATGTCTGGGAGGTTATTCCATAATTGTGGTGCTCTGTAGGAAAATGATCAGGTCCAGACTGGTATTTCATATAGAGGTTGTAGGCAGTTTTTCTTTTTATCCCCCCCTCCTGGCGCCATTAACCCCTTGCAATGCCAGAAATCTGCACAGCAGCCTTAACTTCATTACACCCCTGCATTGCCAGAACTTATGGCACTGCAGGTTAATGGAGGCTGTGGGACTGTTTTAGGCTGGCACAGCATGGGTTAACGAAGCTGCGCAGTGGTTTGGACTGGCACTGCAGTGGGTTAATTGATAAGGGCTGTCGGCTATTTTTTATTCTTCTGCCTTTGATCACTGCCAGGACGGGCTTAATCACTTACTTACAGTGAGTGTCTGCCAGCGGCAATCACCATGTGCTGCAAGGGTGGGCTCAGTATCTCGCGTTAGTTCAGCCGAGATTCAGGAAACGTCAGGATTGACGTTTACAACGAATCTCATAATCGATTTTATTGATTAGTTGTTGCAGCCCTAGACTCTTTACTGCAGAATATTATAAATCAACGGTTTATTAGATATTGAATTAAAACGGGAATATTTTTAACATTGAAGCCTATGGGATTTGCCTGAATAAACCTGCCGAATTAAACCACCGAATGACAGGGCATTTAGGGAACCTTTCACTGCTGGTTTTTTCTCTCTAAATAGCCGAAGCATTGCTTCTCTATGGGGATTTCACTGCCCTGATTTTCAGCGTTCGGTTCCCTTTCGGCAGCCATTCGGATCTCTTTGAATAACCCTGATAGTGTTAAATGGAATACAAACAGTTTTAAATTTAATATGAGTCGGGTTTAAATGATTGCAGGAAAGTTTTAATTTGGTAAAATGAATAGATGCCTTTTTTGTTTTGTTTCAAAACACCAAACAAGAATGGATAAGATACCAATATTTTATTATATTAAATAATTAATATATGTACATAATATATAACATATTATGGGTGGAGGATGCACTTCGGCTATTTCCTTTTTGAGCCAAAGTTGTATATATCAGTTGTGTTCAAAATTATTCAACCCCACTGAAATTGAGTGTTTTGGCCAGTTTGACATTGATTTTGATCATTCAGTCATCTTGCTTACAATTAAATCAAAGAGGCACGTGTAGGTCAGACAAATATAACATAACATTTATAATGAAATAACCACAAATGTCTTTTCTGTGCTCACATCATTATCAGTTTTATTCAACTCCCAAGTGACATTCAATCTTAGTACAACATCCTTTTACAGTTATAACAGCTTTTAAACGTGAAGCATAGCTTGACACAAGTGTCTTGCAGCGATCTACGGGTATCTTCGCCCATTCGTCATGGGCAAAAGCCTCCAGTTCAGTCACATTCTTAGGCTTGCGCACTGCAACTGCTTTCTTTAAGTCCCACCAGAGGTTCTCAATCGGATTTAAGTCAGGTGACTGCGATGGCCACTCCAAAATGTTCCAGCCTTTAATCTGCAACCATGCTCTAGTGGACTTGGAGGTATGCTTGGGATCATTGTCCTGTTGAAAGGTCCAACGTCTCCCAAGCCTCAGGTTTGTGACGGACTGCATCACATGGTCATCCAATATCTCCTGGTACTGAAGAGAATTCATGGTACCTTGCACACGCTGAAGCTTCCCTGTACCTGCAGAAGCAAAACAGCCCCAAAGCATGATTGACCCCCTGCCATGCTTCACAGTAGGCAAGGTGTTCTTTTCTTCATAGGCCTTGTTCTTCCTCCTCCAAACATAGCGTTGATCCATGGGCCCAAACAGTTCTAATTTTGTTTCATCAGTCCACAGAACACTATCCCAAAACTTCTGTGGTTTGTCCACATGACTTTTGGCATACTGCAGTTGACTCTTCTTATTCTTTGGAGACAGCAAAGGGGTGCGCCTGGGAGTTCTGGCATGGAGGCCTTCATTACGCAGTGTGCGCCGTATTGTCTGACTGAAACTTCAGTACCCACATCTGACAAATCTTTTCTCAGTTCCTCAGTAGTCACACGGGGACTTTTCTCCACTCTACGCGTCAGGTAGCGCACAGCAGTCGAAGTCAGCATCTTCTTTCTGCCACGACCAGGTAGCGTTTCAACAGTGCCCTTTGCCTTGAATTTTCGAATGATGCTTCCTATGGTCTCTCTTGGTATGTTTAACATCTTTGCATTCTTCTTATAGCCATTGCCCTTCCTGTGAAGAGTAATCACCTCTTCTCTTGTCTTCCTGGACCATTCTCTTGACTTCACCATGTTTGTAACCACACCAGTAAATGTCTAGAAGGAGCTGAGTATCACAGTCATTTTAAAGCTGCCTAATTGGTGCTTATTATGCTTTATTGCTGCTCCGTGACATCCACAGGTGTTTTCAATACCTGATTGAAAACACTTGAATGAACCTCTGTTCTTCAGAGTGGTAGTCTTTAAGGGGTTGAATAATTGTGTCAATGAAGAATTCACAAAAGAAACATTTACTACTGTATTACAAAACCAATTGATGTCAATTTAGTTGCATATGGTTCTTTAAAAAGTCCTTGTAGGATTTCATTCTGAATACAATTACAAATGTACACTAAATTCCCTAAAACCCTTTACAGCATTGGGGGTTGAATAATTTTGAACACAACTGTATATCTCTCATGCTGGGATGTTGCCAAAGGCCGAAATGACCTCGCACGCTGGATAAAGACCATGGTCTTAGATTATGCTATATTATTCTTCTTTTTCAATCCCCTAGATAAATTTGAGAAAGGATTGGATTTGGGAAAATGAGAATGTATTTCTTGAGTGTGTGTGTGTGAATGCAGGTGTGTATACGTTTTGTGGAGTGAAGCTGAACATAAGAAAACACACAGATATAGATCTGGCTCATGTTGATTATTAGATAAATGAACTTTTAAAGTTATTATATTTTTCTTGTTCGGTGAAGTTCATTTGGGAAATGGGAGTTAATGGTTATTTAATGTCTAGATTAGGCATTTGGTCCAAAGGTATAATTTACTTTAATTGCTAAATTTTGTTTTATCCGTTTGAGTGACCACAATTGTGTATGTGTTCAAATAGACGGCTAAAAAGAATTGATATTTTTAATTTCCTGTATGAAATATATATATATATATATACATACTGTGATTCAAATATATATTTCAAATAATATACCCCCTTTCAAGCTTACAATTACTACCGTGCACACACATTCTCTAATTAGCTATTTCCTCTCGAAGCTAGCCAAAATGAATGTCTTTCGCTTGAGCTGTATCTAAATCGGGTCTACAAGTGCAATGGAATCCCTTAATATTTTATTTATTTATTTATTTTAGAAAGTATTTTACCAGGAAGGATACATTGAGATTTCTCTCGTTTGCAAGTATGTCCTGGGTGGCGAGTATGTACCGTTAGGTGTCTTGCCCAAGGACACTTACTGGAGAGGTTGCTCGCTGGGATCGAACCCATGACTCCACAGGCTCTCTCCACGCAGAGCAGTGATGTTACCTCTACTCCACCCAGCCGGTACAAAAAAAGGTAGGGCTCGTATTGTTGTCTCGCTATCCTCACAAGGGGTAATTGTGACCCATTTCATATATATATACACACACACACACACACACACATACACACACTGAGTGGCCAGATTATTATGACCACCTGATTGTTTTAGGCAAATTAGCTATAATTTTGCGCTGAAGTTGCTAGAGGGCCAGACCATTATAAATAGGGAAGCAGGTTGTTTACCACGACAGTAGAAGTGATTTTTTTTCTGAAGATATGGGTAAACAACGTGATTTAACAGCTTTTGAACATGGGATGGTTGTTGGAGCTCGGAACCATGGAGCGAGTACCAGAAAAACAGCAGAATTTGTTAAATGTTCAAGAGCAGCTGTTAAAGTGTTTAAAAACTGGACTGTCAGCCGAAAATCTGGGTCTGAATGTGCGAATTGTGGCCGTCAGAGACTAGTTAATGTTAGGGCAGAACGGAGAGTGGCAAGACTGGTACAAGACAACAGAGGGGCAACAGTGCATCAAATTACTGCAGATCTTAATCAGGGATCCTCTCAAAATGATCTCTAAACGCACTATTCGCCATACACTGCATCGTATGGGATATGGAAGACGAAGGCCTGTTCCAACACCTTTGTTGTCTGCAGTTAACAAGATAAAACGTCTCCAATTCGCACAGGAACACAAGGATTGGACAGTCGAGCATTGGAAAAAAGTCATGTGGTCCGATGAATCACGTTTCCAGTTGCATCATGCAGATGGCAGAGTGAGAATTTGGCAGAAACAGCATGAAAAAAAGCACCCCACATGCATGAGTACAACCAGGGGTCAAGTCGAGGGGGAACGCGTGGGAACGGAGTTCCTGCACTAATTTTGCAGAGGGAACGGAGTTCCCTTTGGTCCCATACTCTATAAAGCTTGTAGTCAGGTGTTCAATCATATATTTCTCTATTAAGTCACAATAAAAATAGGATTTATCATATATTTTTGCTATATTCCACATATTTATTTACTTATAAAATATTTTACCAGGAAGGAGACATTGAGATTTCTCTCGTTTTCAAGTATGTCCTGGGTTTAAGAGACTTAATTGTTACAGTATGTACAGAAATACAAGGAACACAAACGGTTAGTCAGGCATATTATGGATATATACACACACAGGCAGGTACATTAGGTACAGAAATACAAAGTAATAAAATGCAAGATATAAAAAAAACAACACAGATTAACCTAGAAAATAAATATGTAGGAAATATAGTCATTATGTCACATGTTTACAGGTACATTCTGTATTGAGGTATGTTAATAGGGAGCTCTTGAGTGACTTAAGACTGGGGGAAGATTTAATGGCGTCTGGGAGGTTATTCCATAATTGTGGTGCTCTGTAGGAAAATGAGGATCGAGCCACTTTCTTTTTGTATTGTGGTATTGCAAGAAAGGTGCTGGTCCTGGATCGGAGGTTATAGGATGAGGGAACTGCTGGGGAAGCAGCCTATTCAGGTAGGGTGGTAGCTTCCCAGAAAAGCTCTTAAACACCAGGTTGGAAAGGTGAAGAGTGCATCTGGATTAAAGCGATGGACAGTTTAGCTCTTTTAACATGTCAAAATGGTGGGTCATGTAGTTACATTGTAGCGCAAAGCGACAGAATGAGTTCTACAATGTAGTAAGTTTCTGGAGGTGTGTTTGGGGGGTGGCTGCATACAGTACATCTCCGTATTCAATAGCTGGCATAAGCATTTGTTGTATAGTCTGCTTTCTTATTGACATATATACATTTAATATATCAGATCTGAGTGTATGTTTGTGTTACTGCGAGGTGATAATTGCTTTTTGGGAGACAGAAATCCTGGCGAGTTCCCACACTTCTATTTTTAGGACTTGATCCCTGAGTACAACCCTTCAAGCTGGTGGGGGCAGTGTTATGGTTTGGGGCCCTTTAATTTGTGTGGAACAACGTCTGAATAGCACAACATACCAAAGCATCGTTGCTGATCAAGTTCATCCAATCATGTTGATGGCGTATCCCAATGGAGATGGCTTCTTCCAACAAGATATTGCGCCCTCATGCCACGGAGCTCGTATTGTGCAGGAGTGGTTTCAAGAACATGAGGGAGAATTTACCTTGCTTAGGTCGCACACACAATCATCAGATCTCAATCCAATTGAGTATTTGTGGAAAGTTGAAAGAGCCATCAGGCAGCTGGTTCCACAACCATCAAATCTCACAGAACTGGACAGTGCTATTCATCAGGCATGGTGTCAGATTCCTCGCATCACCTTTCAACATCTCGTGGAGTCAATGCCAAAAAGAATCGCCGCAGTATTGAAGGCAAAAGGGGGCCCAACCAAGTACTGATGAGGTGGCCATAATAATCTGGCCACTCAGTGTATATATCGGAGGTCTGTGTGTGTGTGTAGGCTGTGCAGGAGGTAAATGGGGTGTCTGGTCATACATTTCAATTTTAACATAAACTGGACGGGCTTTCAGCAACAGCTTAAATTATTTACTGGAAAGAGTCACATGACATTAAATAAAAATTTCGGTACTCGGTATTGGGGAGTACCTGAATTAAGTATTGGTACTTCTACTCGGTCTTAAAAAAAATGGTATTGGTGCAAACCTACTGTGGAGCTTTATGATAAATTCATACACACCGCATATTACTGTGAGTTTTACTGCTGTGGAGATCTGTGATACAGTAATATGCAGTGTGTATGAATGTGAGTTTTATTGCTGTGGCATTCTGATACGCTAAAACACAAGGGTTGTTACCTGTCCAGTTTTCATCCAGAGAGTTTGGGTTTGCAATCATGTGTTTGGGCTTCAGCCCCCCTGCCACTCAAACACATGATTCAGACCGTACCAGGCCCGGACTGGTTACAGGCGAGTGCCTGTGTGAGTGTATTCCATTGAAAGCTTGTGTGACCGTATACCTGTGAGAGCCTGTGTGACTGCGTATACCTGTGAGAGCCTGTGTGACTGCGTATACCTGTGAGAGCCTGTGTGACTGCGTATACCTGTGAGAGCCTGTGTATACCTGTGAGAACCTGTGTGAGCCTGTGTATACCTGTGAGAACCTGTGTGACTGTATACCTGTGAGAGCCTATGTGACTGTGTATACCTGTGAGAGCCTGTGTGACTGTGTATACCTGTGAGAGCTTGTGTGACTGCATACCTGTGAACACATGTGCCTGCTTGTCTGAGTGTACACCTGTATGTACTTGACTGTCTGAGTGTATCAGTGTTAGTTTCTCCAGGTGTGTTTGTGACTCTGGCAGGATGAAAAACAAATCAGGATAATGCACATTGGCAATTTTTGGGTTTCTGATCTGGGGGACCGTGTACAATGTACGAGCAAGAGGTGACCCCCAACTCCAGGATTAAGAGAGCTTTATTCCTCTCAAGTGCACAAGGCAATGTTTCCACTCATAATGAGTCTTTGTAAGGTTGGGACTCGTGATTAATCTGGAATCAGTATTAACAAAAAACAGCTCTGAGAACCTGATATGAAGCTTTACAAAATCACTTAAAAAATCTTTACTCCCCTCTTGTCCCGCATCAGACTCAGACCCTCAGGGGGGAGAAGGTTGCGCTGGGTAGAGAGGGGAGCCATCCGACTGAGCATGCCAGGACAATCTATTAACAGGGGTCAAAAATAAGCGCGCTCAGCTGCAATGAGAAAAATATTAAGCATAATGCTTTTATGAGAGAGAGAGAAAATGATATATATAAATATATTGTCACTTACCTCAACAACAATGTCGGCCACACAGCTCCCTCACTCAGCGTTTAGCCACTCCTCCTCCTCCTGTGGGGATAAATTTTACAGGTTGACAGAGGCAGTGCAATGTTTTCCTAAAATGTCCTTAAGCTGTTTTAACGGCTGGGGGCAGATCCTACCTATTGTGACCTACAGGCAGGGCCCGAGTCCTGCGGGAACGCGAGGGAACAGTGTTACTGCACTTCTCCCTGTAACATTTCCAGCCCTGTCCCCTGTATGTGAGCTGATCCGGTTTGGGTCTTGGTTCTTGTTGCCATTCCTGGGTTCCAGCCCAGGTTTCCCGTTCAAATTTTTGGAGGAAGGGGAAATGGTGGGGCGTTGCCCCATGAGCTGCAATGGACAAGCCTCCACTGAGATATGTATAGAAATTGTAGTTTTTCACTTATATAACAAAATCCTGCTACTTCCACCTAAAAAAAACCTTGCATGCATTTGTCCCTTTCTTAAATCAGGACTCTGTTAAAATGCTCATCCAAGCTCTTATTATCTCCCGCTTCGACTACTGTAACCTCCTTCTCTCTGTCCTTAAGAGATCCCAGATTCTCCCTCTGCAGTCTGTAATGAACGCCTGTGCCAGACTCATCCACCTCACCTCTCACACCTCACCCCCCGCAGCTCTCCCCTTTGTCAATCTCTACACTGGCTCTTGTTTCCTATAGAATCCAATACATTATATTGGTCACATACAAAGCTCTCCATAACCGCGCCGCTGCCTACATCTCCTCCCTTATTAACAGCAACATCCTGTCCCGGTTGCTTCGCTCTGCCAGTGATCTGATGCTATCAGCTCCTCGTACTCGCAACCAAAACTCTTGCCTTCTCCCGAGCTGCCCCTTCTATGGAAATCTCTCCCCGTAACATTAGACTCTCCCTGTCTCTCCAGGCCTTCAAGGAGTCTCTGAAAACACATTAAAAGAGGCCTATCAGCTCACTTCCTAATACCCATCTGTTCATTTCATGCTCCAACTTCCCACACAGCCCACTTACACCCAGCTACTTCAGGTCCTCTATTTACCCTCAGCTAGTGTGTCACCCCTATCCTTAGATTGCAAGCTCTAGAGCAGAGTCATCTCTCCTACGGTTCTGTGTTTAACTTGTATGTATATTTGTTATTCTCCCTCCCATTGTACAGCGCTACGGAACTTGGTATCGCTTCATAAAAAGTTGTACTTGCATGCAAAAAGGAAAAATAAATTTAGGATTTTATCTACTGTTTCCATTTTGTGGATTTTTCCCATGATGCAACATTTACCAAAATCTTAGCACAAGTTTCTCGTTACAGTCATGGTTTAGGATGTAAGCTCCTATGAGCAGGGCCCACTACACCTCATGTTTCCAGAAATGGATGGCAACAAAGCGCTGGAGAGTTCTGAAGCGGCCAGCAAGGAGTCCAGATCTAAATCCCATTGAACACCTGTGGAGAGATCTTAAAATTGCTGTTGGGAAAAGGCGCCCTTCCAATAAGAGAGACCTGGAGCAGTTTGCAAAGGAAGAGTGGTCCAAAATCCCGGGTGAGAGGTGTAAGAAGCTTATTGATGGTTATAGGAAGCCACGGATTTCAGTTATTTTTCCAAAGGGTGTGCAACCAAATATTAAGTTAAGGGTGCCAAGAATTTTGTCCAGCCCATTTTTGGAGTTTTGTGTGACATTATGTCCAATTTGCTTTTTTTCCTCCCTTTTTTTGTTTTGTTCAAATACACACAAAGGTAATAAACATGTGTATAGCAAAACATGTGTTACTGCAATACTGCAACTGTGAGAAATACTTGATTTTCTGGAAACATTGCTGGGGTGCCAACAATGTCGGCCATGATTGTACAAGCATTTATAAAGCGCCAACAGGTTCCATAGCGCTTTACAAAAGGGAGATACAGAATAACAAATATACGTACACATACACACACACCAAACAGTAGGAGAGAAGACCCTGATTGAGAACTTACACTCTAAGAGGAGAGGGGTAACACGCTAGGTGAGAGTGAATAGAGTACAAGAAGTAGCGGATGCATGTGGGCAGACTGGGAAGATGGAGCAAGAAATGAGCAATGGGGGATTAGGTAGTGAGCCGGTAGGCTTCTCTAAAGAAATGCGTTTTCAGAAACGTCTGAAGGACTGGAGAGACAGGGAGAGTCTGATGTTGCGGGGGGAGGGAGTTCCATAGAAAGGGGGCAGCCCGGGAGAAGTCCTGAAGATGGGAGTTGGGGATACGGGTACGAGGAGCTGATAGCGTCAGATCATTGGCAGAGCGAAGCGGACAGCAGTGAGGTCTGTGGAAGGTTGAGTGGAAGTGGGGCGCATCAACAGATTGAAAGTGTGAAACAGACGTCTGGAATCATGAGAGCAGGATGAGATAAGGGACGAGAAAAAAGATTGTTTTGCGATTGATAGAGCGAGACTGTAGGAACTGAGCATGAATTTGTAGTGTAGGAAGTCAGAGGACGTGCGAGACTTCCTCCAGCCACGTTCAGCTTATGTAGAATGCAGGGACAGGGCCTGGCCTGAGCCTCACTACAGGAATGGAGGAAGCAGCTCAGCCATGGACACAGCACAATGTGTGCTCAGACAGAGGGCGGTTCATACAATCACTGTAACCTTTATACTGTATATTATGGGGGGTATCAGTACAGTGTATATGGGGGTATCATTACAGTGTGTATGGGGGGTATCAGTATAGTGCATATGGGGGGTAATCAGTATAGTGCATATGGGGGGTAATCAGTACAGTATATATGTCTCTGTTGGGGGGCCCCAAGGTTCAGTACTGGGCCCGCTTCTTTTTTTCGATTTACACGGCCTCTCTAGGTAAACCTTCGGATTCCAGCACCACCTATACGCTGATACACTCATATATACCTCTCCTCCCCTGATCTCTCTCCTGGATCGAGTCACTGACGGTCTCTCCGCTGTCTCGAATTGGAGGTCTTCCCACTTCCTTAAACTCAATCTTGCCAAAACTGAAATTCTCGTCATTCTGAGTCTTTTATTCTTTTAACAGACACTATGGCTTAACCTTTTTTTTTCGTGTTTGGAAAATCTATTTTTTGTATATTGTACCCTTCCTTTAAGCAGTCAATTTGGCTTTATGGTGCTTTTACTGCTGCAAGGGGAAAAATAGATTGAGAGTTGGCTATCTATATATTGTTGATATGATTATCAGAAAGCGGTGACCTTTAAATCCGTTCTAATCTATATTGAACGAGCCAAGCATCAAATTCCCTACATCATTGTTTATTTGTGTGAGCTCTGGACTGTATGCAAATGTGAATAAATGTTGCATATTGACAAGCTTATAACTTGAGCGGTGAACCTCAAAATCCGCTAAAAACGTTATGGAATTTCAGTTTTCCAATATAACTGTTCACTTTGTTACATATTGGGCGCCATGATTAAATATATCCATGCTAAATGAACTGCATTGCAACATAGCGGTCTATACTTACGCTCACTTTGCTTCCTATTTAGTAGCTATGACTACAAGCATTCAAGTTTAGTTAATATTTAGGGATGCACCGAAATGAAAATTTCCCGCCGATACCATAACCGAAAATTTGGGATGGTTTCGCCCGAAAACCGATACCGAAAATCAGACATGAGAACCTGGGCCTGGAGGCCGGGGGCTTGCCTGAGCCTGGAGGCCGGCCGAGCAACTTGCTTGGCCGGTAATCCAGGCCCAGGTTCGCATGGCTGATTGGTTGCGCCATACTCCCCTACATCCTCCTACTTCTGTCCTGAGCTCCAGCGGTGACAGCCTTCCGTCTGTCGCAGGCTGCTCAGCCGTCCTCCAGACTCAGGCGAGCCCCCTAGGGCTTTTTTTCGGCTGAATTTCCATTTCGGCCAAAACCGAAAAACACCATTTTCGGCCGATAATTTTCAGGGGCCGAAATTTCGGTGCATCCCTATAATATTGTAACATTGTTATGCATGTTTATGCTTATACGAACTGCAAATTTATTGCTTATTGTGATATGGTCAGCTTTACCTCATGGTGATTTCACCATTATACATTGTTGACTATCCCGTTTGGGGATTTTTTGCAAGTGGGTTTCAATGAGTGATCTTGTGAGTCTCCTATAAAATTGCTCTGCATTATTAAAGGGCTTTGCCCTAGTAATTGAAAATAATTACTTAGAGTGCAGCAATTTCAGTCACATTGTGTCAATTTACTGTAATATTTTTTCAATAAACTGTGAATTTTACGTTATAAATACAGAGATCTGTTACAATTGCTATAAAATTGAGGTCGCTCCGACCGTTAGTGAAAAGACCTGCTTATAGTTTTATATCTTTAAATTTCCGCAGTAGATCATACCATATTGTAAGATATCGGTGGGGGGGAGCGTATGACACATCTGCATTGTAAACGTCTTGGTCCAATGGGAGATTTTTCTTTAACCCTTGTAGAAGTATTGCAGAAATGTCCCTTTATAAGCGGCGGGATGATATGGGGGGGCTCTGTATCTTTACATTTCCACAGTGAAATCATAGCATATTCTAGAGGTTAATAGAAAGTGATAAAGGTTTGGCAGCTCCCTCTGTGTAATCATGTTATATACAGCTGCTCCATCCATTTATTCTCTGAATATCAACAAAAACTACTGATAGTGAAGTGGAATCAGGCTGAAAGCTGGCCGCCATTATAAGCCAGGCGGCCATCTTGTTCAGAATATTGGTTCACTTGAAAATAACTAGGTAGGTTTTAGCTGAAACTAGATTGAAGCATACGAGGAAATTTAGGAATGTGTTAGATTAGCAGAAAAGCAATTAAAACCTGAGAAAGATCTAGGCTGTTCCTGGCACGAAGGGACAGAATGAGAAGTGGATACACCAAGGTCACAGAGGCCCACAGAGAGACAAAGGGAAGCATAGAAGATAGACCAGGTGTTACCCGCAACAAATAAACACAGGCGCTAGGGAGGCGAGCACAGCCCAGACTGAATGTAGTAGCTAATCTCATGATCTGTCGAAAACTAACATGAAGTTTGCCAATTACGGCCAATTTAATGGAATGTCTTTGTATTAGACTAAGGGAGGTATTAACCCACGTGGGGTGGGATAGTGTCACGGGAGGTGGGCTAATTGGGATGTACCTAATTATGTATTCGGGGTATAAGACCCTCGTCAGGGTGAGTTCGGGGCTCAGTCTTTGTGATTCAATCCTGTCTGAGCATCTGTGATATCACAATAAAGTTTGCCTTTCCTGAAGAGACTCGTGTTCAGACAATCCTTACTCGTGTCCGGTCCGGCCTCGTCCCGAGTGAACCCGTCTGATTCCGGTTACAATAGCAGCTGTCTGACCCCAGTGTCACAGCGGGGGGGGGGGGGTGCACAGAGCTCACTCCTCTCCTTCATGAAGCTGAGGTAAAGCCCCTCCCCCACATACAGTGTGTTTTCCCGCCTCCTCCTCCTCAGCAGGCGTCATTTCCGGTCTCTTTGGCGCGCTGTGAGGGCTCATTCCTTGTTCCTATCTCGGGCTTGTTGCTCTAATACTGGCTGTTATAGGGTGCTGTGGACGTGTTATTGTCTGTGTCACCTGTTTCCCGCCGCCGCTTTACAGCATTGTTATTGCTGCTCTTACCGCTTTCAATGGAATTTACCTCCTACAATAAACACAATGGGGGGAAAAGCCTCTCCCCCGCTCACTGATAAACCCTCTCACCCGCCGGACGAGCAGCAGCGGAGAAACCGGACCAGGAACCGGAAACCTGCAGGGAAAGGAACGGCGCATGCGCAGCGAGTGTCTGGGTAAAGGCAGTGGGAGGAGTCTCTGGGTCAGTCTGTTAGGTCGAGCTCTCACCCCGATGCATGCACTGGAGGCTTGTAGTCACATGATCACATGCCTCTGCCGGTTACCGTATATCTCATAATAGACACACGCAAAGCACAGAATCCCCAGAGCTCTGCCTCGGCACAATATATATATTATTCCGGGTTAAAGGTCATTTCACGTTTTGCTAGAGTGCCGCACGCGCATGCGCATTACAAAATCAATGTGGCGTCTGGTCCTGCTGAAGTCACCGGCTGTGCGCGCGCATGCGTGTTACTTTGAAATTAACGGCTGTAACGTCACTGAAGGTGCGCCGGGGCCCGATAGGAGCGGTTTCCACATATGCCAGAACACCGGCCGTGAGAGGGGGGGTTATCAGTGAGCGGGGGAGGGTCTTTTCCCCCATTGTGTTTATTGTAGGAGGTCAATAACAATCCTGAGACCCCGTTCAGTTCCTCAGCAGCTGCTGAATTGCTGCAGCAGTGTCACTGAACGCTTTGGATGCGAATTTCGAAGTAAAATGTCTGAATGTTTCATTAAGAAATCGTCTGATTGTTTTTCGTATGACTCGAGGTATATTATATGATAAAGGAAAGCCGTCAGCACAATCCGTTTTGTTCGCACACACCACAAATGATCGCTTTTATTGAATAAACGTTGTGTTTACTTCTGAAACACAATATAATTGAGCTGTAATATATGTCTATGTGCCGGGGGAAATAATAAAGAAATATTTTGTGCTTTGATGAACAGAAACCGCAAATTTAACATTGCTGTACGGAATTGTTACTTGCTTCATGGCGGCGGCCATCTTGCTGTACGGAATTGTTACTTGCTTCATGGCGGCGGCCATCTTTAATACGTCACACTCAGCTACTCGCAGCATCTCCTCGGGTCGCTGCAAGTGCTAAGTTAGCAGTGCTGAGCGCTGAGAGGCTGAACGGCGTTCAATGGCAAGTTGCTAACTTAGCACTTGCAGCGGCTGAGGTATTGAACGCAGCTCTGGATATTATTGCTGTGTAATATTTGCACATATAGGTACCTGGGTTCAGTTTGAGTAATCAGTTGCCCGCGGCATTAGGTTTTTCAGGTGACACCGTGTATTCTTAGGCTAGGGTCAGACTAACGCATTTTTCACGTTGTCCGTGAAAATGTGCGTTCGAAGAATGGACGTATTTTTTCACGGAATACGCAATAGCGGTCATACTATGCGCAGTTTCGTCCGTGATTTTGTACGGATCATCAATAAAACCCTTTTTGCATCTGGACGTTATGTTAGCCGGACATTAGCAGCGTCTGATGTCTCCAATTCACGCACACACGCCTCTAGCGCGGCGCAGCGCACTCTGTACGTCAGTACTAGTGGTTTAACGTTCTCGAAAAAAATGCGTTCATTTTCCACTTGCGTTGCGCAGCCGGACTTTTGTGCGTGACCGTACACTCGTATATTGGCCGTCATTGCCCGGCATCTGCTGCTAGTGCGGCCGTGATTAAGTGCGCCAGAACGCGCGTTCGCACTGCCTCAGTCTGACCCTAGCCTTAAGGTTAGGCTCCTTCTCGCAGTAAAGGAGGCTTTAGGTGTAATTATTATTCTTTATTTATAAAGCGCTGACATATTCTGCCGCGCTGTACAATAGGCAAATAGGTGTAATGACGGTTGACAGCTCGATGTCGGTCAGGAGAATCGGCCAGTAGTGAGATAGCACCTCTTGGGATTTAATTTAGAAATATACTAACACAGCTAATCCGCCATTTTGGTGTTCGCTCAAGGTATGCTACCAACTCCATTTTGTGTTTTAAAAGTCTGCATTCCCTTTGTGCTCACTAGAGTCAACTAAGTTTGCCTGCTCTAACTAACAGCTAAGTGTAGCCTCAAATAAACCTGATTTCTACTGACTGAAGAATTATCTCTTCTCCCCCCCAGGTCTTTAACTCTAAGCCATAAAAGTTGCTTAATATATCGAGACAGCAGGAATGCGTAAATCCCATAGCTTGCCATATTTTCTTTAGAAGAATGATTCCTTTTTATGACCATATTGACTAGACAGAGAATACAGAGTGGGCTCAAGGGTCGTTTCTTTGAAGTGAATCTTGCTGACTTGCAAAATGATGAATAAAGTCCAATATGTATAATGAAGGTTGATATGATAAGTGGGAGGGTAACCTGGGGAGGGGAATAAGGTGTGCATTTTTACAAGCCATGTATAAATTCTTTGTCTCTCTGTTGGCTCGGGACTTGACTCTTTTTGGGCTAGACCTGACTCAAGGCTCGGTACTGAATAAATGCTTTTCCTGTTTAAGAAGGCCTCCGTCTCCTTTGTCTACCACCGAGTCACAATCTCCTAACCCGAATTACACCCAGGAGGCTGCTTCATTTCTGGGGGCTTCGTCCGGGATTGGCAGGCCTGGCTCGGTGAGAGCAGGAGCACGGCAGTGTTCTGCAACTCCGTGGGCTCCGTCGGGGCGTGCTGCCGATCAAAAGTTGATTGTCTGCCGGCGCCCTTACAGGTCTTCCTGCACTCTGTGGATCTCAACGTGTTGCGTGGCGCTACGCCCCCGACCGTGACCCCACGGAAGCACGAGGCCTGGAGGAAAACCGTTGCGCTATGACCAAGGTAATATATTTTATTATTCAGTATTTGACAGCATAATGAGTGATTGTGTAAATAATTAGCCAACAGTGAATGTGCGGTTGAATCTCCGTGTCTGTATTCTGGTATGCCAGATAAAGGGGAAGGTGCCCTCTAGAGAGATAGGAAGCCTGTAGCGCTTCAATGTGAGGAACCTGCAGTGTTCCAGGAGACTGAAGTGCTCCAATAGCTGCGGCCGGGTCTGAAAAGGGGGGGAAATTGTGCACCCCTAAAACAAAAAAAAACAGTACCCCACGGCAGAAGAGAGTAGCTACCTCTTCTAAAGCTATAGTGTATTGTGTAAAAATTACATCTGTTGGCTATAAGAAAGGATGCTTAGCTGTTAGATATTCTGTATTGCTAGGATTGCTTAGATTGTGTACTGAACTGTATTATCTGTATCTGATATTGAGTGGTGACTGAAACTGAGTGAACGTGCGCCTACACCCTTCGGGGTAAAGCAAATACGAGAGTGGCCCTATAGTAGGTGAGATTCCAAGCTGGTGACCACGACTTGGCCACCGAATTAGGGACGCAAAAGAATTGTTGAGTGAAATATCAGATTGTGCTTTTGTGTATTACTTGGTGCTGGTCACCAATTGCGGAAATGGGAAAACACCAAATCCCATAAGGGAAACAAAATTGTGAAAGGTGAAACACCGCTTGGGTATATATGTTGCAGAACTTCGAGACTGTCTTTGCAGTTCATCAATATGGGAGGAAGCTGCATAAAGCAGGCTGCGAGTTCTGTGTGAGGTTGATTGGCCCCTCCTTTCTCCTTCATGGCCGCAGGAAGGATCAATGGAGCCTGAAGAGATCCAAAAGGTTCATTCAGTGGTCACTGGACGACCAAGGCATCCGGATCAATACCCTGTATGGATATATGGAGTAGTCAATGTAATAGAGCAGCAGGAAATGCTAGCAGAATGCTTGGTTGTGTAGGGAGAGGTATTAGCAGTAGGAAAAGGGAAGTGCTCATGCCACTGTACAGAGCACTGGTGAGACCTCACTTGGAGTACTGGAGATCGTATCTCCAGAAGGATATAGACATCTTAGAGAGTTCAGAGAAGGGCTACTAAAATGGTGTACGGCTTGAAGGAGAAAAGTTACCAGGAAAGGCTTAATGATCTTAACATGTACAGCTTGGAAAAAAGACGAGACAGAGGAGATATGATAGAAACATTTAAATACGTAAAGGAATCCACAAGGTAGAGGAAGGGAGTATATTAAAAGGAAACAAAATAGCAAAACAAGAGGACATAGTCTTAGATTAGAGGGGCAAAGGTTTAAAAGTAACATCTGCAGGCAAACAAGTTAGATATGCCCTTGAAATATTGAATCTACTGGAAGTGGTATGGAAACCGTCCGCAGTTGGTGTCATACATTGTCGAGGACACCAGAAAGGCAAAGAAGAAGTTCCCAGAGGAAACCATAAAGCAGATCAAGTGGCGAAGGAGCAGCAAGACAGACACAAGCCCTTGAGCGTGGCTGTGATTGGAAAGAAACCAATGCCAAGAGAACTCGACCCCAACAGGAGAATCACTTGAAAAGCTTC
Organism: Leptobrachium leishanense; assembly: GCA_009667805.1. NCBI lineage: Eukaryota > Metazoa > Chordata > Amphibia > Anura > Megophryidae > Leptobrachium > Leptobrachium leishanense. The sequence goes on along the minus strand of CM019066.1, from coordinate 58,102,437 downwards.
CGGAATGGAAATCCGGAACACCGAACAGAAACTTCGGTTCCCCAGAGGACTGATTCAAGTTGACTCACCTATAAAGTCGAAACTCTGCTCTGTCTAAATACTGCGCTTCAAGATATGCCTAACGTTGACATCTATATGAATAAGAGAAGATTTGCACCTCATGGAGAATTTATTGAAGATGTTCTTTGCCATTGGTACAATGAATATGAACTTCTAGAGAAGCACCACAGCTACATCCAATGGTTGTTTCCTCTACGTGAACAAGGCCGGAATGCACATGCAAAGCCTCTGACTACTTCTGAAATTGAAATTATGAAGAACACCGCTGAAATCCACATAGGCTGCGGAGAGCCTATAAACTGATGCTGAATTTCTTCGGCGTAAAATTAGTGGGGAAGAGGAGATAGAAGTGATACGAGACTCAAATTTTTCGAACACGCTTCTCCAATTTGAATACTAACACCCACAATAACCTGAGAATTACCCGAATTGTGAGAAGCATGGGAGAGCTGGGAGCTGCACGATACCAAGCTCCGCTGGTGAAGTTCTTCCTGAAAGAGATACTGGTTGAAGACCAGCTGCAAAATATGAAAGAAAGTGCTTTAAAGTATTTCCTGCGACTGTAAAGAATATGAACATGAAAGAGATGCACTGTCTGAATATGCTCTGAAGCACAAAATACCCAAGTATGTCAAAAGACTTCTCTCAGTGGTGATACCTCTGTTACCAACACCCATTACGCACTGAACTCCGGCCTACTCTGAAAAGGAGAAGAAATGGCTCTCCGAAGAGCCAGAAGAATACAGAGAAGACTGATGGTACCAGTTGGAGAGTGAAAGAATTGTCTTACCAGCCACCCTGGCACCTGAAATTGTCCGGGCCCTGCATTCCAGAACACATGGAGGAAAGACACCCATGGAGCAACAACTAGAACCGCACTTCTGCGTTCCTGGACTCCCCTCCGTCTGCAGAGTAATTGCCAACAATGTGTCACTTGTGCTAAGAACAACCCAAGGCAAGGGATAGTATAACCAGGAGTATTATCGGTTGGATTATCTCCAATGTCCTCCCTACAAATTGACTTTACTGTTCTCCCACCATGCAAAGGATATAAATATCTACTGGTGCTAGTATGCACACTAATGGGATGGGTTGAAGCCTACCCAACTCGAACAGAAAAGACTGCAGAGGTAAGGTGCCTCGAGAGAATATTATCCCAAGGTATGGACTGCCTCTTGAAATAGGATCAGACAATGGCCCAGCCTTCATACAAAGTTGTTTGCAGCAGCTCGTCCGATTGCATACAGATTTCAAAGCTCTGGAAAGAGGAAAGAATGAATAGAAATCCAAAGACCTTGATGGCTAAAATTGCCAAGAAACATCACTGAAATGGCTGGATGTGTTGCCAATTGTTTCTACTGCATGTGAGAAGCAGCCCTACCTCACTCCTAAAATTGAGCCCATACGAGATGATGTTTGGTTATCCCACCCCTTTGATAACTAGGTTGAGGGGGGATCCCCGGGTATTAGGAGAAACTGACCTACGCCAGCAAGTGATCAGGTTAGATCAGACGATGCAGAGCATGTATACATGAGTTAGTGAACACATACACATTTCCTATACTTACCTTTACACAGATACTGTCCTGGGGACTCCGTATGGGTTAAGGAATGGAAGGTAGACCGTTAGGGGCTAATGGAGAGGTTTTTATGTTGTCTTGTTATCAACTCCCACAGCAGTGAAAGTGGCCGAAGTGGTGCCATGGATACACCACTCACGATTGAAACCTGCTGCAGAGGTTACGGACCAGGCATGGAAAGTGATAGCCAGTGAATCTGACCACTGAAGCTACGTTTCCACCGTACCCAAGCAGCTGCACAGACCGGAGAGGAATAAGGGAGATCCAAGTCTAGTTGACACGGCTCTCCAAACTCCAGTCTTTGTGCCTGTTGTTATTGAAAGACCGTTAAGTTTACCGCATTCCAATCGATGTAAGCTCCAGAGGTACCCAGGAGGCCCATGAGCCTCTGCTTCCAGATTCTATTTTTAAGAGGTTAAAAAAGGGACCATTTGAACAGTACCAAGGATCCTTATATGTATTGGGATTATTGTTTTATTTTTGATCTTACTGACAATTGTTGCTGGACTATTTTTTTTCCAATCCAGCTCCCTAAGGGAGTGATGTCAGCCCCTATTGTGTTGACACCGGAATTTGACATGACTGTCCTACGGCACAGGATCGCCGGAAACGAGACTTGACAAGACCAGAGGATAAACTGCTTATTAAATTTGCGTATGCAAAGAAGTCAGGATATGAATCCTGTTGGGTGTGTAACAAATTGAACCAAGGGTCATCAGTTATTCCCACCTTAGCGGTACCCCTTAACTTGTTTGACTTCCCTGTGAATAAAGGTGTAGTGGTCCTAGTGTTCTTAATCTGACTAAGAGCTTAATTATGCCAAAACAAACCACACTATTCAGATCAATAATTGGGCTTACTTCCCTTTATGGTGTTTTAAACTAAAGAAAAATCAGGCCACCTAGTTCAATGTGTAAAGAATCCTTGTTTAATGCAACACTAGATGTATCTGATCCAGGGGCATTGGGAAATAGTCTCCAAGAATGGTTTGTTGCGGAAATTTATGTCTATGACGGAATGGAGATGTTGTTCCGCCTGCGGGTGTGCTCTATCTGCGTGACCCCCGTCGCTTACCGCTGGCCTGACTACCGAGTGACGCGCACTCGGCGTCTCGTGCGGCCTGGCGTGACCCTGGGGAGGGTTAGCGGGCGGTGGAGGGGACCCTGCCTAGAACCAGCCCGACCACTGAGCCATACGGCACTCAGCGTCCCGAGCAGCTGGTTCACTGACCTTGTGGGTGTGGAGTGCGTCTGCGGGCGGCCGTGCGAATCTGGGGATCGGATCTGCCGCGGAGGAATATTCGGATCTGATTGCGGAGGAATATTCGGATCTGATTGCGGAGGAATATTCGGATCTTATGTGGAGGAATATTCGGATCTTTAAACGGATGAATCTTCGGATCTTACGGGAGCGGCTGAATCTTCGGATCTGATCACCGCTCACTTGGTATACCGAAGCGCGGTACGCGGCCGCGCCTTCGGTTCTGATCTTAAGTCCGTTCTGATCTTAAGTCCGTTCTGATCTTAAGTCCGTTCTGATCTTAAGTCTGGACACCGCACCCTGAGACCGCGCGGGATGCTCAGACAGTATATGCGGCGGAGAGTAAAGGACATCAGGCGAGGCTGGATGCACTGGAAAATCAGAGTTTATTTTTCACATCACATACATTTATCACTTTACACAATTAGGAATACAATGGGGATCCCTGCCCGCCCACACAAGTCCCATTGGCCCTCGCTGGCAGGAGGCACCCGGCCCCGATTCGTATTGGCCAATACGAATCGGGGAGTTGCCGATTCGGCCATTTTAAGATCCGAATATTCTGATCTGAACCACGAGGCGATCAGAAAATGGCGGCGGGCAAGGCAGACAAAGGGAAAATACATTTCGCAATAAACCAACGGGGACACTTTATTACACCACACAATCACATCTAAATAAACGTACTTATAAAACCGGGTGCGTGCCACCGCACCTAAGTGTCCATGGCCACCACTGTCACGGTGCACCGCCCCTGGCTGAGGGTGCTGGGCCATTCCGTGACAATGTCACATGTGGATAAATACTGATATAAAGACGTGGTGTTACCTGGCCTGGGTAGTCCCCCTCCAGCGGATCAAAGGTGATACCCTGGACCAAGGGACACCACAACCACGTTATTCCTTAAATTTTGCTAAACGAGAACTGTTTTCCAAAGGTGATATGGCCTGGTCTTGGTTTCCTTCCTTCACAGGATGCGGCATTGAAATGATGAGAAGACTTAATATGTTGTACTAAAGGATGAAATTGTGAATATTACTATTGCTGACATCCAACTGTTGAATGCGGAGCTCCGATAAATTCGTAAATTAAAGTTATATCAGAAAATAGCTATTGAACAGATACAGGCTGTATTAAATGGAATGTGTGAAATGACGATACAATATGAATGTTGTACTTATCTCCGCACAACTACTGATGATGTACCTGAATATTTTGATGCAATTCTCAAGCACCAAGAGAAAGTGTCCCATCTGGGGTACATTTGGGTCATGGTTTGGCTCAATCCTAAATGCTATTTCCAGGGTAGGTCCCTGATCCTCATTGGTATACTAATTCTTATCTGTGCACTAACCTACAAGTTAGCCATGTGTCTGTGGCCAATCTGCCGTAATTCCTGAAGCCAGAAGATAGGCCCCTGGGGGACACTTCAAATTACCATCCAATGAGCCAAGTAACCCCTACTGATTAAAAATCCTTAATGATTTAGTTAGTTGGCTGGGAGAGGTCATTGTAGACTCTCCGCCAAGAGGAGGGAATGAGATAGCACCTCTTGGGATTTAATTTAGAAATATACTAACACAGATAATCCGCCATTTTGGTGTTCGCTCAAGGTATGCTACCAACTCCATTTTGTGTTTTAAAAGTCTGCAGTCCCTTTGTGCTCACTAGAGTCAACTAAGTTTGCCTGCTCTAACTAACAGCTAAGTGTAGCCTCAAATAAACCTGATTTCTGCTGACTGAAGAATTATCTCTTCTCCCCCCCAGGTCTTTAACTCTAAGCCATAAAAGTTGCTTAATATATCGAGACAGCAGGAATGCGTAAATCCCATAGCTTGCCATATTTGCTTTAGAAGAATGATTCCTTTTTATGACCATATTGACTAGACAGAGAATACAGAGTGGGCTCAAGGGTCGTTTCTTTGAGTGAACCTTGCTGACTTGCAAAATGATGAATAAAGTCCAATATGTATAATGAAGGTTGATATGATAAGTGGGAGGGTAACTGGGGAGGGGATAAGGTGTGCATTTTTACAAGCCATGTATAAATTCTTTGTCTCTCTGTTGGCTCGGCCCTTGAGTCTTTTTGGGCTAGACCTGACTCAAGGCTCGGTACCGAATAAATGCTTTTCCTGCTTAAGAAGGCCTCCGTCTCCTTTGTCTACCACCGAGTCACAATCTCCTAACCCGATTTACACCCAGATGGCTGCTTCAGTGGGAGCTGAGAATTTCTTTAACTTTATCGTCTTCCGATTTTGAAGTTCTCAATCAACCTGATCAGTCTTGTGTCAACTGGGTCCCCCCCCAAAGGAGATTCCTCTCCCCGTGCCCTCTGGTTTGTCCCTTTTCAGAGTTGTATGAGGATATCCTTTTTCATGGAACCTGGTTCTAAGGAGTGATGCTTGCCTCCTGAATTGGGTATTCGTCCATGGGAATGGCCGCTTTCAACGATCGTGGGTGAAAGCTTTGCCAGTCTAGCAGATTGTTACTGGCTGTGGGTTTACTGAACACTGTAGTTGAAACGTGGTCAGGTTCCTTCCTGATCGTTAAGTCGCGGAAGATCAAGGCAGAATCTTGAACGTCCGATGTTCGTTTCAGATCCGGGTCATTGTTGTTCAAGTGCAGGAAAAAGATGCAAAAATCGTCACGACTCCCTGACCATATGATTAAAATATCATCTATATAGCGGCGCCACATGTGCATTTGGGACGTGAGGTCACTGCGTGAAACACATACTCCTGCTCCCAGTAACCTAAGTACAAGTTGGCTTCGGACGGGGCACCGGCTGTTCCCATGGCATTCCCTTGCAAGTAGTATCTGCCATTGAACAGGAAAAAATTCCTCAGCAAAATAAACTCAGACACAACTGGAAAAATTTCCGCTCCAGATATAGTGGAGTTTTATTATCCATGTAGTATTTAATGTGTATGAGCCGTTTGTCATGGGGAATAGTGCTGGAAAGGCTCTCAATGTCTAAGCTGCAGAAAAAAATGCCTCCGATTGGACAGTTAAGTCTGATAGGGTGTTCAAAGTAGATCTTCTGTCCCATAGATAGGAGGCCAAGTCTTGCACCAAAGGTTAAAAGAATCTATGGAGAAATTACCACAATTCAAAAAGAAAGTGGCTCGATCCTCATTTTCTTACCAAGCACCACAATTATGGTATAACCTCCCTGAAGCCATCAAATCTTCCCCCAGTCTAAAGTCACTTAAGAGCTCCCTATTAACATACCTCAATACAGAATGCACCTGTAAACATAGAAAGATGTCGGCAGATCAGAACCTTTCGGCCCATCTAGTCTGCCCAATTACATGGATACTTTACCTGGATTTATCTTTTGTTTAGGATAGCCTTATGCCTATCCCATGCTTGCTTAAATTCAATTACTGTTTTGGCCTCAACCACTTCTACTGGAAGACTGTTCCATATATCCACCACCCTCTCAGTAAAATAACATGTAACATAGTGACTATATACAGAATGCACCTGTAAACATGTAACACAGTGACTATATACAGAATGCACCTGTAAACATGTAACACAGTGACTTTATACAGAATGCACCTGTAAACATGTAACATAGTGACTATATACAGAATGCACCTGTAAACATGTAACACAGTGACTATATACAGAATGCACCTGTAAACATGTAACACAGTGACTTTATACAGAATTGCACCTGTAAACATGTAACATAGTGACTATATACAGAATGCACCTGTAAACATGTAACACAGTGACTATATACAGAATGCACCTGTAAACATGTAACATAGTGACTATATACAGAATGCACCTGTAAACATGTAACACAGTGACTATATACAGAATGCACCTGTAAACATGTAACATAGTGACTATATACAGAATGCACCTGTAAACATGTAACATAGTGACTATATACAGAATGCCCCTGTAAACATGTACACCAGTGACTATATACAGAATGCACTGTAAACATGTAACACAGTGACTATATACAGAATGCACCTGTAAACATGTAACATAGTGACTATATACAGAATGCACCTGTAAACATGTAACACAGTGACTATATACAGAATGCACCTGTAAACATGTAACATAGTGACTATATACAGAATGCCCCTGTAAACATGTAACACAGTGACTATATACAGAATGCACCTGTAAACATGTAACACAGTGACTATATACAGAATGCACCTGTAAACATGTAACACAGTGACTATATACAGAATGCACCTGTAAACATGTAACATAGTGACTATATACAGAATGCACCTGTAAACATGTAACATACATGGTTATTCAAAGAGATTCGAAAAGTCACCGCACGTTCGGTGACTTTTCGTTCTCTTCAATTCGGTGCAAATTGGCTTTCCCATTTCGGCCACCCTGCGGTGTATTCAGCAAGCCCCACAGGGCTGTCGAAGTGCAGGGAAAAGCTGCCGAAAATCCGCTGAAAACCCGGCGAATGCATGCCGAAAACCCGCAAAAACATCTGGATTAACCTGTCGAAGCCGTCGGAAAAACCCGAGCAGGAGCCGATCACACGCAGCGCAGCCTCCCAAAAAAGCCGACACCTCAGACGAATGCAGTGAATAAATCAGGAAAACCGTTTGCATGAATGATTGAAAAGTGAAACGCTGTTTGCAAATAGGGATGAGTGTTCGGTTCGGAGTTCGATTCGAACATCGCGTGTTCGCCGCATGTTCGCCCACAATTGACCACAATGCACTTTTCCACTGGCCTGAAGCTTGTAATTGGCTACAGCCTTGCACCTGACCACAGGTCAGGTGCAAGAACAGGTTCAAGACTATGCCAATCACGGCTCAATCATGGGCTCACAGAGCTAAGTCCCGCAGCACACTATATAAGGCTTCACACAGCGCTTCAGCACGTTGTTTGAGAGGAGATTGTTGTTGTGTTAGTGTGTGTTCTCACTGCCAGTCTGCCACCAGCTACTGGGGGGGGGGTCTCATTTCTTAAAATATTTGGGAATTGTTCTAATCTGTGTCTTGTCACTGCCAGCTATCAGGGGTCCCACATACTTCTAGCAGATTTCTGCGAATTGTAATCTGTGTCTTGTCACTGTTGCCAGCTATCAGGGGGTCTCACTGACTTGTAGGTGGTTTCTGGGAATTGTATTTTGTGTCTTGTCACTGGCACCCATCAGGGGTCTCATTATTATTCTTATTATTTATTCTTTATTTACAGTTGTGTTCAAAATTATTCAACCCCCACTGAAATTGAGTGTTTTGGCCAGTTTGACATTGATTTTGATCATTCAGTCATCTTGCTTACAATTAAATCAGAGGCACGTGTAGGTCAGACAAATATAACATAACATTTATAATGAAATAACCACAAATGTCTTTTCTGTGCTCACATCATTATCAGTTTTATTCAACCCCCAAGTGACATTCAATCTTAGTACTTAGTACAACATCCTTTTACAGTTATAACAGCTTTTAAACGTGAAGCAAGCTTGACACAAGTGTCTTGCAGCGATCTACGGGTATCTTCGCCCATTCGTCATGGGCAAAAGCCTCCAGTTCAGTCACATTCTTAGGCTTGCGCACTGCAACTGCTTTCTTTAAGTCCCACCAGAGGTTCTCAATCGGATTTAAGTCAGGTGACTGCGATGGCCACTCCAAAATGTTCCAGCCTTTAATCTGCAACCATGCTCTAGTGGACTTGGAGGTATGCTTGGGATCATTGTCCTGTTGAAAGGTCCGACGTCTCCCAAGCCTCAGGTTTGTGACGGACTGCATCACATTGTCATCCAATATCTCCTGGTACTGAAGAGAATTCATGGTACCTTGTACACGCTGAAGCTTCCCTGTACCTGCAGAAGCAAAACAGCTCCAAAGCATGATTGACCCCCCGCCATGCTTCACAGTAGGCAAGGTGTTCTTTTCTTCATAGGCTTTGTTCTTCCTCCTCCAAACATAGCGTTGATCCATGGGCCCAAACAGTTCTAATTTTGTTTCATCAGAACACTATCCCAAAACTTCTGTGGTTTGTCCACATGACTTTTGGCATACTGCAGTCGACTCTTCTTATTCTTTGGAGACAGCAAGGGGGTGCGCCTGGGTTTCTGGCATGGAGGCCTTCATTACGCAGTGTGCGCCGTATTGTCTGAGCTGAAACTTCAGTACCCACATCTGACAAATCTTTTCTCAGTTCCTCAGCAGTCACACGGGGACTTTTCTCCACTCTACGCTTCAGGTAGCGCACAGCAGTCGAAGTCAGCATCTTCTTTCTGCCATGACCAGGTAGCGTTTCAACAGTGCCCTTTGCCTTGAATTTGCGAATGATGCTTCCTATGGTCTCTCTTGGTATGTTTAACATCTTTGGAATCTTCTTATAGCCATTGCGCTTCCTGTGAAGAGTAATCACCTCTTCTCTTGTCTTCCTGGACCATTCTCTTGACTTCACCATGTTGTAACCACACCAGTAAATGTCTAGAAGGAGCTGAGTATCACAAGTCATTTTAAAGCTGCCTAATTGGTGCTTATTATGCTTTATTGCTGCTCCGTGACATCTACAGGTGTTTTCAATACCTGATTTGAAGAACAGAGGTTCATTCAAGTGTTTTCAGAGTGGTAGTCTTTAAGGGGTTGAATAATTGTGTCAATGAAGAATTCACAAAATAAACATTTACTACTGTATTACAAAACCAATTGATGTCATTTTAGTTGCATATGGTTCTTTAAAAAGTCCTTGTTAGGATTTCATTCTGAATACAATTACAAATGTACACTAAATTCCCTAAAACCCTTTACAGCATTGGGGGTTGAATAATTTTGAACACAACTGTATAAAGCGCCAGCATATTCCACAGCGCTTTACAATAGACACAGTATAGACAGGGTTACAGTACAATGAACAACATTTGACAAACAGTACAGGAAGAGATGAGGGCCCTATTCCCGTAGGAACTCACAATCTGGGAGGGTTGGGGTTGGAAACAGGAGGAGAGGACTGTTAGGTGAGAGTGATTGATGGTTGCGTCAGTGAATTGGGTGGTAGGCTTCCCTAAATAGGAACGTTTTAAGGGAGCGTTTTGAAGGAGAGAAGTTAGGGGAAAGTCTGACAGTACGAGGAGAGCATTCCAGAGAGTGGGGGCTGCGCGTGAGAAATCCTGCAGTCTATCATAGGAAGAGGTGATGCGGGGAGAAGCTAGGCGCAGGTCACTGTTTGACCTTAGGGAGCGGCTGGGGTGTATTTGGTGATTAGTGAGGACAGGTAGTGGGAGCTGAGTTTGTGAGGGTTTTGTAGGTAAGGATAAGGATTTTGAACTTAATTCTGCAGTGGATGGGGAGCCAGGAAGGGACTCGCAGAGGGGGAGCGGCAGAGACAGAGCGGCGGGTGAGGTGAATTAGCCTTGCGGATGCGTTCAGGATGGATTGTAGGGGGGAGAGCGCGGGACAGAGGGAGGCCAGATAAGAGATTATTGCAATAGTCAAGTCGGGAGATTACCAGGGCGTGTATGAGTTGTTTTGTGGTGACAGCGGTAAGAAATGGCCGAATTTTGGAAATATTACGCAGCTGGTATCGGCAGGAGGAGGAAAGAGACTTGATGTGGGGGATGAAGGAAAGAGCAGAGTCAAGTGTAACTCCAAGGCAGCAAACTTGGTTTGATGGGGAGATGGTGATACCCTCCACCGTAATAGAGAAGTCAGGAGGTGGGGAGGCATTGGAGGGAGGAATAAGTAGGAGCTCAGTCTTCGACATGTTGATCTTTAGGTGGTGGGAGGCCAACCAGGAGGAGATGCCAGATAAACAGTCACTGACTTTGGAAAGGAGGGTAGAGAGGTACTTCAGGGGTAGAGAGGTAGATCTGAGTGTCATCAGCGTAGAGGTGGTAATTAAAGCCAAAGCTGTTGATGATTTTGCCCAGGGAGGAGGTGTAGATGGAAAAGAGCAGAGGACCAAGGACAGAGCCTTGAGGTACACCAACAGATAGAGGCAATGAAGAGGAGGAGTTACCAGCAAAGGACACACAGAAGGACCTGTTGGATAAATAGGAGTCAACCCAAGCGAGTGCAGTGTCACCGAGACCCAGAGAGTTGAGGGTCTGTAGAAGGTGGGAGTGGTCAACAGTGTCAAAAGCAGCCGAGAGGTCAAGCAGGATGAGAATAGAATAGTGGCCGTGTTTTTTAGCAGTTAGGAGGTGTGTGGTGACTTTGAGGGCCGTTTCAGTTGAGTGTAGGGACGGAAGCCAGATTGCAGGGGTCAAGTAGGGAATTGGAGGACAGGAAGAGGGAGAGGCGTTTGAAGACTAGTTTTTCTAAGAGCTTAGATGTAAAGGGAAGCAGGGATACAGGGCGGTAGTTGGATGGAGAGTTGGGATCGAGGGATGGTTTCTTTAGTAAAGGGGTAACTAGCGCGTGTTTTGAAGGCGGATGGAAAGGAGCCATTGGAGAGAGATAGGTTGAATATGTGTGTGAGAGCAGGGGTGAGGGAGGAGGAGAGGGGAGGAATTAGATGTGAGGGAATGGGGTCGAGTGGGCACGTGGTGAGATGTGAGGAGGACAATAAGGAATTGACTTCCTCCTCAGTGGCTGGGAGGAAGCGGCAGAGGGTGACAGAGGGGACCTCTGGGAGTGGAGGTGGCAGATAACTATCTTGTGTTGGTATGTTGCTTCTGATAGAGTTTTACTGAGGAAGTAGTCTGCCAGGTCTTGAGCGCTGAAGGCAGCTGAGGGGGGAGGGCAGGTGGGTAGAGGAGGGTGTTGAAGGTGGACCAGAGCCGTTTAGGGTTGGAGGACAGCGCAGATATAAGAGATGAGAAGAAGGATTGTTTGGCCAAGTGGAGGGCAGAGGTGTATGACCGGAGAATAAACTTGAAGTGAACAAAATCAGCTTCAGAGCGGGATTTCCTCCAGGCACGCTCTGCAGTGCGGGAGCATCTTTGCAGGTAGCGAGTCTGGACGGTGTGCCAGGGCTGAAGCTGGCGGGGTGGGGCCTTACAGAGTCGAAGAGGAGCAAGAGTGTCTACAGCAGAGATAAGAGTAGCGTTATAGTGATTAGTGGCAGCATCAGGGCAGGTGAAGGATGAGGTGTGAGGGAGGTGGTGAAGTAGATTGGAGAATTGATGGGGATCCACAGCATGTAGATTTCTGCGAGTGTGTGTGCGGGGTGGGGGAGCAGGGTGTTTAGGAAGTCCAGATAGGTTGAAAGAGAGAAGGTGGTGGTCAGAGATGGGGAAAGGGCGACAGTTGAACTAAGAAATGGAGCAGAGGTTGGAAAAGACAAGGTCAATAGCGTGACCATTGCGGTGGGTAGGGAGGAGGGAGGATTGTGTGAGTCCAAGGGAGGATGTGAGTGAAAGAAGTTTGGAGGCAGCAGGGGCGGAAGGATCATCAATGGGAATGTTGAAGTCCCCGAGAATTAGGCATGGAAGATTTAGAAGACAGGAAGTGAGAAAGCCAGGTAGCAAAGTGGTCAAAAAACTGGGAGGTTGGTCCCGGTGGGCGGTAGATGACTGCCACCCTGAGGGCCAGAGGAGAGAACAGGCGGATGCAGTGTGTCTCGAAGGAGGAAAGGGATGGGGGTGGAGGGAGATGCTGGTAGGTGCAGGTGGGAGAGAGCAGGATTCCGACCCCACCACCATTTCTCTCACCCGGTCTGGGGGTATGGCTCAAGTGTAGACTGCCATGTGAGCGAGCAGCAACGGAGGCCGTGTCAGAGGGGGTTAGCCAGGTTTCAGTTAAAGCTAGGAGGTTGAAGGAGTTTGAAAGGAAGAGGTCATGGATTGCTGTGAGTTTGTTGCACACAGAGCGAGCGTTCCAGAGGGCGCAGGAGAAAGAGTTCAGGCGCTGAAGGTTTATGGAATGAGGTTGCTGGGCTTGCAGGGAGGTGATTTATGTCCGATGGAGATAGGATGAGAGGGAAGTATTGGATGTGTTGTGGGGCCAGGGTTAGGGGATATGTCACCTGCATAGAGTAACAGCAGGAGGGTGAGAAAGAGAAGGTGGGAATGGGATTTGTGGGAGTGGGAGTGATTGGCAGCACGAGAGTTAGAGGGAGACCATGTTCTGAGGAAACAAAGGAGCTCATGTGAGGCCATCATGTGGGACGAGAGAGGGAGGGAGAGATGCAGATAGTGTAGGGGTCGGTGGTAGAGGGGCAGGAGTTCCATTTAAGGAGAAAGGTAGAAGTAAAGAGTAGAAGCGTGAAATAAAGCATGATATAGACGTGTCTCTACCCAGAGTAAAAAGTGGGCCTTGCAGTTCCTTCCTCCAGTCCCGCAACTCCAGGAAATCAACTCTAAACGTCCACTTAGGATGCCACTTGGGGATGTCACAAGAGCCAAGGCGCAAATGGAGCCAGTCTTAGCTGTTAAATAGGGCAGACTAATTGGATTCAGGCAGTTTAAAGGTAAACACCTGATGCTGGATGGGCTGTGTCAATAGGGCAGGAGATTCACATGCTAATTAGCAAAGCAAATGGTGGAGAAAGGAGACAAAAATAAATTAAAAAAAAAGAGACCAAGGTAACGTTACAATGTGGGTGCCTGCAAATACTGGGTGATGCGGGTCCTACCAGCAAAAGTATGCAGGGGATCAGTTGAGATGTGGGTGTCTGTGGATACTGGGTGATAGAGTCTTACCTGTGGAGAGAGGAGACACAGGAATTAGGGATCATGATGGTGGATGGCATAGGGCATCATGGATAAAACTCCAGGAAATCAACTCTAAACGTCCACTTAGGATGCCTTAGGATGTCTCACTGATTTATAGGAGGTTTCTGGGAATTGTAATCTGTGTCTTGTCACTGGCTGCCAGCTATCAGGGTGTCTCACTGAGTTATACCAGAGTTATGGAAATCTTTCATCTTTATACCAGAGTTGAGTCAGAGTTCTGCATATCTCCAATTTTTATAACCGAGTTGAATCAATCTATATATCACTCACCATGTCAGAAAGACCAAAAAGGACAGGCAGATGCTCCCAGGCACAGATAAGAGGGCAAGCAACCTCTGTGTCGGGAGGCTGTGCCTCTGGTCGTCGTGGACGTGGTGCATCCTCTGCAGGGGCACGCATGTCCTTTCTAACTGGTGCTGGCCGTCTTAAGCAGCAGCAACATACTGAGGATTTGGTGGATTGGCTTACCAGGCCATCCTCATCCTCCCAGTCCTCTGCCAGCCAGGCTTGTAGTGCTTTACAGTCCACCTCAGCTGCCAAAGCATCTAATGCAGCCTCCATGTCCACAGCTACTCCTGCCGTAGCATCACTAAAACACACGGAGGAGTCAGCTGAATTGTTTGACTACAATGACAGTGACATGCTGCTTGAGGATGCGCAGCAAGTACAGTGCTCTGATTCAATCTCTGAGGTTGAGGAAGGGGGTGCCAGTGATGACACACAAATAACTGGCACTCATGTTGCCCCAGCAGCTGCAGCATACTGCCAAGTCGGCTCCAGTGACGAGGAGATAGAGGGTGATGATGATGAGGTCACTGACTCCACCTGGGTGCCACTGCCTGATCGAACAGAGGAGTCAAGTGAGGAGGAGGAGGCACAGCAAACACGAGGCACAACATCCTCTATGACCAACTGTAGCACTAGCCAGTCCAAGGCATCAGATGTCAGAGCTTCTCAGGTGCAGAGCGCTGTTGTCTCAAAGCACACATCCAGGAACTCTGCTGTCTGGGAGTTCTTTAAGAAATGTGCAGCAGACCACACCGTTGCTATTTGTAATCTATGTCAGATGAGGCTCAAGCGTGGGAAAGACACCGGACGCTTGGGTACCACGTGCTTGAGGCAACATGACCACCTGCCACGCATCCCGTTGGCGCAAAACGTTGCGTAGGTCCTCCTAACCTGTCTCTACCCCCACTATATGTCCTGCCATGTCATTGACTCCAACCTCCACTGACAGGGATGATGCTACAGTAATGGATGTACCGGGTCCTTCCTCACAATGTGACAGCATCCCATCAGCTGAAGATTTCCGCTAGGGTTGCACCGATACTAGTACTGCAGGAGTACTTGGTACTCGTATAGTACCCCCACGATATTTTTCCCGATACCGGAAGCCGGCATCGAGCCGGCTTGCCGGCATCCGAGGGGCTGCGGCGGCTGCCCGAATGCTCTATCGCCAGTCGGGCAGCCGCTGCAGCCCCATCGGCATTCGGACAGCCGCCCCTGGAGCTCTCCGCGACGATACTTACCTTCCTGAGCGACGCTGGGAATGTCTCCGCGCTTGCGCTCGTTGGAAGGACCCAAGCCGCGACCACGTGGGACTATGTGATCGCGGCTGGGGTCCTTCCAACGAGCGCGCGCGCGGAAACTTTCCCGGCATCGCCCAGGAAGGTAAGTATCATCGCGGAGAGCAGCTGCAGAGCCTGTTCGAATGCTCTATCAGCATTCGTACAGGCCCTACAGCCGCTCACTGTGTTTATACTTACCTTCCTGAGCGAAGCTGGGAAAGTTTCCGCACGTGCGCTCTTTGGAAGGACCCCAGCCGCGATCACATGGTCCCACGTGGTCGCAGCTGGGGTCCTTCCAACGAGCGCACGCGCGGAGACATTCCCGGCGTCGCTCAGGAAGGTAAGTATCGTCGCGGAGAGCTCCAGGGGCGGCTGTCCGAATGCCGATGGGGCTGCAGCGGCTGCCCGAATGGCGATAGAGCATTCGGGCAGCCGCATCGCCATTCGGGCAGCCGCTGCAGCCCCATCGGCATTCGGACAGCCGCCCCTGGAGCTCTCCGCGACGATACTTACCTTCCTGAGCGACGCCGGGAATGTCTCCGCGCGTGCGCTCGTTGGAAGGACCCCAGCTGCGACCACGTGGGACCATGTGATCGCGGCTGGGGTCCTTCCAAAGAGCGCACGTGCGGAAACTTTCCGGCTTCGCTCAGGAAGGTAAGTATGAACACAGTGAGCGGCTGTAGGGCCTGTCCGAATGCTGATAGAGCATTCGAACAGGCTCTGCAGCTGCTCTCCGCGATGATACTTACCTTCCTGGGCGATGCCGGGAAAGTTTCCGCACGCTCGCTCGTTGGAAGGACCCCAGCCGCGATCACATAGTCCCACGTGGTCGCGGCTTGGGTCCTTCCAACGAGCGCACGCGCGGAGACATTCCAGCGTCGCTCAGGAAGGTAAGTATCGTCGCTGAGTGCCGGGGGGGGATCCATGAGCTGGGGGGCATACCCATGTGTGAGCTTGGGTATATCCATGAGCTGGGGGGGCATACCCATGTGTGAGCTGGGGGGGCATACCCATGTGTGAGCTGGGGGGGCATACCCATGTGTGAGCTGGGGGGGCATACCCATGTGTGAGCTGGGGGGGCATACCATGTGTGAGCTGGGGGGGCATACCCATGTGTGAGCTGGGGCATATCCATGTGTGAGCTGGGGCATATCCATGTGTGAGCTGGGGCATATCCATGTGTGAGCTGGGGCAAATCCATGTGTGAGCTGGGGCAAATCCATGTGTGACAAGAGTAGGTGTCTGTGGAGGCGCTTAAATAGGTTATCAGACAATGGTTGATAATGGCCCCGTATATATTTATATAAGGTTATCAGATCCCCTCTAAGGCGCCTTTTCTCTAAACTAAACAGGTTTAAGCTTGGTAGTCTTTCCTCATAACTTAACCCTTCCATCCCCCTTATTAATTTAGTTGCCCGTCTCTGCACTTTTTCTAACGATATAATATCTTTTTTTAAGACAGGTGCCCAAAATTGCACGGCATATTCAAGGTGCGGCCTGACCATTGATTTATACAGAGGCAAAATTATGTTTTCATCCTGTGAGTGAACTCCCCTTTTAATGCATGCCAGTACCAATTGAGGGAAGGAAGTACAACGCTGGGACATCTGACCACGATTTATAAACTGTACGGCGACCAATAGCCGTGGATTTGGTTTATTTACCGATTGGGTAATTTTTGCACATGCACTTTTTGTGGCTATAGACTATTTAGAGATTGGCAATACCACTGGACATATTTACGGACTCCTTAGAACTCACATCAACACTTTTTTTGTTTGCACTTTACAAATAGATAAGCACTACGAGCATATGCACTTTATATGCATTTTGCACTTACGGTCTAATATACACTCTGTATTGTGAGATGGATTCACACGTATGATAATAGGAGATAGCACTATTGTTGTGATATCCAATTTTCACTTTAATGTTGTGATTTTGCACATTATATGCAATTCTGCACATGTTTTATACACCCTGCATTGTAAGATGGACTCACATGTATGATACAAGGGGATACCACTAACGCTGCTGTATTTTATTGGCACTTAATTGCGATTTTGCACAAGATTGTTATTTGTACAATGACCAGCGGAAAATTGATCCACTGCAGCATTCTCCTCTGTTAAACACTCGATGACAACTGACCCATACCTAAACCTCTAGCAAACCACCACATTAGAATCTTCCATTCTGGGAAGTATTCATTGCGCCACCAGGACCCCAACTTTTCTACATATCCATGTGTGAGCTGGGGCAAATCCATGTGTGAGCTGTGGCAAATCCATGCGTGAGCTGGGGCAAATCCATGAGTTGGGGCATATCCATGTGTGAGCTGGGGCAAATCCATGAGCTGGGGCAGTATGAATATATATCGGGGGGGATATACATGTGAGCTGGGGGCATTTTTATATGGTCTGTTCTTATTGGAAAGCGTCACATGACATTAAAGAAAAGTATCGGTACTCGTACTCGGTCTTAAAAAAGTGGTATCGGTGCATCCCTAATTTACGCAGTCAGATTACGTTGCCCCAGCAGCTGCAGCGTAAGAAAAAATATAGTCCCAACCATCCCCAAGCACAGCGTCTAAATGCCAGCTTAGCAAAATTACTCGCATTGCAGCTGCTGCCTTTCCAGCTGGTGGACTCTGCTCCCTTCCGTGAATTTGCTGAATGTGCTGTACCACAGTGGCAGGTTCCAAAATGCCATTACTTTACACGGAAGGCCATTCCAGCACTATACCAGCACGTGGAAGACAATGTTATAGAGTCATTGGGAAAGGCAGTCAGCAGCAAGGTGCATGTGACTTTAGACACGTGGTCCAGCAAGCATGGACAGGGCCGTTACATTTCCTTCACGGCACACTGGGTAACTCTGATTGCAGCTGGGAGGGATCCAAGATGGGGCTCTGTGCTGGAGCTTGTTCATCCACCACGCCTCCAGAAAGCTGCTTGTATGAGGTCTGTCTGCTCCACCACCACCTCTCCCTCTTCTTCCTCCTCCTCCTTCTCTGTCTCTGGCAAAGTGGCAGATAAGCCGAGTTTAAGTGGCAGGTGCTACGCAATGGCTCAAGCAAAAAGATGCCATACTGTGCTTGAGCTGGTTTGTTTAGGGGACAGGAGCCATACCGGGCCAGAAATTCTGTCAGCTCTGCAGGGGCAGGTGCAGAGATGGTTAACACCATGCCAGCTTCATCTGGGAATGGTCGTCTGTGATAGTGGCAGCAACCTTGACTGATGCCTTTTTAAAAATTTTTTGTCCATGACGCCCAGGGACTTCAAATGTAGGCTCCCATTACCAGCGCCTTTACCATATGGTGCAGGACTACCTAGGGGCAAGGGCAGACCTGGATACCTTTCCAGCAGATGATCCACTGGCTTACTGGGTGTTGAGATTGGATCACTGGCCAGAACTTAGCCAATATGCTATGCAGCTACTAGGTTGCCCTTCATCCAGCGTGCTTTCAAAAAAGACATTCAGTGCCGCTGGAGGTTTTGCCACAGACAAAAGCGTGCATCTGTCCACCGACTCTGTAGACCGGCTGACATTTATAAAAATGAATCAGTCCTGGATCAGCAGCTATCAATCCCCTGATGCTGACGTAACGGAGTAGATCGGGGATTTCTTTTGCATTCACAAAACCTCCAGCACTGAACTCTTCCACTATACCACAAAAGGGTTACGGTGTGAAGGCACTTGCTGCCATGAAAGGCACATTATTTGGGTGCACTGCCACTGACGCCAATATTACCAGATTTATATCATTTTAATATTTGACAGCAGGGTCCAACCCTGCACTCTTTCACAATACCACAGAGGGGTTACGGTGTGACGGCACTGTTGCCGACACTAAAGGCCCAAATTTAAAGCACCTATTCTTACTTTCATCCAAAGCCTGCATAAGTTTCACCATAATTTAGCCAAAAAATCACTAAACTTGTTCTGTGTGTCCTAAAATGTCTCCTCTTTTTTAATAGAGACTGCCGCCCCAAGCAGGTGTTTATGAATAGATTAAAGGAAAAACATTTACCTTCATTTGAAACGTAAATTTTTTGTTTTTAAATGTTTCTATACATCCTACAAATCCGCCACTTCACGGGCAGGTTATGGGGACCTCCTAGGCACGATATTTGAAGGAATTTTTAATTTTAACCCTTATTTCATGGAAAACTCACTGTCCCTTTAAAAATGTTTTATTAAAAACTTTTTGTCCTTGTTTCCTGTCCCCCAGGGCACTACCCGGACCCCCATACACCTTTTATGGCAAATATCTTGCATATATGCCCTCTTGCAGGGCACACTAAAAACCGAACTTTTGAGTCCCATCGACTTGCATTGAGTTCGGTTCGTGTTCGAGTTGGAACTCGAACTTTCGAAATTGTTCGAATGCGAACCGAACACGGGGGTGTTCGGCTCATCCCTATTTTCAAACAAACTACTGAGCGAAAATGTCTGAAATTTACATATGATCCAATGAATGATAATAAAAAGGGCTGTTACAGAAAAAATAAGTAAACTTAAAAAAAAAAAATCCCAAAAAAGCTTAACATTTCATAAAAAATCTATAAATCGACTTTTTACTGCAGAATTTTATAATGAATGTTTTATTAAATATTGAATTAAAACGGGAATATTTTTAACATTGAAGCCTATGGGATTCTCCTGAATAAACCTGTCGAATTAAACCACCCAATTCGGGAACCTTTCACTGCTGGGTTTTGTTCTCTGAATAGCTGAAGCAGTGCTTTTTTCATGGGGATTTCACTGCCCTCGAACAGGCACCGTATGTGCAGGCAATTCGCAGGATTTGGCGAATTGCCTGCTCACTGGATAGCCAAATGGCCAGGAAAGGTAACTGAATGCTGATTTTCAGCGATCGGTTACCTTTCTCCAGCCATTCGGATCTCTTTGAATAACCCTGATAGTGAATATATTTATTTTCTGCTAATCTGCATATGTGTGCAATTTTTTTTTAAATATTTTGCATTTTATTACTTTGTGTTTCTGTAACACTGTAATAATTTAATGTTGCTGAATCCAGGACATACTGAAACGAGAGAAATCTCAATGTATCCTTCCTGCTAAACTCTTTTTATAAATAAATTAGGGTTCACCGATACTAGTATCGGTATCGGGGCCGATACTGGGTACTGCAGGAGTACTTGGTACTTGTGCAGTACCCCCCGATATTTTTTCCGATACCGGAAGCCGGCATTGAGCCGGCTTGCCGGCATCCGAGGGGCTGCGGCGGCTGTCCGAATGCTCTATCGGCATTCGGACAGCTGCCCCTGGAGCTGCTCTCCGCGATACTTACCTTCCTGGGCGCCGCCGGGAATGTCTCTGCGCGCTCGCTCGTTGGAAGGACCCCAGCCGCTACCACGTGGGACCATGTGATCGCGGCTGGGGTCCTTCCAACGAGCGCGCGCGGAAGCTTTCCCGGCGTCGCCCAGGAAGGTAAGTATGAACACAGTGAGCAGCTGCAGGGCCTGTCCGAATGCTGACAGGCCCTGCAGCTGCTCTCCGCGATGATACTTACCTTCCTGGGCGACGCCGGGAAAGTTTCCCCGTGCGCACTCGTTGGAAGGACCCCAGCCGCAATCACATGGTCCCACGTGGTCGCGGCTGGGGTCCTTCCAACGAGCACGCGGAGACATTCCCGGCGGTGCCCAGGAAGGTAAGTATCGTCGCGGGGGTGGTCCATGAGCTGGGGGGCATATCCATGTGTGAGCTGGGGGCATATCCATGTGTGAGCTGGGGGGCATATCCATGAGCTGGAGGGCATAACCATGAGCTGGGGGGCATAACCATGAGCTGGGGGGCATACCCATGTGTGAGCTGTGGGGCATATCCATGAGCTGGGGGGCATAACCATGAGCTGGGGGCATAACCATGAGCTGGGGGGCAATATCCATGTGTGAGCTGGGGGGCATAACTGTGAGCTGGGGGCCATACCCATGTGTGAGCTGGGGGGCATACCCATGTGTGAGCTGAGGGGCATATCCATGAGCTGGGGGGCATACCCATGTGTGAGCTGGGGGGGCAAATCCATATGCTGGGGGGGCATATCCATGTGTGAGCTGGGGCATATCCATGAGCTGGGGCAGTATGAATATATATATAGATCGGGGGGATATACATGTGAGCTGGGGGCATTTTTATATGGTCTGTTCTTATTGGAAAGCGTCACATGACATTAAAGAAAAGTATCGGTGAGTACTTTTAAAAAGTATCGGTACTCGTACTCTGTCTTAAAGTGGTATCGGTGCATCCCTAAAATAAATAAATTTGCGAACGTTCTCGATTTAGTTGTTTATTACAGGAAACTATTGGTTTCCCTGGTGGATCGGACAGGCTTTTATGAACTTTGGGGAGACAATAGAACGTTGCTGCAGTAGATGTATCTGGTAGGACAGATGCTTTTTCGTTGATCAGGTCTGCATCACACTATTGCTGAAACAAGGCCTGTAGCTCTTTCTCAAATTCAATAGTAGGATTGCGTGGAAGTATCTAGTAAGAAACATAGAAAAATGTGGTCAGATAAGAACCTTTCGGCCCATCTAGTCTGCCCAATTACATGGATACTTTACCTGGATTTATCTTTTGTTTAGGATAGCCTTATGCCTATCCCATGCCTGCTTAAATTCAATTACTGTTTTGGCCTCAACCACTTCAACTGGAAGGCTGTTCCATGTATCCACCACCCTCTCAGTAAAATAATGCTTCCTGATGTTACTTTTAAACCTTTGCCCCTCTAATCTAAGACTGTGTCCTCTTGTTTTGCTACTTTGTAAGGGGTGCGGTCGTCCAGGATCCGTTTGTTAAATTTTAAAATTCTAATATAATTACCATATATGGATGCCATAAACCTTTTTTAAGTTTCTTCTTATATATCAAAATTGAAGTAAGATGCTGCGCTATGCCATGTCGAGAGACCCCAAAATCAGCCACAAGAAATGCAGCTTCAGGTCATGTCTGGGCATCCCCTGCCAGACAGACTGTGTTTTATCAGATTTCAAAGAACATCTAGCCAATCAGCATACAGATACATTTCCACGTCAAAGTTTAACCACACGGTTTAACAAACACTTATTACCTTATATGGTTTATAAAAAAATCTTTTTCCTATTTTCCCGCTTCTGCGCACATTTTCCTTCACTGAACATTAAAGGAAATCGGCCACATCCCATATCCTACAGAGGGAACAACTGTCTATGCAGAATTGACACTAACAAAATGGAGGGGAGGAATTTCACAGCCCATTTTTTCAAAACAGGCTTTTCAAGACAAAACCTGTATAAAATATAACAGTTTACCCATACGTATGTACTGGATGATCCATCACCACAACGTTCCCACCTGTGTCCGAAGGCTTTATTACAATGGTGACATTCTCAGCCAGTTCCTTCAGAGCTCGATTCTCTGAGGTGGACATGCTTTTACTGTGTTTCAAGTGTGTTTGGTCAACAGATTGAATTGCATCAAAGACATCATCGGCAATGTTGAAAGTATCAATGTTCGAGTAATCTTTTAATGGAGGGAGTGAATGTGGTACTTTTTGCATTAGCAGGAGGGTAGCCTGGATCATTCTCCAGTAGGGTCACCATGTCCTCTAAGGCTGGGGTCAGACTAATGCATTTTTAATGTGTGTTTAGGCGCACTTAATCACGGCCGTAGTAGCAGCAAATGACAGGGAATATACGAAGTACGGCCGCACGATAGTGCAGCCGCGCAACGCAAGCAGCAAACTAATGCATTTTTTCGAGAAAGTAGAACCGCTAGTACTGACGTACAGAGTGCGCTGCGTTGGCATAGCGGCGTGTTTGCATGATTAGGAGACGTCAGACGCTGCTAATGTCCGGCCAACATACTGTCTTGACGCAAAAAGTGTTTTATTGACGATCCGTAAAAAAAATCACGCACGAAAATGCGCATCGTATGACCGTTTTCGCGCATTCCGTCAAAAAATACGTCAATGTGTTCGGACGCACTTTTTTACAGATGACGCAAAAAATGCGTTTGTTTGACCCTAGCCTAAGGTGGACAGTTCTTGGCCACTCAGGTTAAGTTCGAGTGCCTTTTTTTCATTTCAAATTTAGGTGAAACTTGAAATGTATTCTGCAAAAGCATCACAGGAATGGCCAAGCTCCCGCAATGAAGGAGAGAGCTGCTTTGTCATCAGACCCAGGGATCATACAGGAAACAGAACTCGAGTGAGAATAAAGACCAGACACAAATTCTGTCTTGGATAGTTCGTATTATTCTGGCAGGTTTCAAACAGAACAGTCAGTTTTGTTAAAATGTGAGTGTCACAAATTCATGGATTACAAGCCAATAAAGAATTACTACGTCAGTAATATAGAAAAAAAGCAATACAGCCCATTTCACATCTATCAAAATTAGACAAGATAAAACCATGTTTTTTTCTACTTTGAGCAGTAACCTAGACTTACACAAACATTTCCTGTCCTTGCCCAGTAGGCTAGGCTAAATAGACGTCACAGTTATATCCTGCTTTTGGTGCTTTTGGCAAGTATGTTCCATAGGATGTATTAACAATGAACATCTGTATCCCTACCTTCCTCTCGGCCAGCCTTCTTGACTAGTTTCAAGAGGAAGTAGGGCTGAATAGAAAATCTGCCCTCATCGGTAAAACAGGAAGCCAAGAGAAAGACCAAACTCAGCATTATCTCAATGAACAAAATTACGTATTTGCTGAGCAGTAAGTCAGGCCCTATATATTTATATAGCTATCAAATATTACAAGAATATAGAAATATGTATACAGTGAATTAGCTATCATATTTAAAATACTTTTCAATCCTTCTTTTGATCACAAATCACATGATCATTAATTAAAAAAGAAAACTAAACTAGTGAACCTATTACAATTTGGGTCACATTGTCATCATATTATACATTTAAATCTTTCCAATACGTAGAAAGAAAAATACATTAGTAATTACTCATAAGAGGGGAAGTTGAAGAGGAATCAAAGTAGGTGGGGTGGAAGTATAGGATAGGCTGGCATCCTAGGTGATTTAGAAACACAACATTTCTCAAGGCACAGCATCAACAATTTGTAAAAAATGGTAATAACGAGATACATTAAACCATGTAAAATAGTTGAACCTAGGCTACCAAATATAGAACTAAAGCCAAAGGTCCAATCAAATCCATCTAAGGGACTTGATACTTTCCTGAGTTGGGTTTGAATTTCCTCAATATCATGTATATCTTGAGAAACTCCACCTGAAATGTCATCAGTGTGAAAACAACAATGGGTCAAATTAAGAAGACGACATACACCACCCTCCTTCATTAACAAATAATCAAGGGCCATACGATTCTGAATTACTGCATCTCTAATCTGACGTTGCTCAGTAGATGGAACTGCTAGAGCATGTGTAGTGTGATTAAACATGTCATCAACTAAGTCTACAAAAAGGTTAATTTTAGAATACAAACGAGCAACACCATATGCGGGTAGCAAGATCCACCAAATCGCTCTGCCTCAGAGGTTTTGACAGATATGGAGGAGCGACGAGAGCGATGTACAGTGTTATGCTCCGTCCGGTATGCGCATTGACCTACATAAGGGTGAATAGTATGAGATGGACCAATAAGACCCAAAACACATTCACCAACATAAGTTCTAGGTATTACCAAATATGCCCATTTACCACATAACCAGTAAAAAGGGGGGTTAAGGGGCAAGGTAGCATAAGCATTAATATAATATGTTGGTTGCAACCATTATCATATTAGAATATGTGCCATCTTCCACTTGCAAGGTCCAATCTTTTGGACTGTTGGAATCATGTAAGTTAAGTTTCCCAAAAGATGCTACATTCCACACAGTATTTTTAAACAAAACATGGGTAGCATTAACTTGGGATGCTTTAATACATCCAAACATGAAATCAGCATGGTTGACGTTGCCAATACTTACAGGGAAAGTTTTATCCATCCATTGCCGTAAACTTACACATTTATCTGGTAAAACTGGGTTATAACAAAGGGTGGAGGACACTAACTTAGAATGCCAAGGGGTGCTGAACCAGGAAGAAGAACTATTACCGTAAAGAAAGGAAACCCGAAAAGGTGGCTTGTAGATTCATCGCAGAATTATTAGGGACATACATATGAATCATTATAACCTGGCAAGGAGGTTCCTTTCTGTTAGGTTCTGGTGAAGGCATTCTACCAGTAATGTTAAATCTCATTCGTATCACTGCAGTACCACGATGTTCCTGTAAGAGGGGAGCACGTATAAAAGTGGCACCTGGATTGTTAGTAGTTTTAGAAAAAGAAGGCAGTGAAAACAAATCCTCATCAAAAAGACTAAGATTCAAAGCAACTCCCTCATATGGTATGCCATATTAGAACTAGTTGGTTTGGCCATACATATCCAGCAGGACTTGTTGAAACCTGAAAGTTCATATATAGTCTGAGCAGCATATGCATAGTTATTAGGTCGATGCAAGTCTCTTTTCAAACGCATATTAAGAACTGGGGACGAGCAAAGGAGATATTGTGGGGACCTACAATATCTTCCCAAAAACATCGATGATAGTAACATGAACTACCAGTAAGTATGATGAAGTAGATCATGATGATTAAAAGTGAACCAACAAAAATAACACCGTTCTTGGAAAAGAGCAATACATCTTGGTAGTAGTTCTAGCAATAGACACTGCAAGTGTAAAATCAGAGTTAATACAGTATGTATTACTTTGTGAAAAAGGAAAGTTCATCAAAAAATAAACAGTTCGTGTAAATGAGGAAAAAGGTACTACTCTTCAGGTTAAATAGGAAAGTTAATAGGTATAAAAAATAAATTGGGGGGGGGAACGATTCTTCAGCTGAGAAACCAGCCAACAGTTTAGCAGGGGCTTACAAATGCTGAGGCCCACACTCCAGATTCATCAGCGGGATACGCCACAGGAGGAGGTTATCTAGAAGCAGGAGTCAGTGATTCCGTCAAGGGTTGAGGTCACCGGTGGATCAGGAATGAAGTCATCAGAGATGAATGGCGCTTTCTGTATCCTTGATGCATGGATCCAGGAAGGTGATTCATCAGTCAGCACGGCTGTTCTGGTCACAGAAAGGATGGTAGTCGGTTCTCCATATGGTGGATCAATGGTTTTGTGACGATGCAGGGCCTTCATGAGCACTCGATCTCCTAGAACGAAACGGTGAGTAGGATCTGTGGAGAGAGGCGGAAAAGAGCAGGAGACTGTTCTATGGAAATCATGCAATGTTTTAAGCAACTGAGTAACATATGCTTCCCTAAATTCATCCAGATCACCTGGTATCATTGCTTAGGAATCCATGGGGTAGGAAAGGGTCTTCCCTTGAGAACTTCAAAGGGGAGAGACCAGTGACAGAATGGGTGGTCATTCTTATTTCTGCAAGAATGGCTGGAAGGTAATCCGGCCAGTTCTTGAAGGTACCCTCAGTAGCTTTTCTAAGCTTATTTTTTTATATTTCTATTTTGCGTTCAATTCCAGAACTTTATGCATGGTATGGACTGTGAAACGTCCATTGAATGGCCATTAATTTTACCAATTCCTGTGTGACCTTGGAGGTAAAGGCAGGACCATTATCTGAATCAATAGATATGGGGCAGCCATATCTGGGTATTAATTTTTTACAAAGAATTTTGGCAACAGTTCTGGCATTTTCTCTTGCAGTAGGGAAGGCTTCAGGCCATCTAGAAAACTTGTCAACAATAACCAGAAGGTATTTCAGGTTACCTTTTGCAGTGGGCATGTGTGTAAAATCAATTTGGAGTTCCTGGATTGGACCATTAGCTGGCGGTGCGTGTTGAGTTTTAATTTTTGGGCCCTGTGTATTATTTCTGGCACATATACAGCAAGGAGAAAGTTGGGAATTAATCATAGACTTAAGATTACAAACAGAAAAAAGTTTAGCCATTTTGCTGTATGTGAGTTTGGGAGATCTGTGGCCAGGACCGTGAAAGGAAAAAATAAAGATTGGCACTGCTGCAGCTGGTAAGCCCACTCTCCCTCCTTTCTCATAAATTCTAACATCAGGTGGAATTTCTTGAGACTTCACAAGGCCTTCTGAGGCCCTATGAAAAGCATCAGCTTCAGTAGCACCTGCCTGGAGTTCTTTAAGCATCCATTTCTGGGGTAGCAGAAAAGGAGAAAGGTAGCAGGTGACAATTGGAGGGTGAGGAACAAGAGAAATGGTAGGAGATGAAAGAGCAGCAGCTTTAGACGTAGCGTCAGCAAAGTGATTGCCACGAGAAACAAAAGAGTCAACAGGATCATGACCTTTCCTTTTGACAACAGCAAGACGAGAAGGTAATAGAATAGTAGACAGGAGGTCAGAAATCAGATCAGAATGAGAAATGGGACGACCATCAGCTGTAGTAAAACCACGGCAGTGCCATAGAGCACCAAAATCATGCACAACACCAAATGCATAACGAGAGTCAGTATAAATGGTGACAGGGAGATCTTTAAAAAGTTTACATGCAGCTGTTAAAGCAATAAGTTCCGCAGCTTGCGAAGAGTTTGAAGGAATGGAAGCAGATTCATGCACAATGTCAGGCAATTGAACCACAGCATAACCAGTCAGATACTGTGAATCAGAAGGACGAGAACAGGAGCCATCAACAAAGATATGACGAATATCAGGACCTTCTAAAGGAGTGTCAGAAAGATCAGATCTAGGAGAGGTTGTGTCACGGATCCCCCTGATTACTATAGTGTTGGTCCCTATACGCAGGTCTCTCTCTAACCTTCCGATCCTTAGAGTGGTCGGCACGTCTAGACAGACTACTAGGATGGCAGTACAGAGCACATACAAAAAGAGACGTCACGAATCCCTCTACTCTCTGACTAGTAGTCCCTTGAGACAGGACACTCTCTACCCTTCCGATCCTTAGAGTGGTCGGCACGTCTAGACAGATTGCTAGGATGGTAGTACAGAGCACATACAAAATACAAGGGGTGGTCTGATGTGCCTAGGGTGCCACACAGACTGACCTCCGCACCAGAATAGAGGAGTGATACAAATGCCAGGGGTCGAGACACAGAATGGTCGCTTGCGAATGCCAGGGGTCAATACACGGAATGGTTCGTTCGCCAAAGCCAGGGGTCAAATACACAGAATAGTCGTTTTGCCAATGCCAGGGGTCGATACACAGAATAGTCGTTTTGCCAATGCCAGGGGTCGATACACAGAATAGTCGTTTTGCCAATGCCAGGGGTCGATACACAGAATAGTCGTTTTGCCAATGCCAGGGGTCGATACACAGAATAATTCTTAGCCAGAAACGCACAAGAGCTCTGCGGGAAGTAACTACCACGTCAGGGCACTGGCATAGTGGAGAAGCTGGGTTTTAAACCCGACGGGTCCGCGTCATCACGCGAGGCCCCGCCTCCCGGCGTCCCACGTGTGCGGAAGCGACCGGCTCTATTTACTCGGCGCCTGGCCAGCGAGCAGCGAGGACGCTGCTGCCAGGCGCCGCCGGAACGGGGGTACGTGACAGGTTGTTAGTTGAGCGGAAGACAATCATGTAATTCGCGAGGCTCCTCATGGCCTTCGCGTAGACACAGAAGAGCGTTAAGAACAGCAGAAGGACCAGAAGTGACAGAGTATTTGACAGAAAAATTGGAGGTGGAAGTTAGTACAGTTTCATAACCAGACATATACCGGGTATATCATTATAGTATGCACGATTAATTCCACCCAGTACACCTTGGTATCGATATACGCCCCTAATACATCTCAAGTTCAATTCCTAACCCAAATAATGCACAAAGTGACGGACGTCCGCACGGGGACCCCTATTTTATGCAGTGATTTTTAATATAGGACTGAACCCACGTAAAGACAGGTCCACCCAGACCACACCTTCAATTTCCAAAGTGTCGCTCCGTAAACTTCATCTCCTATTACAACAACATGACTTGTATGACGCATGGCGATTGACTCACCCTCTAGAGCGCAACTATACATTCCGGTCAGGAGTTCATAATAGCTATACCAGGATAGACTATTTCCTCGTTACGGGAGCGACTCTTCCTCGGACGGTAGACTGCAAGATTATGCCATTCGCCTGGTCTGACCATGCACCAGTGCTCCTGACTCTGGGAGACGCGTACTCATACTACACCAAACCACCATGGAGACTCCGGGAAACATTACTGCAACACGACCAAGCACAACAAGCCATACAAACAGTCCTACACAATTATTTCGCCGAAAACGTGACACCAGGTATGTGCCCTCTCATAATCTGGCAAACTCACAAGGCAGTAATCCGAGCCGTAGGCATACAATGGGACGCCCAACTGCGTAAATCCTACACATCCAACAAACTTGCTATCCTCACTACCCTACAGCAACTTGATAGTTTATTTTGATTATCTTCAACCCAAGCCATAGCAAAACAAATAGACTCTGCACTCAGTTCCCTCAGGGAACTAGAGGCGGACGGCTATTTCTGCGCTATGACACGTCTAAAAACGAAATACTATGCCCTCCATAACAAACCCGGTCGGTTTTTAGCTTGGAAACTCCAAAACGTCAGTGCACCGCAGAAAATAACCACCTTCTACACCACTGAGTCCGAATTACATAACCCCAGAGATATAGCTAATGGCTTCGCGGACTACTATGAAAAGCTATATAACTTGGGTACGAACGAATTGATTCCTCAACCCACCACGTCTACCGTTGCCGCCTACTTAAACACCTTACACCTTCCCTCTCTCACTAGCATTCAGTCCGAACGCCTTTCTTCCCCAATCACCATAGAACATATAATAGCAATTAAAAACTTGCCACCAGGAAAGGCGCTAGGCCCTGACGGCCTACCTGGCCTATATTATTTAAAGTTTTCTTCCCAGCTACTGCCTCACCTCCAAGCGGCATTTGTCACAGCGAGAGAAGGATCATTCCCAGTGGATATGATGAGAGCGCACATAGGTACGCTACCTAAACCAGGGAAAGTACCTGACCACTGCCCTATTTCTTTGTTCAACGTAGATGTCAAACTC
The DNA here is from genome assembly GCA_009667805.1 of Leptobrachium leishanense. Classification (NCBI taxonomy): domain Eukaryota; kingdom Metazoa; phylum Chordata; class Amphibia; order Anura; family Megophryidae; genus Leptobrachium; species Leptobrachium leishanense. The sequence goes on along the minus strand of CM019066.1, from coordinate 58,072,292 downwards.
TACGGCAAAATCCTGGCTACCCGCTTGCTAAACCTATTACCTACCCTTGTTGGACAAGACCAAGTAGGCTTTATATCCGGACGACAGGCCCAAATAGCACTAAGAAACTTCTAAACATAATGGACGCTGTGAATCGCGGGGTATACCCAGTTTGATCCTGTCGCTTGACGCCGAAAAAGCGTTTGACAGGGTCAACTGGCTAATTCTCACACAAGTTCTTTTTAAGTTCGGCTTTCCAACCCCTTTTATAAGAGACGTTCAAGCGTTATACGAGTCCCCATCGGCAAGGGTGCTAAATTCAGGATTTCTTTCGGAGGAGTTCGTCATCTCCAACAGTACACGTCAGGGATGCTCACTTTCCCCACTCCTATATGCCTTGATTTTAGAACCACTAGCCCAAGCCATCCAACAAAACGACAACATTCGAGGTATCTCAGTGGCCCTACCATGTTTAAACTAAATCTTTACATGGACAACATATTACTGACACTGACAGACCCAGATACATCACTTCCCGCGTTGCAACGGGAACTAGACTCTTATGGTCAGGTATCCTATCACTTAGTAAACGCACAAAAGACTCAAGCCCTACCACTAAATTTCCCTAACGACCAATTGACAACCCTACGGTCAAGATTTAACTACGACTGGCGCTCAGATTACATAATCTATCTAGGACTCTGACAAGGTTCTCTGTGTTTGTCGCTATACAAACATAATTATGACAAATTACTGAAAGACGTGAAATCTTTACTCTATCAATGGCGCTTCAGAGAGGTTTCATGGCTGGGCAGTATGGCGGCGGTGAAAATGACGATCCTACCAAAAATCTTATCTTTTCAGAACCCTGCCGCTAACACTGTCAAAAATGTATCCAGTTGCAATCTCTACTAATGTCCTATGTCTGGCGAAACAAGACACCTCGGGTACCACGAAGCTTACTGTACCTAAAGCACAGGGAGGGAGGCCTTAAGATGGTCCACGTTCACAGATACTATTGGGCGACCTGTTTAGCATCTCTCTCTGATGGTACATCATCACCCCACGCCTCAGTGGATAGTTATAGCATCGGCTTTTAACGACGGTCATAACCTGACTGACCTACTTTGGTCCCCACGAAAATTTAGACCATGTTTCCCCTTCCTCCTCCCTTTCAGATCCTTACTACTACGGGTCTGGGATCGTCACTCTACCGGATTTATGCACCATACCCCGATATCTATGGCCACTCCCCTCACCTCGTTAGTTTACGTCCTACCAAATTTCCGTGCCCCGCCATGGGTGCACCTAGGAGTCACACATCTCCACCACTTTTTTGCTCCGTCAGCCATCCTGCCCTTTCAATCAACGCAACTGAGATATAAAGTACCACATAAGTTGTTCCTATCGTATATGCAAATACATTCGTACTTACAGTCGTGCAAAGTATTTGATAATCTGCGAGCCACCTTGCTACTCTTATCGGAATTTCAAACTATTTTGGCTAGATCCGATATCAACCATCAAGCCCATCTCACTGTTTTATAAATTGCTCATGACACCAAGTATACCGTTTAGATGGTCTTTCCATGCTACCTGGGAAAAAGACCTTAACACATCTTTCACTCCCTCGCAATGGGCGATGGCTCATAGGTTTGCAACGGAGCAACCAGATGTGCCACATTGATTGAAACACAAAATAAAACTACTTTATTGTTGGTACTACACACCACATCGTTTGAAATGCTTCGACCCCCAATCCTCAGACTTACAGTTGTGTTCAAAATTATTCAAGCCCCAATGCTGTAAAGGGTTTTAGGGATTTAGTGTACATTTGTAATTGTATTCAGAATAAAATCCTACAAGGACTTTTTATAGAACCATATGCAACTAAAATGACATCAATTGGTTTTGTAATACAGTAGTAAATGTTTCTTTTGTGAATTCTTCATTGACACAATTATTCAACCCCTTAAAGACTACCACTCTGAAGAACAGCGGTTCATTCAAGTGTTTTCAATCAGGTATTGAAAACACCTGTGGATGTCACGGAGCAGCAATAAAGCATAATAAACACCAATTAGGCAGCTTTAAAATGACTGTGATACTCAGCTCCTTCTAGACATTTACTGGTGTGGTTACAAACATGGTGAAGTCAAGAGAATGGTCCAGGAATCCAAGAGAAGAGGTGATTACTCTTCACAGGAAGGGCAATGGCTATAAGAAGATTGCAAAGATGTTAAACATACCAAAGAGACCACAGGAAGCATCATTCGCAAATTCAAGGCAAAGGCACTGTTGAAACGCTACCTGGTCGTGGCAGAAAGAAGATGCTGACTTCGACTGCTGTGCGTACCTGAAGCGTAGAGTGAAAAGTCCCCGTGTGACTGCTGAGGAACTGAGAAAAGATTTGTCAGATGTGGGTACTGAAGTTTCAGCTCAGACAATACGGCGCACACTGCGTAATGAAGGCCTCCGTGCCAGAACTCCCAGGCGCACCCCCTTGCTGTCTCCAAAGAATAAGAAGAGTCGACTGCAGTATGCCAAAAGTCATGTGGACAAGCCACAGAAGTTTGGGATAGTGTTCTGTGGACTGATGAAACAAAATTAGAACTGTTTGGCCCATGGATCAACGCTATGTTGGAGGAGAAGAACAAGGCCTATGAAGAAAAGAACACCTTGCCTACTGTGAAGCATGGCGGGGGTCAATCATGCTTTGGGCTGTTTTGCTTCTGCAGGTACAGGAAGCTTCAGCGTGTGCAAGGTACCATGAATTCTTTCAGTACCAGGAGATATTGGATGACAATGTGATGCAGTCCGTCACAAACCTGAGGCTTGGGAGACGTTGGACCTTTCAACAGGACAATGATCCCAAGCATAACTCCAAGTCCACTAGAGCATGTTGCAGATTAAAGGCTGGAACATTTTTGGAGTGGCCATCGCAGTCACCTGACTTAAATCCGATTGAGAACCTCTGGTGGGACTTAAAGAAAGCAGTTGCAGTGCGCAAGCCTAAGAATGTGACTGAACTGGAGGCTTTTGCCCATGACAATGGCGAAGATACCCGTAGATCGCTGCAAGACACTTGTGTCAAGCTATGCTTCACGTTTAAAAGCTGTTATAACTGTAAAAGGATGTTGTACTAAGATTGAATGTCACTTGGGGGTTGAATAAAACTGATAATGATGTGAGCACAGAAAAGACATTTGTGGTTATTTCATTATAAATGTTATGTTATATTTGTCTGACCTACACGTGCCTCTTTGATTTAATTGTAAGCAAGATGACTGATCAAAATTAATGTCAAACTGGCCAAAACACTCAATTTCAGTGGGGGTTGAATAATTTTGAACACAACTGTATGTTGGAGATGTTGCTCGGCAGTGGGCACTATGAGTCACATTTGGTGGCACTGCCCAATGATCGCTCCTTTGTGGTCTGGAATCTCTCAACTAGCCACGGAGGTACTGAGCTGCGACATTCCTGCCTCCCCTGAAATCTTGCTGCTCTGAATGATCCGCCTACCGCGTCGGCATTTAAACCTGTTATTTATTATGGTATCGGCAACAATGCTCCTCATCGCACGAAATTGGAAATCTCCCGAGGTCCCTTCACAACGGCAGATGGTGACCATACTGGACCAGTGCCGTTCCTTTGACTCGAGAGCTAGACTGGCGGGGGGGTAGCCCATCTCGAAATGATCCATGGACAATCTGGGACATACACAAAATTTACAAAGCTTGCGGTCTGTGACTTAGTGGCCCCTGTTAGGGCCTCTTCTTGCGACGTATCATATGCACCGCAAGTGCAGGCCGACGATGCGAAAAAGCTCATAAGAATGCTGTCATGAAAAGTTAATCCTGACTTCCCCCTTCCCCTTTTTTTTCTCCCTTTCTTTTATTTAACAATTTTCTGTTTGTTGTTTATTTTTCTCTCTCTCCTTTATTACTTTTTTCTCTTGAAAAATGTAGAAGTTACAGTATAATATGTTTGACTGCAACTGGTAAAGTGAGCTGTGTGATCACTGACAAAGTGGTCAGCGGGCTCGCTGACCACAGGCTGTACTGTATTCTTCTCCAATAAAAATCTTTTCAAACAAACAAAACTGACTCCGCTATGATGCACATCCTTAAAAAAAAATAAAAAATAAAAATGTGTCGAGTCTGGGGGTATGGAGGTGAGAAGGGTCGTGAGGTCAGGTACAATTGGAGAAATAGGAATTATGATTTCATTGAGAGATCTGAAATCCTGAGTAAAATGATATCCTCTCCTTTAGGCACAGGATTTACAGGATTTACAGGAGTGTTGTACGAACTTACAATGGGACGCAGAATGCCAGTAGCAAGGAAGCGGTGAATGAATTCCCGTATTTCTTCAACATTAGCAAGTGACAGATTATATTGCTTGTGATAGACAGGAGAAGCAGATGCTTTTAAATTTGCAGAATAAAGTGTGTACAAGATAGAACCCATATCATATTCGTCAATTGCCCATACATCCAGATGTACACACAATTCGAGATCAGGTGCTGAAAGGAAAGCAGAGTGAAGGGGAGAGAAGGAATGGGAGGAAGAGCGAGGGGGAGAAAAAGGAGGGGGTGATGGGGGATTTATTGTGCTAGGAGCAGCTTCAAGAGAAAAAAATGGTGAATCCACATGTAAAGCTCCAGGTGACATGCAGGAAATAGATACAGCAAGCAAAGAAAGCAATTCTCTGCCTAACAAATTAACAGGACAGGTAGGGAGAACATGAAAAGAATGAAACACAGGGGCAGGAGAAGAAATTGAAGAAATAGCAATGGGTGGGGTGACAAACGTTTCTGTTAGGACTCCATTAATCCCCAAAGATGGCATCTCAGCAGGTTTAATTGACCACAAGCACCACTCTATTGTCAACGTCGAATTGGTAGCACCAGTATTCACGAGAAATGGGGTTGCACGATTCTCCAAATTAAGGATCACTAGGGGCAAATGGTCAACTGTTTCTGAAACCTGAACACATGAGATGGAGCATGCCTCTGGGCCACATCATGCATTTGACTGGTTTTGCCAATCAATCTTATGACGAGGTGGATCACAGGCATTGTTAGGAGAGGTAACAGCATTGCTTGTTGGAGAACGTGGCTGGGGGTTCATAGCAGTATTGCCAATTTTCCTGGGATTATGAGGGCATTCATTACGCCAGTGATTTGGATCACCACAAATAAATCAAGTACCTGGGGTACGTGTGGGGTGTTGAGGACGATAATAAGCCCGTTTAGGGCGAGGGCCAGTATTACCTGGGGGACCTGAAGGACTGTTAAAAACAGCTAACATATATTTAGAATGCTGCAGGTCAAACCAACCAGCAGAATCTTTAACAAGGAGCCTATTCTTAAGATCAATAGGTACAACAGTTGGCCAGTTATCAATCACCTGTTTAGCAATTCTCTGGGTATCATCTCTGAGATTACCCATGAGAGTTTGAGTGTAGAGGAGACCCATATCTCCTTCTAATGTCATGCCGGCATCCTCCTTCCAGTTCTTATGGAACCGGTGGACGAATTCGGTGACAGATTATTTGGCATTTTGTTTGCATGCAATGGCTGCGACCATAGAACGTCGAGCTCCATAATTACGAGTCCATTCATCACAAACTTCTGTCCACATATCATCAATCTGGACCGATGTTTGTAAAGGCAAATTTTGTGTAATAGGGGCACCCATTAGAGATCATAGGGGGTTGAAGTGAGAGAACACAAGTCCAATCAAAACCAGTGTCATCAGCATATCCCATGACACCGTTAATGATCAATTGTGTAATCTCCTGAGTTAATTGCAACCTCGTGTTGCCCGTTTAAGATATTGTGTTGTCGGGGAAATTCTGGGACTAGGAGAACCCTTAATTATCGCATTTAAGGTTCCTATATCAGGGGGCATAATAACGACATTATTTCCTGCAATTAAATAGGGCATCTGATATCTAGCAGGGGGTTTGATAGTTTTGCCAGATTGGGTCCTAGTTAGTATGATCTGAAGTTGGGGTTCAAATTTGTCAATAAAAGATTGCATTTGGGGAGAGTATCCTACACGGTTGGGTTTGGAAGTGGATACAAATGAGGATGTACTGAATTTAGACATATGGGTTTTATTTTGCCATTCATATGTGCTGGATTCAAGGGTTTCATCTTGTTCTGTGTCAGATTCTGTTTCAACATGGGGTACTCCTACGATAGCACCTAAGACACCTATATTTTGTGTTAGGGCTTCGGGGGAAGGCAGAGGATTAGTAGTGGTTTCAATAGTTGTAATCAAAGCTGCCAAAGTCTTAGGGTCAAGGCTGGGATAAAGGGAAGAGGGTTTGGGAGTAGGTTGTGAAAGGGCAGGAGGAGAGGAATTGTAAGGTGGGGGGACTAAGATACATCTTTAGGAGTTTTAGAAATGGGGTTATATGAAGAGGACAAGTGAATCCACTCTTTTCCACATTTTTTCATTTCTTTCCTATCCCAATTTGGGTCAGGTTGGAAATATGGGAAAGCTTTTTGGTCGCCAAGACCTAAGCCTGTTATCATGGACATATGGTAGGAAGAGAAGCTTCCTGAATTTGGGAATGGATCAAAAGAATGTCTTGCTGGTTGGACTACACCCATGCAATCTATAAAGGGCGTGGTGAAATATCCACCAGCAACATGTTGTACAAAATCGGCGGGCGTTTCAGCAGGGCCATTTTGGGGCATTAACTTCTTATTGAAGTGCTTATCTAATTTGCCCGTTGTTTTTAGATCTATATGGGAGGATTTTTTGGCACCCATATCGCAAAAAAAAAAAAGCTGCAGTGGAGGGGGGGAAGGAGAAGGGGCAGCGCAATTAAAAGGGTGAGAACGAAAGGGTCGCAAAAATGCGCAGTTTCCTTTATTCTCACTGAGCCAAATCACAAAACAGCAATCTCCATTCTATTTAAAAATCTTTTTAACTACGCTATCAGGGAGAACACGCACAAATAGTAAATAACAAGTGGTCAGGTAAATAGGGACCCAATTCCCAGGGGCAGGAAACTTAAAGGTATAAATCTTTACAATATAATACTCTTTACAACACAATTCAAATGCAAGTCACTAACAGCGGGGACTCAAACAATTGCATAATCAAGGAAACAAAGAGAAAGGATCACTATATAATTTACCCAGACCGATTGTAAAAAATCCTATTTTTCACCATCACGCAAATCATTCATATCATTCAAAAGAAGCTCTTGCACTTTCAAATCAAATAATGTGAGTTTGATAATTTGAACAAGCAAGTTGCCTCTGATGAATATTAGGTTCAATAAATATTAATAAAATAAATATGTAAACCCATACTCCCCATGACAAGTTGATTAGTTCAAATCCGCACTTCTGATACCAAATTGAAATGTATTCTGCAAAAGCATCACAGGAATGGCCAAGCTCCCGCAATGAAGGAGAGCACCGCTTTGTCATCAGATCCAGGGATCATACAGGAAACAGAACTCGAGTGAGAATAAAGACCAGACACAAATTCTGTCTTGGATAGTTCGTATTATTCTGGCAGGTTTCAAACAGAACAGTCAGTTTTGTTAAAATGGGAGTGTCACAAATTTATGGATTACAAGCCAATACAAATTTGTCGGATATAATCTCTGCACGTGAATACAACACGTTATATATTGGATTTATCAGCCAAGCCTCCAATATGTCTATATTGGACTTACTGGACCTACCTCGGCAGTTGCCTCCAATATTTCAGGGATTATTATTTCATAAGAAACTTATACGAGACACAAATATCAATTGTTTATATTTGTCTGTGTTTTGCTTTGAAAAATACAATAATCAACAATCGGACAAAAAAATATATATATTTATTACGGATACAAAAAAGTTTCAAATCTCATATCAACAAAAATTTATAAATCACAATCCATCAGCATATAAAAACTAGCTTCACAATATATGTATCTCCGGTTAGTAACTGCATATATGATTAATATCATTTACCTTATCAGTTAGTAACTAATACACAAATGGTTAATAAACATTTCTGCTTAATACAACATGCATTTCCCAGCAAACAATGTTTAACCAGCCAGCTCTTACAGATATATATATATATATATATATATCTCTATGCTACATGGATCAACAAAAGATGAGCTAATTTAATGATAAGTAATAAAAACTTATTTGGTGAATCCTCCCCTAATCTCGAGAATTAACTTCTAATCTTTTGCTTTTTATTTTGTAGTTATATAATTCCTTGCTTATTAATTTTAATCACAGTAATTTCCAAATTCAATATATATATTGGTATCCTACAACATTTCTTTTAGGAATAAATCCTTATATCCACTTCTTCATATTTCTATCTGCAGAATAGAAAATACTTAGAATTTGGATCTAACTGTATCTGAGAAGTCTCAGTCTATGTTGCAAGAATATCTACAAATATATATATTTACATTAATTCCTTAACCCCTTAAGGGCCGCTGACGTACCCTGTACGTCTTGTCCTCGGGTCTCCCTTAGACCCGCGGACGTACAGGGTACGTCAGCGGCGCCTAATCCCCCTCCCGCCCGATACTCCCCTCCCTCGCTGGATCCCACGGCAATCTGGCAGGGAGGAAGCCTGCCCATGTGATTTACATGGGCAGGCGAGGCTGATGACGTCGCCACGCTGCGTGGTGACGTCATCAGCAGGCGTCCCCATGCATTTCAATGGAGGGGAGGGGGGGGGCTCGTTCGGAGCCCTGTATCTCCCCAACCATTGAAGCTAGGGAGATGCCGTTTGCACTGCTGGAGAGGGGAGAGCCTCCCCTTTCCAGTGGTGTATGGCATTAACCGTGTCGCCGCCGGATCACGTTGCGGCGCCAATTGGCGCCAAAACGCGATTCAAACCTGGAGGGGGGCTGACATCTTGGATGTCAGCCAAGCCTCCAGGTCCCCCCCACCCACTGACAACCTCACCATATGTGTGAGGATGTCAGTGGGCCAGTTAACCCTCTAGCTGCCATGTAGAGATAAGGGGATCCTAAGGATCCCTTTATCTCCCGATCCATGGCAGCTAGATGGTCATATTTGCCATCATTTGAAAGGCCTGATTATGGCCTTTCAAATGATACCAAACATGACCAGGTTTGGTTTTAAAAAAATGTTTTAAAAAAAAAAAATAAAAAAAAAAAAAATTAAATAAAATGAATTTTTTTTTTTAAAAGGTTTTTTTGTCTGGGGGGGTTTAATTAAATAGGACCTAGGCTGTCATCTAAAAATAATTAGCACAAAATGGTCAGAATGAGCGCAGCGCACATAGGTGAACTGTCTCAGCAGTGAAGGGGTTAAAAAGCAAACGCATGTAAAAATTGGGTATTTCTAGTCTCGGGACAAAATTTTGAACCTATTTAGCCGGGGTCGTTTTGGGTGGTTGTAGATTTTGGGGATTAAATTACAAAAAAGTGTGTTTTTACCATTTTTTTCCTCATATTTCATATTTTTTTTTATAGTAAATTATTCGATATGATGGAAATAATGGTATTTCTAGAAAGTCCATTTAATGGCGGGAAAAAGGGTGTATAATATGTGTGGGTTTAATAAACGAGTAAGAGGAAAATTTGGAGAAAAAGGGGGGAGTTCCTAGTGGCGCAACAGTTATGTACAACACATCACGGTGCCGTACTTATAAACCAATGGATACGTGTAAATCCTTACAGTTCATATAATTGCAACTTAACTGGTGCAAAATTTGATAAGGTGCTGATGTCACAATTAGTGATATAAAGTGCAACAGTTTATGCAATACAAAGTGCAACAATCAATGCGATATTAAAGTGCAACAAGGTATGCGTTATTAAAGTGCAACAGTGACAGCCTAGGTGCATGAAGAGAGCTAGCACAGCATGCTGATGGATACTAGAAAGAGGATAATGCTGATATCCGCATCGGCGCTTGTGGTGATCAGTGCAGTCTGAGTATAAATACTCGACGTCTGTTGGTGAATATGCAAAAATGACCTTACACTGATTTCCCGTGTATATTGGAGATCTATTGTCCTTAATGTCTTTGTTTTCCAGAGGTCCTAAGGTGGCAGAATATACACTAAAATGTGTTCTGCTTTATGCTTGATGTAGCAGCTCCTCCTATAGCGTTGATTAACTCCGCTCAAACGGGAGATAAAGAACGGGGGAAGAGAAAGAAAATAACAATAGTACAGCAACGTTTTGGTATGGGTGAAATTACTGGTGCTCAAAAATTGCGCACTTACAGGAGCCAGAGCCGCTTAAATCCGGGCTCTGGAGTGAAACGCCTGGTGTCAACTATAGGGTGATCACTGCCCTTCTTTAATAAGACGCCTTCACCTCAGGTAGAGGGACATAAAAAAGAGGAAAAGGGTGCTCTCATGGCACAGCATCAGTGATTACTGACTCGCTATAGTAAGAAGGAGGTTAGTTACACTCACCAATTTGGGAGCCTTATCATTCCAGGCTCAACCGTTGTGCATTTGGTACTGCTTGATGGTGCGTACCTGGACCCCTCTTAGCTGGTTCTTTAGGTGCAGGTTGCGGTGTCCGTGGTGGATCCTGGAGGACCGGCCTGTTCAGGTTGGTTTGAATTACCAGTGATTCAGTAATCCAAATACTCCTATGTGCTTAAAATAGGGGTTTATTCAATAAAATACATGGATTACAAACAATATATGGTCGAGGGGGGGGGGGTTGGTGATATCTCGAGACGCGTTTCGGCGCTGTCTGCGCCTTCCTCAGTCGATGTAGTGAATGAAAATGGGGAATCTGAAGCTTTCCAGGGGTCTCCTTTCTATTTAAAGTTTATTTCCTGTATTTTTCCCATTAAGAATGTCCAACTTCCGGGTTTGTGTGATATCGCGGTCACATGGTGTGAATCGCGTCATCAGTCTGCGTCGCGGCCATTTTGGATCTGCGTTCCACCGTTTGTTTGCGTTCCATTCGGTGGATCGCAGCGCTGGCCATAATAACAGAGGGATGCGGAGTCAGGAACTTTGCGCTGGTTTAAAGTTCAACTAAAATTGGACCTTGCACATACTTAATCAGTCTCTGTCAATGAGATCACGCTGTATGGGGGCCAAATATGCATATGTTATGTACAGTGTGGACTGCGGGTCCTGGTTTCCATAATTTATACAGGCTAGTGATATACATAAGACAAATGGAGATGCATACATAAGAATTGAATACCTCCTATGGGACCAGCGGTCGTAGAGAATTCCACAGTATTAATTAAATAGGACCTAGGCTGTCATCTAAAAATAATTAGCACAAAATGGTCAGAATGAGCGCAGCGCACATAGGTGAACTGTCTCAGCAGTGAAGGGGTTAAAAAGCAAACGCATGTAAAAATTGGGTATTTCTAGTCTCGGGACAAAATTTTGAACCTATTTAGCCGGGGTCATTTTGGGTGGTTGTAGATTTTGGGGATTAAATTACAAAAAAGTGTGTTTTTACCATTTTTGTCCTCATATTTCATATTTTTTTTTATAGTAAATTATTCGATATGATGGAAATAATGGTATTTCTAGAAAGTCCATTTAATGGCGGGAAAAAGGGTGTATAATATGTGTGGGTTTAATAAACGAGTAAGAGGAAAATTTGACCTAAACACTAACAGCGCAGAAATGTAAAAACAGCAGCGGTCACTAAAAGACGGATTTGTGTAAAACCGCCCGGTCACTAAGGGGTTAATTTCATACATTACCTGTCCAATTTGGATGTTGATAAGTCTGCCTTGAAATTCCTGATGTAATATTTTTGGAATGTGGGAAGATTATCGATATCAGATAATCAATGCATGTGAGTTAGAGATTTGGTGATAATCTTGATTGCCTCATGTCTTGGGATCTGCCTGCATCGTGCTGTGAGTCTGAGTGTTGGAATCTTGGACTCTCAGAGGGTCATGTGTAATGCATTGCAGTGTGAGTCTGAATGCTGGAATCTCCGACTCTCAGAGTGTCATGTGTACTGGACGTCTGAATGCATTGCGGTGTGAGTCTGAATGCTGGAATCTCGGACTGACTTGCAACTAACATTGCCGCTTATTATAGCCAATTTGACGTCACTGGCAATATTATTGATACATCAAATCTAATATTTACTATCCTCTAGAGGGCAGTATTGCACTTCTTAATTAATTCCACCATTTCTTTTTAATATTCTTATCTCGGTCAAAAGATCAATCTACACAAAGACCTTCTCTTCTCCCAGTCATTAGACACGGTGTCTCTATCTGTCATACCTGATTTATATCCTCACTCCCTTTTGGTTATTCAGAGTCCTATCAGCTAAATTCTTTTCTGGTTAACTCAACAGAATCTATTCTTTAGTAATTTTTATTATTTACCAATTATATACTTTCTACAATATTTATTGGAGTATATATTTCCTACTTTAAATATAATCAAATATACCTTGATTATAAACATATATTTTGTGAATATAAATCTATATTACAGAATATTAACTCTTATTCCTATACCCAAAAGACAAAATCTCTTTTGTTTTAGACAGACCAATAAATTTAATTATCACACACAAACATTCTAGGTTCCTTCATGTCTGGCATTTCTTAAAAAAAATATAAAAGACTTCACCCAGGAATGAACTCTGTAAAACAAAAATCTCGTTCATTTCTAAACCTAGAGAAATTTGAAAGAAAAACTGTCTTTAAAAACAAAATGGCTACAGGCATCCATTTTAATTTTTCCCTTGTGTAATATACCCGACAAATTACTACGTCAGTAATATAAAAAAAAAGCGATACAGCCCATTTCACATCTATCAAAATTAGACAAGATAAAGCCTGTTTTTTTTCTACTTTGAGCAGTAACCTAGACTTACACAAACATTTCCTCTCCATGCCCAGTAGGCTAGGCTAAATAGACTGTGACAGAACCGTTCTCTTCCGCCTGTCCTGACTCTCCAGACACCTTTTCATTACGGTCAGCCCGGCTACTGGGAGCGCCGTCCTCAGCGCCTCGAGCATCTTGACCCGCCTGCTTCTGTTTCTCTGCCCTGGAGCCGTTAGGAATTTCCAGAATGCCGCTCTGTGCCTTCTGAGGATGAGTGTAGTGTAGCGTAGCTCAATAAAAACACCAGGCGCGGCTGTATGCTTTAATACAGGATTCTCTCTCTCTCTCTCTCTCAGCTTTAATGAACAAAAACGCCACTACTTATGCTGAGATCCAACAGCCATAATTTGCATAAATGACGCACATCGTCCTACTAAAATGCTAATTACATTATGTCAGATATTTAACACATCAGATTAAAAGACAAACACTATCCCAGACTTCTTGAATCAAACATGCAGCCAGATAAGGGGAAAAGCCCTGCTGTATAAATTACACAGCAGTAAAGCTTGTTTACTGTATACACAAAAACACATTTACCTACAGGAATATAACTATATTTAAAACCAAAGCTACGCCATTTTACACTAAACTAATTTAAACTAAAACCAAACACTGTAAAATATATTTAAAATCACACGATATAAATGAACATAAAGTCTCTTGGGGTTTGAAGCGTGGAGTGCCACATCAGCTCCATGACATATGTCCCCCCTTCCAGAACGGCAGGGCAAGCTTAGATTCCAAACGGATCGCTTGCCACTGACGAGACTTCTCACTTTGTCCCTTTTCTGCGCCATCCTCAAAGTTCCAGGGTGCTGGTGCACAAGCACCATCAGTGGGGTCTGACGGTCACTGCAGGGTTGTGGGTCCATAGTCTGTTGGGAGGAGGCGAGCCCCCAGGTTTCTCCACTTGTCCTTGTGGGCTGGCCCGCTGTCCGAGGGGTGCCCTATACTCTGGGGCCCGGCGTGTTGCTGGTGTAATCCTTTGCTGGTGTCCCCTCCTGGGGAAGTGCCTCGCTGTTGGAGAGGTACCGCCTGTACCTTCTCCCAGGGTATCAATAACCCGGGGGGAACGTGTGCCAACTGCACGTGCCCCTGGTGCTCTGGCCAGCCATTGAGGGGAATAGATGAGGCAAGAGGCCTCTGGCCTAACGGGTTGGGAGGATGGGCAGAGGTTGGAAATGCTCTGCCCCGTAGCCAGCGCTTCTGCTGGGGGGGTGGATGCTGGGAAGTGCCTCCTTGCGGGAGAATGGCGTCCTCCATTCTTAGGGGAGCCATTGGTCGGGAGGGTAGCACCCTCTGGAAAAACTTGCCTGGATCCTCTGGGCACAAGTTGGGTGGTGGGCAGAGTCCAGCGGCACTCTGCCCCGTTGCCAGCTCTTCTGCTGGGGGGACGGGTGTAGTATACGAGAAACAGTTGTCTTCCAGTCGGGGTAGGGTCGTCGGCTGCGGGGCCGGCAGCCCCTGGGAGTCCTCACCGAAATCTTTTGTGCAGACCGAAAAAGGTGGGCAGAGGCCAGCGGCGCTCTGCCCTGTTGCCAGCGCTTCTGCTGGAGGGGTAGATGCTGGGGACGTGTCTCCGGGCGGGAGAATGGTGTCCTCCATTCTTGGTGGGGTCATTAGTTTGCTGGGCCGGCAGCCCGTTGAGATCCTTGCTCGGGTCGTCTTGGTGCAACTTGGGGAGTGGGCAGAGGCCAGCGCTTCAGCTGGGGGGATAGGCACGAAGTGTCTTGTGGCGGGAGGATGGCGTCCTCCATCTCCAGTGGGGTCATGGGCTGCGGGAAAACCAGCCCAGGGGGATCCTCTCCTGGATCCGTTGTGACCATTAGGATAGGGTGGGCAGAGGGCAGAGGCGCTCTGCCTCATTGCCAGCGCTTCAGCTGGGGTGATAGATACTGACTGTGATGGAACCGTTCTCTTCCGTCTCTCCTGGCTCTCCAGACACCCCTTCATTGCGGTCAGCCCGACTACTGGGAGCGCTGTCCTCAGCGCCTCGAGCAGCTTGACCCGCCTGCTTCTGTTCCTCTGCCCTGGAGCCGTTAGGAATCTCCAGAAGGCCGCTCGGTACCTTCTGAGGGTGATAGTGTATAGTGTAGCGTCGCTGAAATAAAAACCCCAGGCGCGGCTGTATGCTTTAAAAAAGGATTCTCTCTCTCTGAGCTCTGAGAGTTCTGACTTTTAATGAACAAAACGCCACTATTTATGCTGAAGTCCAACAGTCATAATTTGCATAAATGACGCACCTCGTTTTACCAATATACTAATTACATTATGTCAGTTATTTACAATAAACATTCTTTACATTCTTTAGCCTTCAGCTCACACAACAAATTACACAGCAGTAAAGCTTGTTTAATGTATACACAAAAACACATTTACCTACAGGAATATAAGTATTTAAAACTAAAGTTACGCCATTTTACACTAAACTAATTTAAACTAAAACCAAACAATGTAAAATATACAGTTGTGTTCAAAATTATTCAACCCCCAATGCTGTAAAGGGTTTTAGGGAATTTAGTGTACATTTGTAATTGTATTCAGAATGAAATCCTACAAGGACTTTTTAGTGTATAGTGTAACAGTCTTCTGCCTGTCTTGACTCTCCAGACACCCCTTCGTGCGGGCAGCCCGGCTACTGGGAGCGCTGTCCTCAGCGCCTCGAGCAGCTTGACCCGCCTGCTTCCGTTTCTCTGCCCTGGAGCCATTAGGAATTTCCAGAAGGCTGCTCTGTGCCTTCTGAGGATGAGTGTAGTGTAGCGTAGCTGAATAAAACACCAGACGCGGCAAAAGAAAACATTCTTTTTAGCCTTTAGCTCACACAACATTTACATAATCTATTGTTCTAACACATCAGATTAAAAAACCAACACTATCCCAGACTTCTTAAATCAAACATGCAGCCAGATAAGGGGAAAAGCCCTGTTGCATAAATTACACAGCAGTAAAGCTTGTTTACCGGCTATACAAAAACACCTTTACCTACAGGAATGTAAGTATATTTAAAACTAAAGCTACGCCATTTTACACTAAACTAATTTAAACTAAAACCAAACACTGTAAAATTTATTTAAAATCACACAATATAAATGAACATAAAGTCTCTTGGGGTTTGAAGCGTGGAGCGCCACGTCAGCTCCATGACATAGACGTCACAGCTATATCCTGCTTTTGGCAAGTATGTTCCATAGGATGTATTGGTACAGTGGTAGAGGCCAAAACAGTAATTGAATTTAAGCAGGCATGGGATAGGCATAAGGCTATCCTAAACAAGATAAATCCAGGTAAAGTATCCATGTAATTGGGCGACTAGATGGGCCAAAAGGTTCTTCTCTGCCGACATTTTTCTATGTTTCTATGTATTAACAATGAACATCTGTATCCCTCCCTTCCTCTCGGCCAGCCTTCTTGACTAGTTTCAAGAGGAAGTAGGGCTTAATAGAAAATCTGCCCTCATCGGTAAAAAACAGGAAGCCAAGAGAAAGACCAAACTCAGCATTATCTGATAGAAACATAGAAAAATGTCGGCAGATAAGAACCTTTCGGCCCATCTAGTCTGCCCAATTACATGGATACTTTACCTGGATTTATCTTTTGTTTAGGATAGCCTTATGCCTATCCCATGCTTGCTTAAATTCAATTACTGTTTTGGTCTCTACCACTTCTACTGGAAGGCTGTTCCACGTATCCACCACCCTCTCAGTAAAATAATGCTTCCTGATGTTACTTTTAAACCTTTGCCCCTCTAATCTAAGACTATGTCCTCTTGTTTTGCTACTTTGTTTCCTTTTAAATATACTCCCTTCCTCTACCTTGTGGATTCCCTTTACGTATTTAAATGTTTCTATCATATCTCCTCTGTCTCGTCTTTTTTCCAAGCTGTACATGTTAAGATCATTAAGCCTTTCCTGGTAACTTTTCTCCTTCAAGCCGTACACCATTTTAGTAGCCCTTCTCTGAACTCTCTCTAAGATGTCTATATCCTTCTGGAGATACGGTCTCCAGTACTGCACACAGTACTCCAAGTGAGGTCTCACCAGTGCTCTGTACAGTGGCATGAGCACTTCCCTTTTCCTACTGCTAATACAGGCTCTCCCTACACATCCAAGCATTCTGCCAGCATTTCCTGCTACTCTATTACATTAACTACGTACCCAGGGCCGGATTAACGTAGGGGCAGATGGAGCGGCAGCTCCAGGCCCCTACTGAAAATAGGCCCACAGCAGCCCAGCAGAGACAAGCCTGCTGGCCTGCCTGTCATACACACATACAGTGGCAGCCGCTGGATCCGGATGATAAGGCCCAGCTGTATAGTGGGGAGGTAAATTTGACAGGCCCTGCGTGGAACACGTGTTACATCACGTGCCCTCCGTGCACAACATGCCGCTGCTCATTTAAATACAAGCAGGGGAAGGAAGGCTAACAGTGCGCCGGCGTACAGATGAATCTGTTGCCTGCCTCCCCCCTCAGAGGGAAATAGCAACCTGCCCAGCCCAGCCCACACAGCATGAAGACTAAGAGGACTGCTTATCAATGGGTAATGGTTAATTACTAAGGGAGAGGGGTGTGTGTGATGAGCAGAGAGAGGTGTTGGGGCCTGGGTGTCAGACTCTGTGCTGATCCAGGCAGCCACATCTCATGCTGCTCTCCTTGATTGCACGAGGGACACAGCAGGCTTCCTGGCATCAAGACCTTCCTAACATCCGGCTGTCATGGGGGAGGGGTGGTCTGTGTGATGATTTCTCTCCTCCACCTCGGGATCATCCACAGCTGACTTGCAATGGATATGCAGGCTGCTGCTGCAGGACAGGTGAGACACATTAGCACAGATCAGTTGCTTCAGGTTGATCCAGTGCCATCCCTGCACACCCAAGCCACACACACCCCAGTTCTATATTGCAAATTGCTCTGCCATTCCTCTGATTTGCAGGAGCGCAGGTATGTTTTCACACTGTTGGCTATTTTGGCACTGAAATCTGCAAACAGGAGCACTTCCAGCAGCTGCATTCACTGAAACAGCTTCTTCTCTGCTCCCCTGTCTCTTTATCATACTGGTCAGACTCCTTATTTTTTGGTATCCCCTGTGTCCCCCAATCCTCTGTGTCCCCCAATCCTCTGTGTCCCCCAATCCTCTGTGTCCCCCAATCCTCTGTGTCCCCCAATCCTCTGTGTCCCAGTGTGTCCGTCCGTTCAGTGTCTTATTCACACTGCTCACAGTCTCACACACAACGTTTCGCTGCAGCAGTCACACAGACTCCCAGTTCAGCTCTTCCTCTCTTATTTTCATGCTGGCGTGTCTGCCCCCTCTCTTATTTTCATGCTGGCGTGTCTGCCCCCTCGCTTATTTTCATGCTGGCGTGTCTGCCCCTTCTCTTATTTTCATGCTGGCGTGTCTGCCCCCTCGCTTATTTTCATGCTGGCGTGTCTGCCCCCTCGCTTATTTTCATGCTGGCGTGTCTGCCCCCTCTCTTATTTTCATGCTGGCGTGTCTGCACCCTCTCTTATTTTCATGCTGGCGTGTCTGCCCCCTCTCTTATTTTCATGCTGGCGTGTCTGCCCCCTCTCTTATTTTCATGCTGGCGTGTCTGCCCCTCTCTTATTTTCATGCTGGCGTGTCTGCCCCCTCTCTTATTTTCATGCTGGCGTGTCTGCCCCCTCTCTTGTTTTCATGCTGGCGTGTCTGCCCCCTCTCTTATTTTCATGCTGGCGTGTCTGCCCCCTCGCTTATTTTCATGCTGGCGTGTCTGCACCCTCTCTTATTTTCATGCTGGCGTGTCTGCCCCCTCTCTTATTTTCATGCTGGCGTGTCTGCCCCCTCTCTTATTTTCATGCTGGCGTGTCTGCCCCCTCTCTTATTTTCATGCTGGCGTGTCTGCCCCCTCTCTTATTTTCATGCTGGCGTGTCTGCCCCTCTCTTATTTTCATGCTGGCGTGTCTGCCCCCTCTCTTATTTTCATGCTGGCGTGTCTGCACCTCTCTTATTTTCATGCTGGCGTGTCTGCCCCCTCGCTTATTTTCATGCTGGCGTGTCTGCCCCTTCTCTTATTTTCATGCTGGCGTGTCTGCCCCCTCGCTTATTTTCATGCTGGCGTGTCTGCCCCCTCGCTTATTTTCATGCTGGCGTGTCTGCCCCCTCTCTTATTTTCATGCTGGCGTGTCTGCCCCCTCTTATTTTCATGCTGGCGTGTCTGCCCCCTCTCTTATTTTCATGCTGGCGTGTCTGCCCCTCTCTTATTTTCATGCTGGCGTGTCTGCCCCCTCTCTTATTTTCATGCTGGCGTGTCTGCCCCCTTCTTATTTTCATGCTGGCGTGTCTGCCCCCTTCTTGTTTTTCATGCTGGCGTGTCTGCCCCCTCTCTTATTTTCATGCTGGCGTGTCTGCCCCTCGCTTATTTTCATGCTGGCGTGTCTGCACCCTCTCTTATTTTCATGCTGGCGTGTCTGCCCCCTCTCTTATTTTCATGCTGGCGTGTCTGCCCCCTCTCTTATTTTCATGCTGGCGTGTCTGCCCCCTCTCTTATTTTCATGCTGGCGTGTCTGCACCCTCGCTTATTTTCATGCTGGCGTGTCTGCCCCTCTCTCTTATTTTCATGCTGGCGTGTCTGCCCCCTCGCTTATTTTCATGCTGGCGTGTCTGCCCCTCTCTTATTTTCATGCTGGCGTGTCTGCCCCTCGCTTATTTTCATGCTGGCGTGTCTGCACCCTCTCTTATTTTCATGCTGGCGTGTCTGCCCCTCGCTTATTTTCATGCTGGCGTGTCTGCACCCTCTCTTATTTTCATGCTGGCGTGTCTGCCCCTCGCTTCTTTTCATGCTGGCGTGTCTGCCCCCTCTCTTATTTTCATGCTGGCGTGTCTGCCCCCTCTCTTATTTTCATGCTGGCGTGTCTGCCCCCTCTCTTATTTTCATGCTGGCGTGTCTGCCCCCTCGCTTATTTTCATGCTGGCGTGTCTGCCCCCTCGCTTATTTTCATGCTGGCGTGTCTGCCCCCTCGCTTATTTTCATGCTGGCGTGTCTGCCCCCTCGCTTATTTTCATGCTGGCGTGTCTGCCCCCTCGCTTATTTTCATGCTGGCGTGTCTGCCCCCTCGCTTATTTTCATGCTGGCGTGTCTGCCCCCTCGCTTATTTTCATGCTGGCGTGTCTGCCCCCTCGCTTATTTTCATGCTGGCGTGTCTGCCCCCTCGCTTATTTTCATGCTGGCGTGTCTGCCCCCTCGCTTATTTTCATGCTGGCGTGTCTGCCCCCTCTCTTATTTTCATGCTGGCGTGTCTGCCCCTCTCTTATTTTCATGCTGGCGTGTCTGCCCCTCGCTTATTTTCATGCTGGCGTGTCTGTCTGCCCCCTCTCTTATTTTCATGCTGGCGTGTCTGCCCCCTCGCTTATTTTCATGCTGGCGTGTCTGCCCCCTCTCTTATTTTCATGCTGGCGTGTCTGCCCCCTCTCTTATTTTCATGCTGGCGTGTCTGCCCCCTCTCTTATTTTCATGCTGGCGTGTCTGCCCCCTCTCTTATTTTCATGCTGGCGTGTCTGCCCCTTCGCTTATTTTCCGTGTCTGCACCCTCCATTTCTGAAGCTACCTCACTTTCAATCTTGGTTGCTGAAACACTGCCCATGTCTTCAGATTTCCAGATCTTTTGTTTTCTCTTATCACCTTGTTGATACTGGTTTAATAGTTATATAGTCATGTCCATTAGAGTGGTTTCATCCCTACAATAACCCCTTCAATGCCAGGCTATTTGAACCCCATGTGTGCAACTCATTCTTACAATGTTTTTTAGTCATCAGGCTGAACCATGTGGATTGTTATTGCAGAACCCAAAACTCACATTTTTCCCAGAATAGATATATTATTGACATCTAGCCTGTCACCATTGTGTCATAGGCAGCCAGATCAGTGCAAGACACAAGGTTACGCGCAAGACGCGAGAAGGGAACTCAGAAACAGGACGCTGCGATCAGCTGGACTGCGGGAGGTCAGCTAGGGAGCACAGGTACAGGTATGTATGAGCCACACTCGGGAAAACCACGAGGAAGGTTAACCCTTTCACTGCTGAGCAATTTCACCTGTGTGCTGAGCTTATTTTAACAGTTGCGTGTTCATCATGTTTAAACACGAGTTGAGGTCATCATTTATTGTAGGATTTATTGTTAATTCCTTAACTGATGTCATTGCGCCCATGCTCAATAATGTCAGTGGGTGGGGGGATACCAGATGTCAGCCACCTCTGGGTGAAGTCCGCGATCTGGCGCGGACTGGCACTTAAGGTGTTAAATATAGGTTTGGCTGGAAAGGTCAGACACTGACCTTCCCAGTGATGCCTCTGTTTTTTTTCTCTCACCGAAGGACCCCTCCTTTCAGGCTCTCTCTCCTCTCCTCTGCCGGGGGGGGGGGGGGCGGGCATCTGAAATGGACGTCATCGTGCGCCAGTGCAATGACGTCAGTGCGCCAGGAGAAGTTTAAAAGCGGGGTCTGACTTTTTCATTTTTCTATAAAAAAGGCCCACCAAAATCCTCAGCACCAGGCCCATGATACTCTTAATCCGGCCCTGTACGTACCCTTAGATCCTCTGCCCCTAGATAACCCCTAAATCCCAACCCTCAGATGTTGAGGTTAGGACTGTATGAAATATTCTATATTCAGCCCTTGGGTTTTTACGTCCCAGGTGCATTATCTTGCACTTATCCACATTAAAACTCAATTGCCACAGCTCCCACCATTTTTTTAGTTTACCTAAATCATTTGAACAAAAAAATCTCAAAGAACAAAATTACGTATTTGCTGAGCAGTCAGTCAGGCCCTATATATTTACAGTGGCAAGAAAAAGTATGTGAACCCTTTGGGATTACGTGGAGTTTTGCATGAATTGGTCATAAAATGTGCTCTGATCTTCATCTAAGTCACAACAATTTGAAAAACACAGTCTGCTTAAAATAATACAACACAAACATTATGTGTTTTAATGTTTTTATTGTAAACATTCACAGTGCAGAGTGGAAAAAGTATGTGAACCTTTGGACTTAATAACTGGTTGACCCTCCTTTGGCAGCAATAACCTCAACCAAACATTTCCTGTAGTTGCAGATCAGACCTGCACAACGATCTGGAGTAATTTTGGTCCACTCCTCTTCACAAAACTGTTTCAGTGTAGCAATATTCTTGGGATGTCTGTTGTGAATTGCTCTCTTAAGGTCATGCCACGGCATTTCAATCGAGTTGCGGTCAGGACTCTGACTGGGCCACTCCAGAAGGCGTATTTTGTTTTGCTGAAGCCATTCTTTTGTTGAATTACTTGTATGCTTTGGGTCATTGTCCTGTTGCATCACCCATCCTCTGCGAAGCTTCAGTTGGCGGACAGATGGTCTCACGTTTTCCTGCAAAATGTCTTGATAAACTCTGGAATTCATTTTTCCATCAGTGACAACAATCCGTCCAGGCCCTGAGGCAGCAAAGCAGCCCCAAACCATGAAGCTCCCTCCGCCATGTTTTACAGTGGGGATGAGGTTTTGACGTTGGTGTGCTGTGCCTTATTTTCTCCACACATAGTGTTGTATGTTTTTTCCAAACAACTAAATTTTGGTTTCATCTGTCCACAGAATATTTTGCCAGTAGTGCTGTGGAACATCCAGGTGCTCTTTTGCAAACTTCAAACGTGCTGCAATATTCTTTTTGGACAGCAATGGCTTCCTCCGTGGTGTCCTCCCATGTACTCCATTCTTGTTTAATGTTTTCCTTATTGTAGATGTGTCAACAAAAATGTTAGCATGTGCCAGAGATTTCTGTAAGTCTTTAGCTGACACTCTAGGATTCTTCTTTACCTCATTAAGCATTCTGCGCTGTGCTCTTGCAGTCATCTTTACAGGACGACCACGCCTAGGGAGAGTAGCAACAGTGCTGAACTTTCTCCATTTGTAGACAGTCTGTCTAACCATGGACACATGAACATCAAGGCTTTTGGAGATACTTTTGTAACCCTTTCCAGCTTCATGCAAGTCAACAATTCTTGATCGTAGGTCTTCTGAGAGCTCTTTTCTGCGAGGCATGGTTCACATCAGGCAGTGCTTCTTGAAACCAGTAAACCCAAAACTGGTGTGTGTTTTTAAAGGGCAGGACAGCAACACCTCCAATAATATCACACTGATTGGGCTCAAGGTTGGGTCACTCCTGGTTCCAATTAGCTCTTGGAGAAGTCACTAGGCTAGGGGTTCACATACTTTTTCCACCCTGCACTGTGAATGTTTACATGTTCTGTTCAATAAAAACATGAAAACATATAATGTTTGTGTTGTATTATTTTAAGCAGACTGTGTTTTTCAAATTGTTGTGACTTAGATGAAGATCAGAGCACATTTTATGACCAATTCATGCAAAACTCCACGTAATCCCAAAGGGTTCACATACCTTTTCTTGCCACTGTATATAGCTATCAAATATTACAAGAATATAGAAATATGTATACAGTGAATTAGCTATCATATTTAAAATACTTTTCAAAACTTGTGTACGGCTAATTTTCTTGTAAATAAATTTACGTCATTGACTCAATCAAATGTATTAAAACATGGGGTGGGAACGAATGAAAGACCAAGTTTCACCTACTTTTTTAAAATTGCCCTGTTTTCTCTGCCTTAGAGGGAGAGTTTTGGAAGATGTGATCCAAGGTTTGGATCAAAGGAGGGACTGAAATGGTTAAATCTTATCTATGTGTTGAGTAGTACAGAGCACTGGCCAGAGGTTCGGGGGGGGGGGGCTGGACTGGGCCTGCATGTCTCTATTCCAAGCTTGAACTCAACTCAAGTACATGTCACATGACTGTTATCTTCCCAATTAAGTTTAATTTTCGGGATTTTACATCACTTCTGGGAGTCTTATGAATATACAATTATAAGTGCCATGTGTGTCATTTCCGCTGTAATATGATCGCTGCCTCCTGTGAGCTGTTTGTCTATGATTCGCTGAAAAGTGCCGCGGTGAGACGTATAATCTGCTCGCTATAAATTCTTTGTTTCTTATTGTATCCCTTTAGTAGGATTCTAACCTGCAGCTCATGTTGTGAGTTGAGTTCTATGGCCGCGGTATCATGAAACTGGTCGAGATTGGTTGATTGGAGTTAAGGGTAGATAAGTCCATATATATGGCATGTTGAAACGTGATCACTCGATAAGGTAAAGCAGAAAGCACCTGTCTATCAGGTGAAGACCGAGGACAAGTGGAGATCACCTGCAGACCAGAGTTGTCTAGATGGGATGTGCTTTCAGAGTAACAGAGACATGTAGGGAGGGGTTGAGTTATCGAGTGATTTGAATGTGAGCGTCAGTATTTTACACTGTATCCCGAAATGTACAGGAAGCCAATGGAGGTACCGACAGAGGGGGGGAGGTACTGGAAGCCAATGGAGGTACCGGCAGAGGGGGGAGGTACTGGAAGCCAATGGAGGTACCGACAGAGGGGGGGAGATACTGGAAGCCAATGGAGGTACTGCAGAGGGGGGGGAGGTACTGGAAGCCAATGGAGGTACCGGCAGAGGGGGGGAGGTACAGGAAGCCAATGGAGGTACTGGCAGAGGGGGGGGAGGTACTGGAAGCCAAAGGAGGTACCGGCAGAGGGAGGAGGTACACGAGGTGCGTCTGGTGAGAAAAATAAGCCTGGCGCCTGCATTCATTACAGATTGCAAAGGGGCAATGCGGGAGTTGGAGCTGATAAGATGAAAAGATATCCCTAACACATATCAAAATACATTTATCTACATGTATCAAGAAATATATCTGCCACTAAACAGTTGTTAAGCATAAAGCACGTCCGTTAACATTATTGTACATTTACTCTGAAAGTGTTAATCAGAGCAGGAGATTTTGTTCTCGTATCATATTTTCCTCACAATTAGATAGACACAGCTATCACCACTTACATGTGTTACCTTTAACCACTATTATAGCTAAGGATTCTGGGAACAATGGACCTTAAGGCAGTCACGGTTATTTCTTACTAGGACCACAAGGAGAATAAGGGGAATTTTCCTATTTGTACAGTCTAATTGGGTTTCCGAGAACACATTTTTTATTTATCTCCATGAGCTGATGACATCGTTCAAGATATTGTCGACCCTGGTGAAATAAAGTATGCGAAGAAGGGTCATTGCCAGGTTGCGCAATATGAAACATGTTTCTGTGCCATGAGAAAGAGCATTATATGCCAAAACATGTCAAACATCAGCAAAAATAAGGTTATAGGGTGACAATTGATTGAATGCAGGTTTTTGGGTATGTACGTCCATAGCACGTCACACTTGGGCGCTTGCCCTAGATAGAACTCCATGTTATGTCAAATGCATAGAAAGCTTGTGCGAGACTACGCCCGTTGTCATTTGGCTGTATTGAATGACCCAATGCATTGTTCCGAATAAACCATATATATATTATCATTGAAATCTACTCCGACTTGTGAGTGTCTACTTCTGAAGTGTATTTTTACATTTGGTGACCCCTTGACGCTCTTCTTTGTGGCTCCTCTCTGGCTTCGCTCCCTTCTCCTCTCGGCCTGCTGCAGGAGGGTGGTGCCGGCTTACTCCTCTTCAGGTGAGAACCATTGTTTTGTTTTTTGTTTTCGAGGTAGCAAAGCCTGAGCGGGAGTGGGAGCGGCTAGGAGGGAGCTACTGCAAGAAGGTACGCTGCTGCCTTATATTTGGTGCTTAATATATATGGTTTATGTACTGTTCTGATCAGATGATTAATATGTGCACTGTATATATTGCTATATGTTTTGTATGTGTAATGTTCCTGCCTTTTTGCCTGGAATAGGACGTATTAACATAGCCTTTGTGAAAAGGGACGGATTTTTTATGTACCACATCTTTATGTGTTTTGTGTGTATGTGATCATAGAAATCGTTGTGTTAGCACCTTGAATTGCCTATACCGGGTGGAGATCGGTTCTTGGCAGGTGCTGGTCGGTGCTGTGGTGTGCACCTAGTGGATACTTGGTTTCTAGTCAGTGTGTGGTCTTTGGCTTAGAAAGTGGCGCAAGCGGTGTATACTCTATAGCCTGCCTTACGGGGACGCCCGTCTGGTATAGAACTATAAAATCAGGGTTTTTGGCTATTGGTACGCAGCCTGTGTGATGTATAAAGCGGATCCAACGTCCCTTGGGATCCGAAATACTGCTGATTCCAGTGCAAAAAGGGAGACTAAAAGCAGACAAATGGGAAGCCGTTCGTCTAAAATGACTGTGCAAATGATGAAGGATTTCGATTTGTCTAAAGAATGTGCAGAATGCCTGCGTACGGTTGCTAAGAATGTTGGTTTGCGTGAGTCGAAAATATCAATAACCAGTCCCTTGATACAAATGTTAAAGAAAGGAGGTAAATCGCCGTATGATATCATGCTAAATGGTGTAAAATCACACGCAAAGCATTTAAATCAAATCCCGCTTTGTGGTGGACAGCTGAAGGGCTTTTTGATACACGACATATTGATGTGTTATTTACCCTATTATTTAATGAAAAGGCCAAAGGAGATGAAATCGATTGCTTAACAGCAACTGTGTCCTTCAGTAAATCTTCCTCAACCAGACTCTTACGTCTCGGAAGAGGACGCATTACCTAATGAATACGCCTCACCTTACTCTGCACCTATACGGCAGCTAGCTGCAGAGCCAGAGGATGTGAGCGACCCGGTTCTGGATTGCCACCCTCCAACCCAAAGGGCCCCTTCCCCCCGGGACCCTAGTGCTCCACCACCCCTTCTAAATAAGGAGTACCCCGACAGGGATATGGAAAACTGAGAGGTATATAAACGACATAGTGTTGGAAATGTCATCGGTCCTGTAAAGGGTGCATTATGGACATATGCCCCCCAGGGTGGGACCCTTGCCAAATTCATTAGAATAGGCACCCCTGCCCGAAGGGAGTCCCCCCATACTCCGACCTGTCCTGTCACTTTGCGCAAAACCTTCACCCCAGTTTTAACTAGGGAAGGAAAGAAAGACAAAAGGGGCCGGGATGAGGCTCTTAAAGCTGACTGGCGCGAGGCGCTTACCCCCAATAAACAAATGCCGCTAAGAGAAGTGGCACTGCCGGGAGAAGTGGTGGAGGGGTTAGGGACTATGGGAGCTGAAGGAATGGTCACTGTGTTTACAGCCCTTATGTCATGTACTAATCTCCATCTCTGTTTAGCTTCTCCCGGTTTTAACGGTTTTGGTACTGGATAGATTGGAGTGTTTGCTTCACTCCAGCAAGGTATTAGTATTCCGTCCTTTACCAAATTATCAATAACCGGCCGTATGCCTTCCACTGATTCAGGGGTTAGTGGATATTGAGGCAAAGAGTAGTCTCTTTTTATTCTGATCGGGGGCACCTGCATATGCCCTGCGCTATTTGTCCCCGTGACCCACACCCTTGGATCGAGTGTGACATGTGTAGCGCTGTGGTAAAAATCGTCTTGCTGTGCAGTACCTATTTTTGGCCACAAGATGGAGACTATCGCAATCAGATACTGGACATTGGGACTACAATAACAGACATGCTTTGCAAGAAGCCAGGAAGTGGGTGGGGACTGGACACTTACATCCTCTGCCTCGTGGAGAAAGTTCCAGAGCGCGCCAGGGAGTCAGAGGAGAGAGACGCAGTGAGAGACATCGCAAAAGGGCCTAAGACAGAGCCTGAGCGAGACCTGTCAGAGTCATTTATTGGACATTCAGCCTGAAGAGAAGGAGAGCGCTTCAAGTTCCCGAGATTGCTGCAGATCTAAAAGACCCAAGACCTCGAGTAAGGAGTTGCCGCGAGTTGACTGAATACGGAGAGCAGGCGGTGAGTTGGACAAGTCGTGGACAAGCTGCGGAAAGTCAGACAACGGATCCGGCCGCTAGTATCCCCAGTCAATATCGAGCGGAGAGACGTCCTGGGTCAGCGGA
The DNA here is from genome assembly GCA_009667805.1 of Leptobrachium leishanense. NCBI lineage: Eukaryota > Metazoa > Chordata > Amphibia > Anura > Megophryidae > Leptobrachium > Leptobrachium leishanense. The sequence continues at coordinate 58,044,536 of CM019066.1, read as the reverse complement.
GCCTAAAGCAACCGTCGGATGGGTGAGAGGCCTCCAAGGCTGTACTGTAAATAAAGAGCCCGCTGCTGTTTCCTTCTTAAAGTCCACAGGGCCCCAACTTGACTAGTCGAAGAGATCCTTTAAGTAAATTCACTGGCCAGTTGAATAGTACCCGGGTACCATACACACACATACACACCTTTCACATTTCGGGACTTAACCTGTGCAGGACTCATTTTTGTTGCGTATCGGAACAAGAGTAAAGATACGTTCCGAATATATTTTCCTCTTTTCCGCTGCGCGTTTGTCGTAATACGAAGAGATTGTATTTTTGGGTTCCGCTACGTGTTCCTTTTTCGTATATTCGTGCAACTGCTTTTATTTTCTGTTCGGCTACGAATATTTTATTTTCCGAAATACGAAGCCTCGTGTTTCGTTTCTTTTCCGCCACGCGTTTTACCACGATACAAAAATACTGTAATATATCTGTGAATACCGTGTCTCAATATCTGCTCATTATTTTAGTAAATTAATTAATGATAAAAACTCACAACTGTGTTGGAGCATATTTATTCCCTAGTGCGGGGAGACTGACCCGTGGTTCAATTTTCAGCGGCTCCTCCGGGAGTGAGCGCTACACATGCAATTGACGTACATACCCAAAAACCTGCATTCAATCGTCACCCTATAACCTTATTTCTGCTGGAAAGCGAAGGAACGAGTTGTAGTAATCAAGCCGCGAAATTACAAGAGCATGAACCAGCACCTACGCGGTATCTTGCGTCAGAAAGGGGTGGACGCAATGTTTTTGAGTTGATAGTAACGGGATTTGGACACTGCCTGGACGTGCGGAGAGAAAGTTAGGTCAGAACTTAAAGTGACACAGCGGCAGCGAGCTTAAGGCGTCGGGTTAATGAGCGTCTATTTACTCGTAGAGAGATAGGTGGTATTTGGTTCTTGGAGGGAGGAACATCCAAAATTCCAGTTATGGCAAGATTGAGTTTAAGGAGATGAGATCGAGGCCTGGAATGCGTGTGGAACGCAAACAAGGAAGCAGAGGGGAAGCGTCAAACCAAACCTCCTTATACTGAATCAGGAAGTGCTGCGGCTATTCTCCTCCTGCTCGTTGTAAACTTACCAGAGCCATTATAGTCTATGGAGTTGCTAAGTTTACAACAGCTCTGGCTAAGTTAGCACCAGCTTTGTAATATTGCCCACGGTATGCGAGTGCTTGGTCAGAGTGATGGGTTGATGCTGCATGCGCAGCTTAAGCCCATGCTTGCTTTCTCCCCAAATGAACATGGCTACGAGCACTTGGATAGAGATGATGTCAGCATGAAATCGGGGTTAATAAGCTTAAGTGGTCGGGTGTCACGCCGAACAGGGGGCTCACCTCTCGCAGGCTCAGACGGGCCACCCTGCCGGCTGTTACGCCGCCCGGCGATGCGGCAACAGCCGGGAGGCTTGCCCATCACGAGGGCTGGCGGTGGCGGTCCGACGCGCCGGCGTCCCCGGCGCGTAACTCAAGGGCTGGGGACGCTCCAGGCCCTGCCCGGTCCATTGCGGCCCTCTCCACGCCCGCACTGACAGGGTCAGCGCCGCAGCCCCGCTGTCTCCACGTGGGACATGGCGGCTCCCGGCGTCTGACGTCACAGGGGCGGGTACAGCGGTCAGGATTGGTGAACAGCCCAAGGGGAGGAACCTCAGCCCTGGGTGGACCTGATAGGGAACAGCACCAAAACCCACTCAGGCCCTGATTGGCTCTCCTATCTAGAGGAGCCAATTGGTGAACAGACAAACCCCACCACGTATATATAACCCTTCTGTCACACTCAGTCCTCGCTTCAGCGTTGTATCACTTCCAGTGGTTACTAATTGAGAAGCTTATTCATGTGCTACCTGTGTACCAGTTCTTGGCTTACCCTTCGACCTTTCCTGTTTCGCCGCCTGTCCCTGACCACCCTTCTGACCACGACTACGATATTTGGAAAACCCTTTTGTACCGCGATCCTGAGACTATTTTCCCGCCTCTGCACCTGGGCTCCAGATCCCCTGCCGCAAGCCGTGACATACGCTGAAGCCTCCATGGAACCCGCAGAGGTCACGGACGCCCTCACGGCCCTGTCACACCAATCTCCAATTTGGCCCGGTCAGTCCAGGACCTACAGACTGAACATCGCCAACTCCAGATTCAAATACAAGCTGCAACTTTGCCACCTCCGTACGCCCCTCCTTCGGCACCTGCTTCAGTACAGCCTATTCCGGAGAATGCTGCTCCAGAACCTCAAACCAAATTACCAGACTCTTTCAACGGAGATCGCACCCAGTTTGAAGCGTTTATGCTTGATTGCTGCATCCTCTTTTCCCTTAAACCACGTACTTACAACAATGACTTTATAAAAGTACGTATGGTTATGTCACTACTCAGTGGTGAACCCAAGAAATGGGCGCACACCCTCCTCAGGGAACAGGACCCCGTTCTGGAAACCTGGCCCTCCTTTGCAGCTGCCTTGGAGTCAATGTATCAAGACCCTCACAAGAGGGAGTCGGCCCAAAATGTTCTCAGAGCACTCAAACAGGGCCGCCGCCCCGTGGAGGAATACGTCACCCAGTTTCGTCATTACGCCCACGAAACCGCTTGGAATGAGGCCGCCCTCCTTGACCAGTTTCGTCGTGGCTTGGCAGACCACCTAAAAGACGAACTCGCACGAGTTGGGGTACCCCGTTCCCTCGATACCTTGACCGACTTCTGTATACAGTTTGACCAGAGATGGAGGGAACGCAGAGATGAAAGATCGCCCCTCGTCCCTCGACCCATTCCAGAGCCTTCCCATGCCTCCTTCTCCTCTAATGTTTCCATCCCTAGGAGAAGAGAAGAACCCATGCAGATAGGGCTGGTGGATCGACGTCTGTCTCCAGCCGAAAGAGATAGACGCAAACGCCTCCAATTGTGTCTCTACTGTGGGGAAGCCAATCACCAAGTCCGTCTCTGTCCTATGAAACCTTCGGTTATGGGAGGTAAGACTGGATTCATTTCCACACTCTCTAGTCCCTCTCGTTTCACCCACACGCCTCACCTGCTTCTACCCGTTTCCCTACAGTGGCAACAGAAGACCTATCCGACCCAAGCGATGGTGGATTCAGGGGCTAGCGGATGTTTTGTGGATTCAGCCCTAGTAAAACGCATCAAGTTACCTTTACTCAATAAAGATTGTCCTGTCAAAATCAGAATGGTGGATGGTTCCTCATTAAGTTCCGGTCCCATAACAAAAGAGAGTATACTTATCCAAATGACCATAGGTGTGGGTCATTCCGAGAAAATAAAATTTGATGTGGTTGATTCGCCTATCTTCCCAATTATCCTTGGTATACCCTGGTTACGTCTCCACGACCCTGCTATCCAATGGTCTACTGGTATGGTGTCTCTCCCCTCCTCATACTGCCAAAGTAATTGTAATCCCTCACCGACCATAGGTGTCATGGAATTAGACGAAACCACAATTCCTACCACTTCATTACCTGAACAATACCACGATTTCTTAGATGTGTTTGACAAAAAGAAAGCCGAATCCCTACCACCAAGAAGGCATTATGATTGTCCCATCGACCTTTTACCTGGGGCTCCCATCCCTTATGGGCGTATCTTTCCCCTGTCTGAACCCGAGTTAAAGGTCCTTAAAGAATATATCCAGGAAAACTTACAAAAAACATTCATTCAACCATCTACCTCCCCTGCTGGTGCAGGAATATTTTTTGTTGACAAAAAGGATGGTGGCCTAAGACCATGTGTGGACTACCGCGAATTAAATAGAGTTACGATTAAAAATAGATACCCTCTACCACTCATTCCTGAACTCCTCGAACGCCTTCAAAAAGCATGTATCTATTCCAAATTGGACTTGCGCGGAGCATATAACCTCGTACGTGTCCGGGAAGGAGATGAGTGGAAAACCGCCTTCCGAACTCGGTATGGCATTTTGAATACAATGTAATGCCGTACGGGCTTTGTAACGCCCCCGCTACTTTCCAACATTTTGTTAATGACATTTTTCGGGACCTTCTGGATCAGTTCGTCGTGATTTATCTTGATGACATCCTGATATTCTCTTCTTCCCTCCAGGAACACAGGCAACACGTTACCACCGTACTTCAACGGCTCCGGGAAAATCACCTGTATGCCAAATTGGAGAAATGTACCTTCGAGACAACTAAGGTGGAATTCCTGGGTTTCATTATCTCCCCTGGAAGTATAGAGATGGACCCCCGCAAGGTGGAGGCCATTACTGCTTGGCCAATACCCAGCAATCCTAAAGAGGTACAGAGATTCATCGGTTTCGCCAATTTCTATAGGCGTTTTATTCGAGACTTTTCTAAGATTACGCAACCGTTGACTGCACTCACTAGCCCTAGTGTGAAGTTTCGATGGACTGAAGAAGCCCAAAGGGCGTTCGACAAACTTCGTGATCTCTTCATTTCCGCTCCTGTCCTACAACTCCTAACCCACAATTGCCATTCACTCTCGAGGTAGATGCCTCAGAGTCAGCCGTCGGGGCCGTCCTCTCCCAGAGGTCCCCCTTAGGACAACTACATCCAGTAGCTTACTATTCCAAAAGACTTTGCCCTGCAGAACGCAATTATGACATAGGAGATCGGGAGCTCCTAGCCATCAAGCGTGCCTTTGAAGAGTGGCGCCATCTACTCGAGGGCACGTCCAATCCCGTTACTGTGTATACCGACCACAAAAATTTGGAGTATTTGAAATCGGCCAAACGTCTAAAACCCCGACAAGCTCGTTGGCCCTTTTCTTTGCTAGGTTCAATTTTCACGTCACGTACCGGCCGGGCTCAAAGAATGGCAAAGCAGATGCGCTCTCAAGAGTACAAGACCTCGCACTTCTACCACCCACCCCTTCCCCTACAGTGTTGCCGACACAATGCTTCTTGGGCATGACATCATGCCTTCATGATAAAATTAAGCAATTGACTGCTAGTACTTCTTTGCCGGTTTCTTCTGAGGGTTTCCACATCCACAATCATTGCATTTACGTCCCTGAAGAGGCTCGCAAGGAGGTTCTGCATATGTGCCACGACTCATTGGTAGCTGGACATCCAGGACGCAGGAAAACCGTGGACTTACTCAAACGTCACTTCTGGTGGCCCTCCATGTTCTCCGATGTCAATAAGTATGTCGCTGGTTGCCCTACGTGCCTCCGGTCCAAGCACACCACGACCAAAGTGGCAGGGCTATTACATCCATTGCCAATCCCGACCCGTCCCTGGTCGCAGATTTCCACAGACTTTATCGTAGACCTACCTCCTTCTCATAAAAACACTGTCATAATGGTAGTAGTCGACCGTTTGACTAAGATGGCACACTTTATTCCCTACCCAAAGTTACCCACAGCTGCTGAAACAGCTTCCCTATTTCTCCATAACGTGTTCAAGATCCATGGCATTCCTGACTCTATCGTCTCCGATAGGGGAACCCAATTTACCTCCCGGTTTTGGAAAGCCTTCTGCTCTCTCTCCGAATCCAGGTCTCGCTTTCCACTGCTTTCCATCCCCAGTCTAATGGTCAAACTGAACGGGTTAATCAGACTCTTGAACAGTATTTGCGTTGTTTTTCCACTTATAGGCAAGATGACTGGGTCGAGTTGTTACCCCTCGCTGAATTTGCCTATAATTCCCACGATCATGAGTCCACTGGTTCTACCCCTTTTTTTCTTAATGTGGGGTTTCACCCTACCATGATTCCAGGTCTGGCCCCCCATTCTTCAGTCCCTGACGTCGACTCGCGCCTTGCCCTACTTCAAGAGGCCTGTCAGTTAGCACAATCTACCCTCCGTACTGCTCAACAGAGGTATAAATTAAAAGCTGATCGTCACCGTTCTGTTCCCCCGGCCTTTCAAGTAGGTGACAAGGTCATGCTGTCCACAAAAAAACTTCGCCTGCACTGTCCCTCTAAAAAACTAGGCCCCTGCTTTATTGGACCTTTCCCTATTTCCCATCAGGTTAATCCTGTTGCTTTCGCCTCACGCTCCCCCCACGTATCGGATTCACCCTGTCTTCCATGTCTCCCTTCTCAAATCTGTCCCCCCTGAGTCACTGACTGGCAGGGATATGCCCCCTGGTCCGCCCGTGCTTGTTGGTGACGACCTCGACGAATACGAGGTTGACCGCATCCTCGATTCCAGACTCCTTCGCGGGGCTCTTCAGTACCTTGTCCAATGGAAGGGGTATGGTCCTGAGGAGCGATCCTGGAACCCGCCTCCTTTGTACACGCTCCCTCGTGCCTTCGGGCATTTCACCGCGCTCATCCGGATAGGCCGGGTCCTTTTTGCGTCCGGAGGCCGCTCCTTCGAGGGGGGGTTCTGTCACGCCGAACAGGGGGCTCACCTCTCGCAGGCTCAGACGGGCCACCCCGCCGGCTGTTACGCCGCCCAGCGATGCGGCAACAGCCGGGAGGCTTGCCCATCACGAGGGCTGGCGGTGGCGGTCCGACGCGCCGGCGTCTCCGGCGCGTAACTCAAGGGCTGGGGACGCTCCAGGGCCCTGCCCGGTCCATTGCGGCCCTCTCCACGCCCGCACTGACAGGGTCAGCGCCGCAGCCCCGCTGTCTCCACGTGGGACATGGCGGCTCCCGGCGTCTGACGTCACAGGGGCGGGTACAGCGGTCAGGATTGGTGGAACAGGCCCAAGGGGAGGAACCTCAGCCCTGGGTGGACCTGATAGGGAACAGCACCAAAACCCACTCAGGCCCTGATTGGCTCTCCTATCTAGAGGAGCCAATTGGTGAACAGACAAACCCCACCACGTATATAAACCCTTCTGTCACACTCAGTCCTCGCTTCAGCGTTGTATCACTTCCAGTGGTTACTAATTGAGAAGCTTATTCATGTGCTACCTGTGTACCAGTTCTTGGCTTACCCTTCGACCTTTCCTGTTTCGCCGCCTGTCCCTGACCACCCTTCTGACCACGACTACGATATTTGGAAAACCCTTTTGTACCGCGATCCTGAGACTATTTTCCCGCCTCTGCACCTGGGCTCCAGATCCCCTGCCGCAAGCCGTGACATACGCTGAAGCCTCCATGGAACCCGCAGAGGTCACGGACGCCCTCACGGCCCTGTCACACCAAGTCTCCAATTTGGCCCGGTCAGTCCAGGACCTACAGACTGAACATCGCCAACTCCAGATTCAAATACAAGCTGCAACTTTGCCACCTCCGTACGCCCCTCCTTCGGCACCTGCTTCAGTACAGCCTATTCCGGAGAATGCTGCTCCAGAACCTCAAACCAAATTACCAGACTCTTTCAACGGAGATCGCACCCAGTTTGAAGCGTTTATGCTTGATTGCTGCATCCTCTTTTCCCTTAAACCACGTACTTACAACAATGACTTTATAAAAGTACGTATGGTTATGTCACTACTCAGTGGTGAACCCAAGAAATGGGCGCACACCCTCCTCAGGGAACAGGACCCCGTTCTGGAGACCTGGCCCTCCTTTGCAGCTGCCTTGGAGTCAATGTATCAAGACCCTCACAAGAGGGAGTCGGCCCAAAATGTTCTCAGAGCACTCAAACAGGGCCGCCGCCCCGTGGAGGAATACGTCACCCAGTTTCGTCATTACGCCCACGAAACCGCTTGGAATGAGGCCGCCTCCTTGACCAGTTTCGTCGTGGCTTGGCAGACCACCTAAAAGACGAACTCGCACGAGTTGGGGTACCCCGTTCCCTCGATACCTTGACCGACTTCTGTATACAGTTTGACCAGAGATGGAGGGAACGCAGAGATGAAAGATCGCCCCTCGTCCCTCGACCCATTCCAGAGCCTTCCCATACCTCCTTCTCCTCTAATGTTTCCATCCCTAGGAGAAGAGAAGAACCCATGCAGATAGGGCTGGTGGATCGACGTCTGTCTCCAGCCGAAAGAGATAGACGCAAACGCCTCCAATTGTGTCTCTACTGTGGGGAAGCCAATCACCAAGTCCGTCTCTGTCCTATGAAACCTTCGGTTATGGGAGGTAAGACTGGATTCATTTCCACACTCTCTAGTCCCTCTCGTTTCACCCACACGCCTCACCTGCTTCTACCCGTTTCCCTACAGTGGCAACAGAAGACCTATCCGACCCAAGCGATGGTGGATTCAGGGGCTAGCGGATGTTTTGTGGATTCAGCCCTAGTAAAACGCATCAAGTTACCTTTACTCAATAAAGATTGTCCTGTCAAAATCAGAATGGTGGATGGTTCCTCATTAAGTTCCGGTCCCATAACAAAAGAGAGTATACTTATCCAAATGACCATAGGTGTGGGTCATTCCGAGAAAATAAAATTTGATGTGGTTGATTCGCCTATCTTCCCAATTATCCTTGGTATACCCTGGTTACGTCTCCACGACCCTGCTATCCAATGGTCTACTGGTATGGTGTCTCTCCCCTCCTCATACTGCCAAAGTAATTGTAATCCCTCACCGACCATAGGTGTCATGGAATTAGACGAAACCACAATTCCTACCACTTCATTACCTGAACAATACCACGATTTCTTAGATGTGTTTGACAAAAAGAAAGCCGAATCCCTACCACCAAGAAGGCATTATGATTGTCCCATCGACCTTTTACCTGGGGCTCCCATCCCTTATGGGCGTATCTTTCCCCTGTCTGAACCCGAGTTAAAGGTCCTTAAAGAATATATCCAGGAAAACTTACAAAAAACATTCATTCAACCATCTACCTCCCCTGCTGGTGCAGGAATATTTTTTGTTGACAAAAAGGATGGTGGCCTAAGACCATGTGTGGACTACCGCGAATTAAATAGAGTTACGATTAAAAATAGATACCCTCTACCACTCATTCCTGAACTCCTCGAACGCCTTCAAAAAGCATGTATCTATTCCAAATTGGACTTGCGCGGAGCATATAACCTCGTACGTGTCCGGGAAGGAGATGAGTGGAAAACCGCCTTCCGAACTCGGTATGGGCATTTTGAATACAATGTAATGCCGTACGGGCTTTGTAACGCCCCCGCTACTTTCCAACATTTTGTTAATGACATTTTTCGGGACCTTCTGGATCAGTTCGTCGTGATTTATCTTGATGACATCCTGATATTCTCTTCTTCCCTCCAGGAACACAGGCAACACGTTACCACCGTACTTCAACGGCTCCGGGAAAATCACCTGTATGCCAAATTGGAGAAATGTACCTTCGAGACAACTAAGGTGGAATTCCTGGGTTTCATTATCTCCCCTGGAAGTATAGAGATGGACCCCCGCAAGGTGGAGGCCATTACTGCTTGGCCAATACCCAGCAATCCTAAAGAGGTACAGAGATTCATCGGTTTCGCCAATTTCTATAGGCGTTTTATTCGAGACTTTTCTAAGATTACGCAACCGTTGACTGCACTCACTAGCCCTAGTGTGAAGTTTCGATGGACTGAAGAAGCCCAAAGGGCGTTCGACAAACTTCGTGATCTCTTCATTTCCGCTCCTGTCCTACAACTCCCTAACCCACAATTGCCATTCACTCTCGAGGTAGATGCCTCAGAGTTTGCCGTCGGGGCCGTCCTCTCCCAGAGGTCCCCCTTAGGACAACTACATCCAGTAGCTTACTATTCCAAAAGACTTTGCCCTGCAGAACGCAATTATGACATAGGAGATCGGGAGCTCCTAGCCATCAAGCGTGCCTTTGAAGAGTGGCGCCATCTACTCGAGGGCACGTCCAATCCCGTTACTGTGTATACCGACCACAAAAATTTGGAGTATTTGAAATCAGCCAAACGTCTAAAACCCCGACAAGCTCGCTGGGCCCTTTTCTTTGCTAGGTTCAATTTTCACGTCACATACCGGCCGGGCTCAAAGAATGGCAAAGCAGATGCGCTCTCAAGAGTACAAGACCTCGCACTTCTACCACCCACCCCTTCCCCTACAGTGTTGCCGACACAATGCTTCTTGGGCATGACATCATGCCTTCATGATAAAATTAAGCAATTGACTGCTAGTACTTCTTTGCCGGTTTCTTCTGAGGGTTTCCACATCCACAATCATTGCATTTACGTCCCTGAAGAGGCTCGCAAGGAGGTACTGCATATGTGCCACGACTCATTGGTAGCTGGACATCCAGGAAGCAGGAAAACCGTGGACTTACTCAAACGTCACTTCTGGTGGCCCTCCATGTTCTCCGATGTCAATAAGTATGTCGCTGGTTGCCCTACGTGCCTCCGGTCCAAGCACACCACGACCAAAGTGGCAGGGCTATTACATCCATTGCCAATCCCGACCCGTCCCTGGTCGCAGATTTCCACAGACTTTATCGTAGACCTACCTCCTTCTCATAAAAACACTGTCATAATGGTAGTAGTCGACCGTTTGACTAAGATGGCACACTTTATTCCCTACCCAAAGTTACCCACAGCTGCTGAAACAGCTTCCCTATTTCTCCATAACGTGTTCAAGATCCATGGCATTCCTGACTCTATCGTCTCCGACAGGGGAACCCAATTTACCTCCCGGTTTTGGAAAGCCTTCTGCTCTCTTCTCCGAATCCAGGTCTCGCTTTCCACTGCTTTCCATCCCCAGTCTAATGGTCAAACTGAACGGGTTAATCAGACTCTTGAACAGTATTTGCGTTGTTTTTCCACTTATAGGCAAGATGACTGGGTCGAGTTGTTACCCCTCGCTGAATTTGCCTATAATTCCCACGATCATGAGTCCACTGGTTCTACCCCTTTTTTTCTTAATGTGGGGTTTCACCCTACCATGATTCCAGGTCTGGCCCCCCATTCTTCAGTCCCTGACGTCGACTCGCGCCTTGCCCTACTTCAAGAGGCCTGTCAGTTAGCACAATCTACCCTCCGTACTGCTCAACAGAGGTATAAATTAAAAGCTGATCGTCACCGTTCTGTTCCCCCGGCCTTTCAAGTAGGTGACAAGGTCATGCTGTCCACAAAAAACCTTCGCCTGCACTGTCCCTCTAAAAAACTAGGCCCCTGCTTTATTGGACCTTTCCCTATTTCCCATCAGGTTAATCCTGTTGCTTTCCGCCTCACGCTCCCCCCCACGTATCGGATTCACCCTGTCTTCCATGTCTCCCTTCTCAAATCTGTCCCCCCTGAGTCACTGACTGGCAGGGATATGCCCCCTGGTCCGCCCGTGCTTGTTGGTGACGACCTCGAATACGAGGTTGACCGCATCCTCGATTCCAGACTCCTTCGCGGGGCTCTTCAGTACCTTGTCCAATGGAAGGGGTATGGTCCTGAGGAGCGATCCTGGAACCCGCCTCCTTTGTACACGCTCCCTCGTGCCTTCGGGCATTTCACCGCGCTCATCCGGATAGGCCGGGTCCTTTTTGCGTCCGGAGGCCGCTCCTTCGAGGGGGGGTTCTGTCACGCCGAACAGGGGGCTCACCTCTCGCAGGCTCAGACGGGCCACCCCGCCGGCTGTTACGCCGCGCCAGCGATGCGGCAACAGCCGGGAGGCTTGCCCATCACGAGGGCTGGCGGTGGCGGTCCGACGCGCCGCGTCTCCGGCGCGTAACTCAAGGGCTGGGGACGCTCCAGGGCCCTGCCCGGTCCATTGCGGCCCTCTCCACGCCCGCACTGACAGGGTCAGCGCCGCAGCCCCGCTGTCTCCACGTGGGACATGGCGGCTCCCGGCGTCTGACGTCACAGGGGCGGGTACAGCGGTCAGGATTGGTGGAACAGGCCCAAGGGGAGGAACCTCAGCCCTGGGTGGACCTGATAGGGAACAGCACCAAAACCCACTCAGGCCTGATTGGCTCTCCTATCTAGAGGAGCCAATTGGTGAACAGACAAACCCCACCACGTATATAAACCCTTCTGTCACACTCAGTCCTCGCTTCAGCGTTGTATCACTTCCAGTGGTTACTAATTGAGAAGCTTATTCATGTGCTACCTGTGTACCAGTTCTTGGCTTACCCTTCGACCTTTCCTGTTTCGCCGCCTGTCCCTGACCACCCTTCTGACCACGACTACGATATTTGGAAAACCCTTTTGTACCGCGATCCTGAGACTATTTTCCCGCCTCTGCACCTGGGCTCCAGATCCCCTGCCGCAAGCCGTGACATCGGGATGCATAGAGTGTCCCTTTTTAAATAATTTTGTGAACAAACTGAGTGGGAGGCGAGACTGGAGGGAGAAGTGACTTAGTTCAAGTGGCTTGACTTGAGTGAGTAGGACTGGGCAAAAGACCGGATCCGAGTGTGGAAGTGAGTTTTGGGAAAATGACCAGGCCAAAGGGAGGGAATGGCAGTTCCCGACCAAAAGAGAGTGTGGCAGGGAGGGTGGGGTTGTGGTACAGACTCCAGCTTCAAAGGATAAAACACAGGCGTACAGTTCCTTCACCCTGTGGCAGTATCCCATGCTCTTGTGTTCCAGTTCTGCTACTGTTGCAAACCAATTAAAAACAAACTGTGTCTGACATATCCCTAGAACTAAATCATAGCGAGTAAAGCAGCGGCGTGTCTTCTCCAATCAGCTCCAAAGCTGGCCAGTTAGTCTTACGTCAGTAGTGGGGAAATTAATGGAAACCATGTTAAAGGAAAGGATTGTTGAACATCTAAAAACACATAGATTACAGGATCAGAAACAACATGGGTTTACCTCAGGGAGATCATGCCAAACTAATCTTATTGATTTTTTTGATTGGGTAACAAAAATAATAGACACAGGTGGTGCAGTAGCATTGCTTATTTAGATTTCAGTAAGGCTTTTGATACTGTTCCGCATAGAAGGCTTATCAATAAATTGCAATCTTTGAGCTTGGATTCCAATATTGTTGAATGGATTAGGCAGTGGCTGAGTGACAGACAACAGAGGGTTGTGGTAAATGGAGTTTATTCGGCGCAAGGTCTTGTTACCAGTGGGGTACCTCAGGGGTCAGTACTTGGACCCATTCTCTTTAATATTTTTTTTAGTGATATTGCAGAAGGTATTAATGGAAAAGTATGTCTTTTTGCTGATGACACAAAGATTTGCAACAGGGTTGACGTTCCTGGAGGGATCAGCCAAATGACAAATGATTTAGGTAAACTAAAAAAATGGTCGGAGTTGTGGCAATTGAGTTTTAATGTGGATAAGTGCAAGATAATGCACCTGGGACGTAAAAACCCAAGGGCTGAATATAGAATATTTGATACAGTCCTAACCTCAACATCTGAGGAAAGGGATTTTAGGGGTCATTATTTCAGAGGATCTAAGGGTAAGTAGTCAATGTAATAGAGCAGCAGGAAATGCTGGCAGAATGCTTGGTTGTGTAGGGAGAGGTATTAGCAGTAGGAAAAGGGAAGTGCTCATGCCACTGTACAGAGCACTGGTGAGACCTCACTTGGAGTACTGTGTGCAGTACTGGAGACCGTATCTCCAGAAGGATATAGACATCTTAGAGAGAGTTCAGAGAAGGGCTACTAAAATGGTGTACGGCTTGAAGGAGAAAAGTTACCAGGAAAGGCTTAATGATCTTAACATGTACAGCTTGGAAAAAAGACGAGACAGAGGAGATATGATAGAAACATTTAAATACGTAAAGGGAATCCACAAGGTAGAGGAAGGAAGTATATTTAAAAGGAAACAAAATAGCAAAACAAGAGGACATAGTCTTAGATTAGAGGGGCAAAGGTTTAAAAGTAACATCAGGAAGCATTATTTTACTGAGCGGGTGGTGGATACATGGAACAGTCTTCCAGTAGAAGTGGTAGAGGCCAAAACAGTAATTGAATTTAAGCAGGCATGGGATAGGCATAGGGCTATCCTAAACAAAAGATAAATCCAGGTCAAGTATCCATGTAATTGGGCAGACTAGATGGGCCGAAAGGTTCTTATCTGCCGACATTTTTCTATGTTTCTATGTTTCTAAAGCTGAGGTTATTTACGTTTAACTCAGTCAGACTCTAAACAGTGTGTGCTGCACACAGGATGATTAATCGACAGCCAATTAATCGATAATGGAAATTGTTGACAACTATTTTAATCATCGATTAGTTGTCGATTAGTTGTTTTTGTCAGGCTCGCGCCATGAAGGAGCCATGACACAGCCTCTGTGTAGTGATATATAATCCCAAGCGCTGGGGGTAAGCAGGCACACACACTGGAGGCAGTATATGTACAATAAGGCTGTATTGTAGAATGGTTACCAGCAAACAGTCCACCACAGAACAGATAGTAACACAGTAAATACAGGCAAGTGGATGGTGGGCCACGTAGTCTCTCTCCAGTGCTGCTTGAGGAGAAGCAGGAGCCTTAGGCAAATGTACCTTGATTGAAGGTTGGTCTCCTTGGAGAGAGCTGAAAGCTGGGAGCCACTTGTGAGTCTCTGGACCCACTGGATAGTGGGCCACGCAGTGGATCTTCCAGCAGGCAGGAACCAGGTGGTGCAAACAACAGCAAGGACTGGTACACGGTACAGCAGATAAATCCAGGGACAAGCAATAACAAGAGGGGGCTCTCAGGACCTCTGAACACAGGAAGGGAAAACACAAAATGAAAGAGCAAAGGGGAGGAGGGTGTGGTCAGGTTTTATGCAGAACCTCAGGTTCCCTTTGGTGGGAAGCAGGTATGAGAGCTAGTGACCCAGGCTGGCCACAGCAGGCTCTCAGGGCTGAGGCATGACCGTTTCAGCCATACTTTACTATGACATCTATTGAGCATTAGTCACCCTGACTTGTTTTTAATACCCTCTTATTTAAATATATATTGCTTGGAAATGTGTTTTGTATTTGATCTTGTTGTAATTATTGATTAATTGGTCCTCACCTGATATGTTAGTTTCGGATTGGATTGGGCGATCTCAGTGTGGACATTCAGATGAAGTGGTGAGTTAACTCATGTTTTTAATGTATAAATATGTTGTTTGTTGTTATTTTGTTTACCTTGATAAAGGCTCAGTCGGAGCTGAAACGCCAGAATTTATGTAAGCCTACCAATAAAGATTTTTGTATTTTATTTGAAAGTCCTAGAGTGCATCTCATACTGCTTATGCTTTATATATATATATATTATATATATATATATATATATATATATATAGATTTCCAATGGTTGCAGGGAGCACTCGAGGACTTGAGTATAGAAAAAGATTTTATTGAGCAAGTAAATCTAAAAAACGACGTTTCGGCCTACGCAGAGGCCTTCATCAGGTATACCTGCGTAGGCCGAAACGTCGTTTTTTAGATTTACTTGCTCAATAAAATCTTTTTCTATACTCAAGTCCTCGAGTGCTCCCTGCAACCATTGGAAATCTACATATCTCAACGAGGGACGTTTGCACCGAGGCAGAATCCAACAGAATCTGGTATGTGTGCAGAACCTCTTGGACATTATATATATATATATATATATATATAATCACGAGTATAGCAGTACGTAGTGATACCTTTTTTATTGGACTAACGTAACATTTAAAAGACAAGCTTTCGAGAGTATTACTCTCTTCCTCGGGTCTGGAAGCTTACTGATCAATTCCTAAAATTAAACATTAAGACATAAAGGGTCACATGGGTGGGGGTTAGATTTCGGAAAGAGTGAGAGTCAAATGGTATGTTCAAAATGGGAAAATTAACGCATGAGGGATCTTGGGCCCATAATAAAACAACAGAGATAAGATCATACAACTTGAATGGAAAAGAGAGAAAAAAAAAAGGGAAAAAGAAAAAACATAGAACAGTGAAGGCTGAAAGAGACATGAACAAAAAAAAAAAAAAGCATCAGCCGGAATTTTGAATATTATGTGACGTTATGATAATGGGTTAAAAACTCAGAATCGACATTGAGTCCGGCATTTATGGTGTTAAAATATGTGATCATTTTCATTTCATATGTTTTGCGTTCACGGTGGTCTTTAAAACGTCCTTTGAGGATTTTAATTTTGAGGTTTTAGATGGAGTGGCTTGTTAGATTGAAGTGATGTCCCACCGGGGTGCAATATGTATCTTCCTGGTGGTTCTTGATGGAGTGTCTGTTCTGGTTTATCCTGAGATTCAGTGTAAGGCTAGTTTCACTAATATAGCCGCCCTTATCACACGCCGTGCAATGGATCATGTATACCACATTGGCAGACGTGCAAAGGTACGAGCCCTTGATGTTGTGAGTGGCGTTGTTGTGCCGCGCACTGCTGCTGTCACATATGTGATGGCACAGTTTGCAGCGGGATTTGTTGCAGCGTTTGGTCCCATTCTGTATGTCGTCCTGTTCCTGAGTGCGTTTGCTGCGGACCAGTTTTTGCCTCCGGTTGGGGGGGTGCTTGAATGCCAGTAAGGGGAGCTGTGGGAATATTTCTTTGAGCGCAGGGTCCTCTGTGACAAGTGGTTGCAGATCTTTGATAATTTTGCGAATTCCCTCTAGAGTCGGGTTATAGGAAAGAACTAGAGGGATCCGTGTTGGTGATTTTCATTTCTTTGTAATGCAACAGCTGTTCGCGCAGTGTTTTCAGGGCAGATTCGATTTTTTTTCAGAGATTGTCCTTTCCTTATAGCCCTTCTGCTGGAATGATGCAGATAGTTTGTTCAGGTGTTCATCCCTGTCCCCAGTGTCCGAGCAGATTCGGTGGTACCCGATGGCCTGGCTGTAGATCAGGGTTCTCAAACTCTGGCCCCCCTGATGTTTCTGAACTACAATTCCCATGATTCCACGGCCATCTATTGCATTCAAAGCATTCTGGGACTTGTAGGCAAAAACATCTGGGGGGCCGTAAGTTTGAGATCCCTGCTGTAGATGATGCTTTGTTTGGTGTGGTTGGGATGAAAGCTGGTCTTGTGGAGGTAGTTCGGCCTGTGGGTTTCCTGTACACAGATGGGTGCAGTCCAGGAAGCTTACACTGTGCTTGGAAAAATCCATCTTGAGTTTGATCAATGGGTGGAACATATTGAATGCCTTGTGAAAGTCTAGAAGGCGTTCCTCTCCTTCTGTCCATATGATGAAAATGTCATCAATGTATCGTAGATATTTGTGTGGTTTGTGAGGGTGAGTGTTCAGGAACCTCTGTTCTAGATCTGCCATGAAAAGATTGGCGTATTGTGGAGACATTTTACTACCCATAGCGGTCCCAGTCATTTGTAGGTAGCAGTTGTTGTTGAAGCTGAAGCAGTTGTGTGTGAGAATAAATTCAATCAGCTTGGTAATAATTTCACCACTATATTTATGTGGAGTATTGTGGGAGGAGAGAGATTGGAGACAGGCATTAATTCCATCTTTGTGTGGGATGTTACTGTATAGGGATTTTACATCCATGGTAACTAATATAGTGTCGGCCGGTAGTGTCTGGATATCTCGGAGTTTGTTTAGAAAGTCTGCGGTGTCCTGTATAAGCTGACAGTGTGGGTAACTAAGGGTTTCAGGATACCCTCTATAAGGCCAGAAATTGGTTCGGTAAGTGTGTCCATACCTGTGATAATGGGTCGTCCTGGGTTCCCGGGCTTGTGGATTTTGGGCAGCATGTAGAATATGCCCATGCGAGGATTGGAAGGCACCAGATTCTCCAATTCTTGCTGTAGGTGTTTGGGAAACGACCTGATAAGTCTGACAAGTTGGGCTTTATATTCTTTTGTTCATCAGTTCCTGATGAATCCTGACTGAAACGACGATCTTCTTCCTAATGAATCAAGTTGCAAAGACCCAGAGTGCCGTCAGCATTACTTTTGCACGGACTGTTGTATGCCTACCTCCTAGCTGATGAGGGTCCAACAAACCTGAAACAGTGCTGTCCTAGGAGCGGCTTTGACCAGTTGCATAACCTTATCTTTGCTACAAAGCCACAGTGTGGCATAGCATTGATTTTAGGGTTCTGTGTAATAACAGACCCAGGATGCATAAAAGTGAGACAGAGGTCATTTGCATATCCTACCCAGAATTCCTTCCTGCATATGGGGAATGTGGCACAGGAGCTCTGGGATGCAATTCTTTGAATTGCTGTGATGTGCAGGTGACTTCTACAATAATAAACATAACTAATTATAATGTGGAGGCTTTTTATCTCACTTTTTGTCCTCCACCACAACCCATGTAAAAATATATATATATAATTAGAAAAAGTTTACAGATTAAAGAAGTGGTGGCCGTCCCGTCACACCTGCCCTAGCCTCCCGTTATTACACAAAGTCTATACCGCTAATAGAACCTGTATTCTTTTGCAGGAGTACAGCAAGAGTCTGAAAATGTCTGCAGGAATAATTTTTGAAGAATCTGTATCATATGTTGATGACAACCTCATGGAGCCTCTTTCAATAAAGCAGGAGGAAATAATCAAAACTGAAACGCTGGATTTCCAAGAATATCAAAAAGAACCAGAGACTTCCGAGCTGTCACATGGGACTGTCCAAAAAAATGACCTTTATTCAGACATGCTGATTTATTCTGATTTTACAAATTCTGTCACGTGTGGGTCAGAACTTCCCCAAACTCACACAGCTCATATTGGAAGAAAAACATTTCAGTGCCCTGAAAGTGAGAAATATTTAAGCACAAATGCAAGTCTAGGTATAGACAGGAGAGTTTGCATAGGTCAGAAGCCATTTGCATGTTCTGAATGTGGGAAATATTTTACAACAAAGAGTAATCTTACTGCACATGAACGAATTCATACAGGAGAGAAGCCACATGCATGTTCTGAATGTGGGAAATGTTTTAAATCAAAGAGTGAGCATACTGTACATGAGCGAATTCATACAGGAGAGAAGCCCTTTGCATGTTCTGAATGTGAGAAATGTTTTAGAACAAAGTGTAAACTTACTGTCCATGAAAGAATTCATACAGGAGAGAAGCCGTTTGCATGTTCTGAATGTGAGAAATGTTTTAAATCAAAGGTTAATCTTACTGTACATGAGAGAATTCACACAGGAGAGAAGCCATTTGCATGTTCTGAGTGTGAGAAATGTTTTAAATCAATGGGTGAGCTTACTGTACATGAAATAATTCATACAGGAGAGAAGCCGTTTGCATGTTCTGAATGCGAGAAATGGTTTAAATCAAAGGGTGAACTTACTTTGCATGAGAGAATTCATACAGGAGAGAAGCCGTATGCATGTTCTGAATGTGAGAAATGTTTTAAATCAAAGGCTAATCTTACTGTACACGAGAGAATTCATACAGGAGAGAAGCCATTTGCATGTTCCGATTGTGAGAAATGTTTTAAATCAATGGGTGGGCTTACTGTACATGAAAGAATTCATACAGGAGAGAAGCCGTATGCATGTTCTGAATGTGCGAAATGTTTTAAATCAAAGAGTGAGCATACTGTACATGAGCGAAGTCATACAGGAGAGAAGCCGTATGCATGTTCTGAATGTGAGAAATGTTTTAAATCTAAGAGTGAGCTTACTTTGCATGAGAGAATTCATACAGGAGAGAAGCCTTTTGTATGTTCTGAATGCGAGAAATGTTTTAGAACAAAGGGAAGGCATACTGTACATGAGAGAATTCATACAGGAGCGAAGCCATATGAATGTTCTGAATGTGAGAAATGTTTTAAATCAAAGAATGCGCTTACTGCACATAAAAGAATTCATACAGGAGAGAAACCGTTTGCATGTTCTGAATGTGGGAAATGTTTTGCATCAAAGAGTTCACGGAGTGCACATGAGAGAATTCATACAGGAGAGAAGCCATTTCCATGTTCTGAATGTGAGAAATGTTTTAAATCAAAGGGTGAGCTTACTATACATGAGAGCATTCATACAGGAGAGAAGCTGTATGCTTGTTCTGAATGTAGGAAATGTTTCAGAACAAAAGGTAAGCTTACTTTACATGAGAGAATTCATACAGGAGAGAAACCATTTTCATGTTCTGAATGTGGGAAATGTTTTACACAAAAGGGTGCGCTTACTACACATGAGAGAATTCATACAGGAGGGAAGCTGTTTGCATGTTCTGAATATGAGAAATGTTTTACACAAAAGGGCGAGCTTACTCTACATGAGAGAATTCATTAATCTGTTTACTGACATTGATGCAAAGTCATTTTCATGACATGAATGTGGGAAGGGTTTTGGAACAAAGTAGCATTTACACACCTGACTGTGCAAACAGAAGAGAATTTACTCATATCCACTATACGGATGAACGTATCTGGACACACGTCTTATTTACTTTTGACAGTAGTCACTTTAGATTTGGGGTACATGGACCTAAAAATGTGTTTGGGAAGTGTGGGCCTGATGTGTTATTTTGTTTTCCAGTCCCCTCTTTTGTTTAAGACCCTGTGTACCTACTATTCAAGGTGCAGAGTGCTTGTGTTTTCTGTGTCCCATCCCCCTGATGTCTGTTACACTATTATTCCCTTATGTGTTTATTGTGGTGTCATGTTGTATACACTGTGTTCTTTCCCTTATGGGCTATTCCATGTTCAGTGATCCAATTTTTAATGAATTGTTTACTAGACATGTGCATTCGTTTTAGTACTAAAACGATTTAGTCAGAATTTTGGGATAATTTAGTTTTAGTATGACTCGAGAAACGAAACTGCTCAGTACAAAAAACGAAAGAAACTAAAATAAAATGCACTACATTTTAGTTTCAGTCCTTTTTGTGATATTACATTGATGAGTGAAAGAGACAGCAATGAAGAGCGCAACATCCGAAGTTCTGCACCCTCCACATGCCAATGCAGTAGGATGTTCTATACATTATACAGAGAGGGGTATTAATGCAGGAGGATGTTATATACATTATACAGAGAGGGGTATTAATTAATGCAGAAGGATGTTCTAAACATTATACAGAGAGGGAAAATAATATTGTTCTAACCTCTTATATATAAAAATATTATTTACTAGTTTTACTGAAACTCTGAGCGCTGTGATGAGCAGCAGTCAGTTACTGTAACAGCTTTGCCTGACACGGGGCAGTATTACAACTTTGGTGCTAACTTAACCAGAGCTGTTGTAAACTGAAAACCTCCATAGGCTATAATGGCCCTGGGAAGTTTACAACAGCTCTGGTTAAGTTAGCACCAACTATGTAATATGGCCCACATTGTGCTGAGAGTGAGAGATACTGTAACAAGCAGCGATCTCAGCCCTCTGAGGAGCCACTACAATAGTAATTGTATCCATTGGTTTTCGGATGAATGAAATTAGTTTTCATACTAAAGAACTGAAAACGAATTTCTTTAGCAACTAAATAAATTGCATTTTAGGACTAATCCATTAGTTCAAAATGAAATTTTGTGCTGTGCATATGTCTATTGTTTACCTCATGTCTTCAAATTTTCATAAACGTTTGTACACTTGTTGAATGATCAAAACTAACGGGGTTATTCAAAGATCCGAATTGCTTGAGGAAGGTAACCGAACGCTGAAAATCAGTGTTCGGTTACCTTTCCTGGCCATTCGGCTATCCAGAGAGCAGGCAATTCGCCAAATCCTGGCGAATTGATTGAAAACATACGGTGCCTGTTCGAGGGCAGTGAAAACCCCATGAAAAGCAATGCTTCGGCTATTCAGAGAACACAAACCAGCAGTGAAAGGTTCCCCTAATGCCCTGCCATTCGGTGGCTTAATTCGGCAGGTTTATTCAGGAGAATCCCATAGGCTTCAATGTTAAAAATATTCCCATTTTAATTCAATATCTAATAAACCGTTCATTATAAAATTCTGCAGTAAAGAGTCTCTTTATTTATAGATTTTTTTTAGGATATTTTAAGCATTTTTCTGGATTTTTATTTTTTTTAAAAATTCCGTTTTTTTTTTTTAAGTTTACTTATTTTTTCTGTAACAGCCTTTTTATTATCATTCATTGGATTTTATATGTAAATTTCAGACATTTTCGCTCAGTAGTTTCTTTGCAAACAGCGTTTCACTTTTCAAACATTCAAGCAAACTGTTTTGCTAATTTATTCACTGCCCTCTGTCTGCGGTCTCGCTGCTTCGCTGCGTGTGATCGGCTCCTGCTCGGGTTTTTCGATGGGTTAATCCAGATGTTTTTGGGGGTTTTCGGTTTGTTTTCGTCAGGTTTGCGGCAGCTTTTCCCTGCAATTCGGGGACCTGTGGTGCTTCCTGAATACATCGCAGGGTCACCGAAATGCAATCGGCAAAAGGAACCGAATTGAAGAGAACGAAAAGTCACTGAACGTGCGGTGACTTTTCGAATCTCTTTGAATAACCCTGTAAGTTTAAGTCTAAAATTTTATTTTGTTTATTTCATCCCATTTTTGAGTTATGAGAGTTTGAATTTCAAAGAAATAACAATTTTGGCTGTTCTGGAGACTACACAAAAACCTTAAAAGCTCAGTCCAAAATTTAGAGATTTCAAAACTAAAAATACTAAAAATAATAGGCTTTAATATGATCTGACACATGATGGACTTATTTTGAATTTTAAAGTTTATTTATTTATTTATAAAGGATTTTACCAGGAAGGATACATTGAGATTTCTCTCGTTTTCAAGTATGTCCTGGATTCAAGAACATTGAAGTGTTACAGAAATACAAACAGGGTTATTCAGAGAGCGGTGAAAAGCAGGAGAATGACTGGAGAATGAAAAATTCTAGGTCAAAATAGCCGATTTGGAAAGTGAGATGAAAGGGAGAATTTTTCTGGTTTGGCTATTTTGACCTAGAATTTTTCATTCTCCAGTCATTCTCCTGCTTTTCACCTCTCTCTGAATAACCCTGAAAGTAATACAATGCAATTGGCAGTTTTCGGGAAGGGGTCGGCTCTCACTTTGTGGTTTTGGCCAGTTGATTGTCAGAGACTCGGCTTTAACCCTTTCACTTTCAGGCGTTGATGCAGAAACTGCTGAGTGAATGGGGGGAGGGGGTCATAAACCATTGGCGCAGGAAGTCCAGGAACTGGCCTATTGTGCGACTTAATGTGTGAAAAGGGGGGATTGGCACGGGTGAGCGGCCGCCTAACGGCAGATAAGAATGGATTTTTTAAATTAAAGAAAGTGTCATTACTCTCTCGCACTGGTCAAATCATGTTTATTTACTGATTATACTTACTTTGTCATTGCGCAGTCGATGAGTGTTACACTGCTATATGCACTCCTTCTCTTGAATGTGTACATCGCTTTAAGTTCCCAAATTAGCTATGTATTTGTTGAGTCCCGTGAAAAAAACAGTCCGCACACTGATTTCTGCGCGCAACGTTAATTTGCGCGCAGTTTCGCGCGTATTTTTCACGCGCAATATTTTGGACGGATGAAAAGATGCACTCGGATTGTAATATCAGCATTAATTTACGCGCGTTAACGTTTAACGCTGCGTGCAAAAAAATTGCACTGTGCGACCTTTTTTGCGCAAGATATGTAATAGAGCCCACTGTATCTTATATTGATTGCACTGAAAGGAACCCCTTTGATATCTGTCACGGAATGGCCCAGCACCCTCAGCCAGGGGCGGTGCAGTGACAGTGGTGGCTATGGACACTTAGGTTCGGTGGCACGCACCCAGTTTTGCAAGTACTTTTATTTAGATGTGATTATTGTGTGGTGTAATAAAGTGTTCCCCGCTGGTTTATTGCGTAATGTATTTTCCCTTTGTCTGCCTTGCCCGCCGCCATTTTCCAATCACCTTGTGGCGCAGTTCAGAATCTTCGATTCGGAAAATGGCCGATTCGAACCATCCGGTTCGAATCGTAAAATGGCCAATTCGGACCATCCGGTCCGAATTGGCGACTCCCTGAATCGTAATGGCCAATGGGTCCTGGGAGGGCGGGCAAGGAGTCCCATTGTATGATAATTTTGTGGAAAGTGATAAATGCTTGAACTGTAAATAATAAAGCCAGATTTAGCAGTGCATCCAGCCTCGACTGATGTGGTTATTTTTCTGCCGTACTTTTCGTTCTGAGAATCCCTCGAGGTCTCAGGGTGCGGTGTCCCAGATCCGAACCGAACCGAGCGCTCTGTGCCTGCATCGAGCATCAGGGCAGAGGCGCAGCGGAAGGTGATTCGGTTCCCAGATCGAGAGATCCGATCCGAAGGGCGCGGCCGTGTACCGCGCTTCGGTATTGCGAGGGATTGCGGTAAGATCCGAATCCCTCGCCCATCCCGCAAGATCCGAAGATTCATCTGTCCCCGATCCGAAAAGTCCTCCACCGGAGATCCGAAGATTCACCCGCACCTGGATCGGAAACGTTTCCCGCAAGAGAAGATCCGAAACGTTTCCCACATAAGATCCGAAGATTCCTCCGCGGCTGGCAGATCCGATTTCCACGAACGTCCCACACCCACAAGGTCAGTGAACCAGCTGCTCGGGACGCTGAGTGCCGTATGGCTCAGTGGTCGGGCTGGTTCTAGGCAGGGGTCCCCTCCACCGCCCGCTAACCCCTTCCCGGGGTCACGCCAGGCCGCACGAGACGCCGAGTGCGCGCCACTCGGTAGTCGGGCCAGCGGTAAGCGACGGGGTCACGCAGATTGAGCACACCCGCAGGCGGAACAACATCTCCATTCCGTCATACTGGTGGCAGCGGTGGGATTGCTCTCTGCAGGCCCCTAGGAGACCTACGCCATGGTGGTGTACACCTACTACGACCGGGACACCCTGCGTGGGATGTTGGAAAACCGGGGAGGAACGCCGGGTAAGAAGAACCGGAAGACCCTGATCAAGGAACTGACCAGGATGGATCAGGACAGGGTGGCGACGCCCGTCCCCAGCCCTGTCCACGCAGAGGTGGAGGAAGATGCTGGCCTCAGAGAGTTGCGGCGTCGGATTGCCCTGCTCGGAGATGCCTCATCGTCGGTGGACAGATACGAAGTGATTCGGGAGTTCTACCGGGAAGTTGAGCAGGAGAAAGAACGCCAGCACGAGCTGCGGTTGGCAGAGCTCCGCGGAGCAGAGACTGAATATAGTAACCCCGAACCCTACCCCGTGGAACCCCGGACGAGGCTTGCAGCTTGACTGGAGCTTCACCTGGGGAGTCTGCAACCCCCAGTGATTGCCCTTGCGGGACTCTCAGCTCGCCTGGAGCCTGTACTGAGGACGTCACTCATCCCAGCGACCCTCGGATGGAGACTCACAGCTCGCCTGGAGCTGCATCTGAGGACGCCACATTCCCCGTTGAGGAGCGGTGCTCCTGTGCTGGCACCTTCGCGGACATGAAGGTCGAGTTGGCAAGGAGGCTGCAGGAGGGCCTGGAGCGGGACCAGAGGTCCACAGAGGAACTGTGGTACGAAGCCCTGGACCATGAGCGGGACTGCCATGGGGTGTACATTCCTTCCGACGCTGTCGTCCATCGGGTGCAGTACGATGTGCGAGCAGCGTTCCTGCAAGGTCGGGCCCCAGAGGAGTGGGAGGCCGAGCTCCGGAGTCTGGTGCAACAGGAGATCGCACTGGACGCCGCGTACCGCACGCTCCGGTGGCTAACCGCCTCTCCGGCAGTGCGCCCTATTGAAGACAGTTCCACTGCAGGGCCTCGCTACGGAGGCACGGGGCTGCTCTACGCGGGCATGGCCGCCGACCCCGAGTTCGGAGCGGAGACAGAGGAACGGATGGAAGAGATCCTGGAGCGACGGGAACTGGAGATCCCATCAGACAGCAGGGACTCGGTGTTTGAGGAGCTGGAGTCCCTAGCCGAGCGAGAGTGGGAGCTCGAGGTGGCTTACCGAAAACTGTTGGACGGCGTTCCGCAGTCGAGCCTGAGCTCCCCGTGGTGGGACGGGTCGGCGGAGGAAGTCGACAGTCCCCAGGTTTGGGACCTATGGGAGGCCGAGGCGGACCCATGGGTGCCCGTGGGGGTTCCGGCAGAGGAAGTTACCCCCTTCACCCCGCAAGAGGACAGGGTGGCTGAGGCCACGGGTCCAGTGGGGGAGGAGACGGATGGTCTCCCCGGGATGGGTTGTGCGCAACCATTGTTTGCCCGGGGGTGAAGTGACCATCCTTCCCCAAGGAGATCTCCAACCAGCGGAAGAGCTGGCTACAGGGCAGAGTGTCGCTGGCCTCTGCCCACTGCTTACAGTCTGCCAGGAGGGGCAGACAGATGGTTCCCCCGGGATGGGTTGTGCGCAACCATTGATTGCCCCGGGGGAGGAAGAAACCATCCTCCCGCAAGGAGATCTCCAACCAGCGGAAGAGCTGGCTACGGGGCAGAGTGTCGCTGGCCTCTGCCCACTGCTTAAAGTCTGCCAGGAGGAGCAGACAGATGGTTCCCCCGGGATGGGTTGTGCGCAACCATTGATTGCCCCGGGGGGGGGAGAAACCATCCTCCCGCAAGGAGATCCTCACCCAGCTGAAGAGCTGGCTACGGGGCAGAGTGCCGCTGGCCTCTGCCCACTTCTCAAAGTCTGCCAGGAGGAGCAGACAGATGGTTCCCCCGGGATGGGTTGTGCGCAACCATTGATTGCCCCGGGGGGAAGAAACCATCCTCCCGCAAGGAGATCCTTCCCCAGCTGAAGAGCTGGCCACGGGGCAGAGCGCCGCTGGCCTCTGCCCACTACCCACAGTCTGCCAGGTGGAGCAGACGGATGGTCTCCCCGGGATGGGTTGCGTGCAACCATTGTTTGCCCGGGGGGTGAAGTGACCAGCCCTCCCCAAGGAGATCCCCACCCAGCGGAAGAGCGGACACCAGGGCAGAGCGCCGCTGGCCTCTGCCCGTTTCTCCCAACTTGCCCCGAGGGGCAGAGCGAGGATGACCCCGTGCAACTGCTGTTGCATCCATTTGTCCCCTTCGTCGGCTACCAGGAAGAGCAGCCAGGTTTGGCTCTATTTGCTCCTTCGGTTGCCGTGTCCGTACCTGGCCATCCAGCGGAAGAGCTGGCAACGGGGCAGAGCGCCGCTGGCCTCTGCCCATTTTGGCAACCCTTGGGCTCGGGGGCCTCACGCAGCCACGGTTCTGTCCCACGGCTGACCTGGGCACCCGGGGCGGGTGCATTTAGCACCCGGGTTCCCCGGGTGAGCGATAACCCTGGAGGGGACACAGGAGGTACTCCGGCCCAGACGTATGTCCTCTCGCCCAGCCGGGGTAACCCTAAGGACATGGGGTCCCGACCAAGCTGGCACGGCCGCAAGGCCAAATGGAGAGGCCTGGTGACCCGGCCTCCCCAGACTGACTATGGGCCTGGGAGCACCGACTTCCCCGGTATGACCCGGTGGGGTCAGACCAGGTGCGTCGAACTGGGGGAGGGGGAGGAGTGTCACGGAATGGCCCAGCACCCTCAGCCAGGGGCGGTGCAGTGACAGTGGTGGCTATGGACACTTGGGTGCGGTGGCACGCACCCAGTTTTGCAAGTACTTTTATTTAGATGTGATTATTGTGTGGTGTAATAAAGTGTCCCCGTTGGTTCATTGCGTAATGTATTTTCCCTTTGTCTGCCTTGCCCGCCGCCATTTTCCGATCACCTTGTGGCGCAGTTCAGAATCTTCGATTCGGAAAATGGCCGATTCGAACCATCCGGTTCGAATCGTAAAATGGCCGATTCGGACCATCCGGTCCGAATTGGCGACTCCCTGAATCGTAATGGCCAATGGGTCCTGGGAGGGCGGGCAAGGATTCCATTGTATGATAATTTTGTGGAAAGTGATAAATGCTTGAACTGTAAATAATAAAGCCAGATTTAGCAGTGCATCCAGCCTCGACTGATGTGGTTATTTTTCCGCCGTACTTTTCGTTCTGAGAATCCCTCGAGGTCTCAGGGTGCGGTGTCCCAGATCCGAACCGAACCGAGCGCTCTGTGCCTGCATCGAGCATCAGGGCAGAGGCGCAGCGGAAGGTGATTTGGTTCCCAGATCGAGAGATCCGATCCGAAGGGCGCGGCCGTGTACCGCGCTTCGGTATTGCGAGGATTGCGGTAAGATCCGAATCCCTCGCCCATCCCGCAAGATCCGAAGATTCATCTGTCCCCGATCCGAAAAGTCCTCCACCGGAGATCCGAAGATTCACCCGCACCTGGATCGGAAACGTTTCCCGCAAGAGAAGATCCGAAACGTTTCCCACATAAGATCCGAAGATTCCTCCGCGGCTGGCAGATCCGATTTCCACGAACGTCCCGCACCCACAAGGTCAGTGAACCAGCTGCTCGGGACGCTGAGTGCCGTATGGCTCAGTGGTCGGGCTGGTTCTAGGCAGGGGTCCCCTCCACCGCCCGCTAACCCCTTCCCGGGGTCACGCCAGGCCGCACGAGACGCCGAGTGCGCGCCACTCGGTAGTCGGGCCAGCGGTAAGCGACGGGGTCACGCAGATTGAGCACACCCGCAGGCGGAACAACATCTCCATTCCGTCATAATATCAAATTACATAAATATGTCTTTTAATAGATATACAGTCCTTCCCACAGTGGATTAAACCATACTATATCCTATTACATGCATTCAAAAAATCACATGGTTTAAATCAAAATGTGTTAGCGAACGTTCACAGAAGAAAAGAAAAAGGGGAGGGGGATAATTGAGCAGAGAAAAAAGGAAACACATCATAATGACATAGAAAAAGATATTAATAATAAAAAAACAAAAAAAGAAATCTTGTTCTGCAGGAATAATGGTAAGAAAACTGATTAACCGTATGTAGCGCTTACCCCCGGAGGAGCCGCTGAATAAACCTCGGGATAGTCTCACGGCACTAGGAAATAACTACACACCAGCACTGTTGTGGATTTTTCTATATTATATTCTTTACTGATCCCAATAAAGCAGCATATAATACGCGTGTACGGTATTTGAGTAACAAGAATTCATAACGCGGGAAAAACATGCGGCGGTAAAAGAAACCAGTTAACCCCCTTAGTTCCGGAGTGTAAGTCCCGTGAAAAATAGCTTAAAAATATATGTATGTGTTGTCTAGGGTACCCGGGTACTGTATTCAACTGGCCAGTGAATGAACAAAAACAATCTTCGACTAGTCACCGTTGGGGCCCTTAAAGAAACAATAAACAAGTGCGCAATGTTCTGCGTTTTCACCAGGCCGAAGCCTTCTCACCCAACCGGTGTAACCGCTTGTCCTGGACCGATGAACGCTGGAGAAAGGGATCTCTATCAAGAGGATCTGTCCTCGCTGCCACTTGGAACCCGATGCTGCTTACGCCTGCACTCCCGATCTGGTTCTCCTCCGCCAGAACACGAACACATAGGCCGCCAGCACTCCCCTCCGGTTTGCAGCCTCTCCTCACACGATGTCCTTCTTCTCCCAAACCGCACTTTGTCAAAAACAGTTCAGTGTAATACACAGCCGGCCGATGCACACTCTCTGATCACTGCAACAATGGATGCCGCCGTCTCTCTGCGCTCCAACTCTGCCAGGATCCCAGAAGTGTCACCTGCGACTGCTCTCTCTCGCTGCTCGCTCTGTTCTGCCAAACGCTCAGGGCTAGGTATATAGGTAATAGCACGATCTCCAACAAGACTGTAGCAACATCCACACTCTGGCCTGGTTTCAATCCTTAACAGCCCCAGCGTGTGTCCTACATCTCTCGTGGCTCTGCTCACACTGCACGAGGCTGCTGATGTCTTTCCTGGCCAGCACACACCCTTCCTTCTTCCCTTGCAAAGGTCTCTGGGAGTTGGAGTTTCACAAATCTCTCAGTCCAATACAATCCTCTCATATGTTATACACTGGCTCCCCCTAGTGGCCATAATAAGTCAATTCACCAGAATACAGTTTTTAAAGCAGCGCTACACGTATTATTAAAGAAAAGCAGTAAACAGCAAAACTAAAAGCATAGCAAGCGCGATTGAAAGTTAATGTGAAAGCAAACGTTCTGTTCTCTTTTTTCTTTACTCAAGGCAAAGCAGTACAAAACATAGGAACCAAGCAACATGTGGTAAGAGAAGCAGTCCCTACACAGATATTTATAGAGAAACACAGGCAGCTTTATATTGTAAGTAAATATAAAACATGAACGATATCAATTATGAATTCGAAATGGTGACAAGCAATAAAATATGGGGGAGTGGCCGGCTGTAAGGGGAAGAAGACGCATTTCGTTAGAGCTCCGTCTGGGGTCTCAGAGGGGGGTTTTCGGGGGACCCTCTCTGCATATTTACCCTTGATTATAGTCCCTGACCTGCTGGCCACCAGGATAGAGCCCTCTGGAGCCTGAGTAGCCCCCCCTCCGGAGCTGAGACGAGAGTCTGGCCTTCGAGGCCCTGGCTGCTGTGATTTGCCGGTGGCCATCTTGGGGCCTGTTTCTCGGTGCTGCTGCACTACTCACCCATTCCAATAGCAAGCCCGTACTGGGCAGAAGTCTGTTGCCTGCTGGGGAGATGGAGGGCCCCCGTCCCCTGGCTGTTGCGGCGTTTGATGTGCTGGAACCAGGTGATGTCGGTGTGATGCAGAGACGGGTCGTTCCCCTCCCCCCTGCTGTTAAAATGACTGTTATAGCAGGCCTGGAGGCCTGTTTGGAGTTACTGGGGGAGGAGGATTCAGACCCACTTACCCGGGGAACATGGCGCCGGATGATGGATGTCCTGCGGCGCTGCAGAGGTGCGGTGCTTCCTCACGGCGGCGGGGCTGAAGAGGCCTCACTCACTGGCGGTGTTATGAAATGGATGGTGAGGTCAGTGGTGTTGACACGGGAAACCTGGAGGACGAACAGCAGTTGGATCCCCCGTCTTCGGCTGCAGAGTGTGTTCCGGATGACAGGGAGTCTCCGACCACTGAGAGGTCCGTGGCTGAGGTTTATGTGGAGCAGACTGATGCATGTTTTTTCGAGACATTTGCAGCGGTGGGGCCTCCGGCGGGAGGTAAGCAGCCTCTTGGAATGGCACGTCTGGACTCTCGACTGCATGGAGATCTCCACTTTGTGGCTGGCAATATATGGAACAAGCCGGTCGGACGGGTCTTGGATGCAGTGGTTGTTCTCGGTGGAGCTGCCCACTTGTTCCTCTGGCTGGATACGGCATGAAGAGGACTTTTCGTTTATTTTCATTTTTCCCCTCTCCGGTACCAGGCCCGTCTTGTTTCCTCTTGATTCCCTGTGATCTCCTTCCATGCTTATTTTTTTCTCACCCCACTTTCGCTCCAGTATATGGAGTTTCTCACTGCTGTGCTACCCATGTTATTTCCCCCCCCTCCCTCTGTTTTGAGACACTATATGAGACATGCTTCGATTTTTCTCTGATCTCTTTCTCCTATTGAGGACTTGTTTCTGTGATGATTATTCTTGCTCTATTATTCTTTTTGATGAGACCCCCCCCTGTATGAGGATGTCCCCCCCTTCTGGGAGTTGATTTTTGTCATGTAAATGTTCTGATATTTTGCAACTTTTTCGAGGAATCCCGCCTCCCCCTCAATGACTAGCTGAGACTTAGAGACATTGATTTTGTCCTTTCTATTATATGCTGAGACCCCCCCTTTAGGGGATGTTTATTATTTTTCACACTGATCCACCCCCCCACCCCCCTCGACGACTAGCTGAGACTTAAGAGCCCTTGTTTTTGTCCTCGCTGACGGATGTTGGGGACCTCATTTCTTTCCCCCCCTTCCGGTTGTTCCTCCCCCCTTTTTATTTTTATTTGGCAGACCGGGACTCCCTTGGGGCGAGCCACTATGGCGACTTTTCCGGATAGGTCTGCCATAATTGGCCCTCAAGCCCTTGGCCACGTGACATTTGTCCTCCATGGCCTCCTTGTCCTTGGAATCTCTGGAGTGAGCCAGGAGAGTCACGTAGATGGCCTTTGCCATATCCACCTCCCTACCTTCCCCATCCCCCTTTTTTTTTTATTCCCCCCCCCCGGTCCCCACTTCTCAACTCAGTGTTTTGCATTACTACTGTGGTACACCGGCTTTCTCTTCATGTTGGCCCTGCGAGGCCATTGTTTTCTGTTACACTGGATGAATTATCCTGCTGTCTTTTCAAAATAAAAACTGTCAAATAAAAAAAAAGTAAAAAATACAAAAACATGATATCTGGGAAAAAATTTTTTTTACCAAAACCTGTAGAAATTATCAGCAATAAAAAATTAGTGCGCAAAATAAGACAGCAGGTGCAAATGGACAGCAACTCTCAATGGGAGCTTAGCGTCTGTCAATTTTTGTTCTAATATAATAACGACAAAGGTCTAATCAATTAAAAATACAATACTCAAAACTGCAAGCAGGCATGGACGAGTGAAACTCCAGCACGACGGAAAGACAATAAACAAGCATACACTCAGCACTAGAAACTTCAGTTCTTTTTCCCGGGCGAGTAAAGATAAATAAACACAAACAAATATAAACAAAAAGAAACAAATACTCAGCACTAGAGACTTCAGCTCTTTTGGGCCAGTTAAAGTAAATAAACAAACAAATAGAACATCCAGTAAACCTCCCTGCAAGAAAGCACACACAGGCTCTCACACCTAGAGCTCCAAGGAAAACCTCAAACGCCAGAAAGGCACACAAAATGAGGAAAATTCATTATCTGAACAGACAAAATGTACAAGGTGATAAATCTATCACTTCTGGACAAATTTAATTTGGGAGATCCCACTTCTGACACCAAAACTGTTAGAAAATTAATATATCAATTCAATATTCCTGGGGGGCGTGGCATGGCTGCCGTCAGACATGGCAGCATAGTGCAGAGGCTCCAAGGAGAACTAGCTCAAAATCCTTTATCCCAAGCGGCATGGGGATCACCAATAAGGGTACTGGTGCCCAGAGGACACAGGGGGGAAAAAAACAAACAGAGACGCCATCTCTCCACCGATTATTTGCTCCTGGCTGCCAAAGCCCAAAGTGCGACGCAGGACCAGGCCCAATCCCCATCCTCTCCTAACCCGCTCTCCTGGGCACACTCACCAGCCATGTTGGACACCAGATCAGTGGACCCGGAGGCTCCAGATTGGGCCTACTTGCTACGGGACCTCCCCACAAGGTCTGAACTACACTAAGTCAATGCAGACCTCCAGCAATCTATTTTAACGGAGATTCCGCATCTGAGAACCGACATTCAAGGCCTTAATGCGAGGGTTGAGATTCTGAAGGGAGAATGTGACCAATCACAAATGCTCACGCTTCAACCACGCTAAAGGTAGACACTCAGCAGACTCAGATGTGCAGTATGGCCCTACATATTATGGATTTAGACAATTGGGGTAGACACAATAATCTACGCCTGAGAGGTCTCCTGGAAAGTGAGGACACAAAATTGCAACTACGCGAGGCGCTAACGGCGATTTTTAATTCTGTGCTGGAAGGAGCCGCCACAGAACCTATTGAGTTTGTTCATGCCCACAGGGCCCTACGGCCGATGGGTCCCCCAGACTCCCCACCAAGGGACGTGATATGCTGCTTGGCAAACTATGGCCCCAAAGAGGACATTCTGAAGAAAGCCAGAGAGGTGACACAACTTTCCTATGAAGGATCCCCGCTTAAAATTATTTCCAGACCTTTCCCCGGCCACGTTGGTTTACAGGAGAGCTCTGAAACCTCTCACCGGTCTACTACTAAGTCAACGCCTGAGATACCGCTGGCATGTACCTACGGGGCTATGACGGAATGGGATGTTGTTCCGCCTGCGGGTGTGCTCTATCTGCGTGACCCCGTCGCTTACCGCTGGCCCGACTACCGAGTGGCGCGCACTCGGCGTCTCGTGCGGCCTGGCGTGACCCCGGGGAGGGGTTAGCGGGCGGTGGAGGGGACCCCTGCCTAGAACCAGCCCGACCACTGAGCCATACGGCACTCAGCGTCCCGAGCAGCTGGTTCACTGACCTTGCGGGTGTGGGGCGTTCGTGGAGATCGGATCTGCCAGCCGCGGAGGAATCTTCGTATATTTATGTGGGGAAACGTTTCGAATCTTCTGCGGGAAACGTTTCCGATCCCGGCGCGGGTAAATCTTCGGATCTCAGTGGAGGACTCTTCGGATCGGGACAGATGAATCTTCGGATCTTGCGGGGTCGGCGAGGGATTCGGATCTTACCGCAATCCCTCGCAATACAGAAGCGCGGTACACGGCCGCGCCCTTCGGATCGGATCTCTCGATCTGGGAACCGAATCACCTTCCGCTGCGCCTCTGCCCTGATGCTCGATGCAGGCACAGAGCGCTCGGTTCGGTTCGGATCTGGTGGTCACCGTATCCTGAGACCGCGGGGGATACTCAGATGCGCAAACACGGCGGAGAAAAAGACATCAGTCAAAGCTGGATGCACTGCAAAATCTGCCTTTATTTTCCACAACACACGCATTTATCACTTTACACACTTATGAATACAATGGGGACCCCTGCCCGCCCACACAAGTCCATTGGCCCTCGCTGGCAGGAGGCACCCTGGCCCCGATTCGTATTGGCCGTTACGAATCGGGGAGTTGCCGATTCGGCCATTTTACGATCCGAGTATTCTGATCTGAACCGAGGTGATCAGAAAATGGCGGCGGGCGTGGCAGACAAAGGAAAATACATTACGCAATAAACCAACGGGGAACACCTTATTACACCACACAATAATCACATCTAAATAAAAGTACTTGTAAAACTAGGTGCGTGCCACCACACCCAAGTGTCCATAGCCACCACTGTCACTGTGCACCGCCCCTGGCTGAGGGTGCTGGGCCATCCCGTGACACTCCTCCCCCTCCCCCAGTTCGACGCACCTGATCTGACCCACCGGGTCATACCGGGGAAGTCGGTGCTCCCAGGCCCATAGTCAGTCTGGGGAGGCCGAGTCACCAGGCCTCTCCATTTGGCCTTGCGGCCGTGCCAGCTTGGTCGGGACCCCATGTCCTTAGAGTTTCCCCGGCTGGGCGAGAGGACATACATCTGGGCCGGCGTGCCTCCTGTGTCCCCTCCAGGGTCACTGCTCACCCGGGGAACCCGGGTGCTAAATGCACACGCCCCGGGTGCCCAGGTCAACCGTGGGAAAGCACCGTGGCTGCGTGGGCCCCCGAGCCCAAGGGTTGCCAAAATGGGCAGAGGCCCGCGGCGCTCTGCCCCGTTGCCAGCTCTTCCGCTGGATGGCCAGGTACGGGCCCGGCAACCGAAGAAGCAAGTAGGGCCAAACCTGGCTGCTCTTCCTGGTAGCCGACGAAGGGAACAAATGGATGCCACAGCAGTTGCACGGGGTCAACCTCACTCTGCCCCGCGGGGCAAGTTGGGAGAGACGGGCAGAGGCCAGCGGCGCTCTGCCCTGGTGTCAGCTCTTCCGCTGGGTGGAAATCTCCTTGTGGAGAGATGGTCACTTCACCCCCCGGGGCAAACAATGATTGCGCACAACCCATCCCGGGGAGACCATCCGTCTGCTCCACCTGGCAGACTGGGGGTAGTGGGCAGAGGCCAGCGGCGCTCTGCCCCGTGGCCAGCTCTTCAGCTGGGTGAGGATCTCCTTGTGGGAGGATGGTTTCTTCCTCCCCCGGGGCAATCAATGGTTGCGCACAACCCATCCCGGGGGAACCATCTGTCTGCCCCTCCTGGCAGACTGTAAGCAGTGGGCAGAGGCCAGCGACACTCTGCCCCGTAGCCAGCTCTTCCGCTGGTTGGAGATCTCCTTGGGGAAGGATGGTTACTTCACCCCCCGGGGCAAACCACGGTTGCGCACAACCCATCCCGGGGGAACCACCTGTCTGCTCCTCCTGGCAGACTGTAAGCAGTGGGCAGAGGCCAGCGACACTCTGCCCCGTAGCCAGCTCTTCCGCCGGTTGGAGATCTCCTTGGGGAAGGATGGTCACTTCACCCCCCGGGAAAACAATGGTTGCGCACAACCCATCCCGGGGAGACCATCCGTCTCCTCCCCCGCTGGACCCGTGGCCTCGGCCACCCTGTCCTCTTGCGGGGTGAAGGGGGTATCTTCCTCTGCCGGAACCCCCACGGGCACCCATGGGTCCGCCTCGGCCTCCCATAGGTCCCAAACCTGGGGACTGTCGACTTCCTCCGCCGACCCGTCCACCACGGGGAGCTCAGGCTCGACTGCGGAACGCCGTCCAACAGTCTTCGATAAGCCACCTCGAGCTCCCACTCTCGCTCTGCTAGGGACTCCAGCTCCTCAAACACCGAGTCCCTGCTGTCTGACGGGATCTCCAGTTCCCGTCGCTCCAGGATGTCTTCCATCCGTTCCTCCGTCTCCTCTCCAAACTCGGGGTCGGCGGCCATGCTCGCGTAGAGCAGCCCCGTGCCTCCGTAGCGAGGCCCTGCAATGGAACTGCCTCCCATCGGGCGCGCTGTCGGACAGGCGGTTAGCCACCGGAGCGCGCGGTACGCGGCGTCCAGTGCGGTCCCTCCTGCACCAGACTCCGGAGCTCGGCTTCCCACTCCTCTGGGGCCCGACCTTGCAGGAACGCTGCTCGCACATCGTACTGCACCCGATGGACGACAGCGTCGGAGGGAATGTACACACCATGGCAGTCCCGCTCATGGTCCAAGGCCTCGTACCACAGTTCCTCTGTGGACCTCTGGTCCTGCTCCAGGCCCTCCGGCAGCTCTCTTGCCAACACGGCCTTCATGTCGGCGAAGGTGCCAGCGCAGGAGCACCGCTTCTCAATGGGAAATGTGGCGTCCTCAGATGCAGCTCCAGGCGGGCTGTGAGTCTCCATCCGAGAGTCGCGGGGATAAGTGACGTCCTCAGTACAGGCTCCAGGCGAGCTGAGAGTCCCGCAAGCGTAGTCACTGGGGGTGGCAGATTCCCCAGGTGAAGCTCCAGTCGAGCTGTGAGCCTCGACCCAGGGTTCCACAGGATAGGGTTCGGGGTTCCAATCTTCTGGCTCTGCTCCGCGGAGCTCTGCCAACCGCAGCTCGTGCTGGCGGTCCTTTTCCTGTTCAACCTCACGGTAGAACTCCCGGATCACCCGGCATCTGTCCGCCGCCTGGGGCATCCCCGAGCAGGGCAATCCGACGCCGCACCTCTCGGAGACCAGCATCTTCCTCCACCTCCGCGTGGACAGGGCTGGGACGGGCGTCATCGCCCCGTCCTGATCCATCTTAGTCAGTTCCTTGATCAAGGTCTTTCTTTTCTTGTTACCCGGCGTTCCTCCCCGGTTCTCCAACATCCCACGCAGGGTGTCCCGGTCATAATAGGTGTACACCACCATGGCGTAGGTCTCCTAGGGGCCTGCAGAGAGCGATCCCACCGCTGCCACCAGTATGACGGAATGGGATGTTGTTCCGCCTGCGGGTGTGCTCTATCTGCGTGACCCCGTCGCTTACCGCTGGCCCGACTACCGAGTGGCGCGCACTCGGCGTCTCGTGCGGCCTGGCGTGACCCCGGGGAGGGGTTAGCGGGTGGTGGAGGGGACCCCTGCCTAGAACCAGCCCAACCACTGAGCCATACGGCACTCAGCGTCCCGAGCAGCTGGTTCACTGACCTTGCGGGTGTGGGGCGTTCGTGGAGATCGGATCTGCCAGCCGCGGAGGAATCTTCGTATCTTATGTGGGAAACGTTTCGAATCTTCTGCGGGAAACGTTTCCGATCCGGCGCGGGTAAATCTTCGGATCTCAGTGGAGGACTCTTCGGATCGGGACAGATGAATCTTCGGATCTTGCGGGGTCGGCGAGGGATTCGGATCTTACCGCAATCCCTCGCAATACCGAAGCGCGGTACACGGCCGCGCCCTTCGGATCGGATCTCTCGATCTGGGAACCGAATCACCTTCCGCTGCGCCTCTGCCCTGATGCTCGATGCAGGCACAGAGCGCTCGGTTCGGTTCGGATCTGGGTGGTCACCGTATCCTGAGACCGCGGGGGATACTCAGATGCGCAAACACGGCGGAGAAAAAGACACATCAGTCAAAGCTGGATGCACTGCAAAATCTGCCTTTATTTTCCACAACACACGCATTTATCACTTTACACACTTATGAATACAATGGGGACCCCTGCCCGCCCACACAAGTCCCATTGGCCCTCGCTGGCAGGAGGCACCCTGGCCCCGATTCGTATTGGCCGTTACGAATCGGGGAGTTGCCGATTCGGCCATTTTACGATCCGAGTATTCTGATCTGAACCACGAGGTGATCAGAAAATGGCGGCGGGCGTGGCAGACAAAGGGAAAATACATTACGCAATAAACCAACGGGGAACACCTTATTACACCACACAATAATCACATCTAAATAAAAGTACTTGTAAAACTAGGTGCGTGCCACCACACCCAAGTGTCCATAGCCACCACTGTCACTGTGCACCGCCCCTGGCTGAGGGTGCTGGGCCATCCCGTGACAGGGGCTACTAGTGCACACACCTCAAGGCCCCTATTTGATAAACACCGTGGAGGACATCACCACACTATTGGATAACCTTTAGTTACCTACACTCCATTTTCCTTGGCTGGATCCGCTAGAAGTATACTCAGCTGGTTCTAAACCTCCGCGGATGAGACCGCTACCACCTCGACCCCCACGGCAACACACCCAAGCTGGCAGACACCTGGGTTCCCAGACATGACCCACCGTGCACTGAGACAAGACCGGAACTCTGTACTCTTTACCCGACATCACCAAATACTCCACGCAGAGACAGCCCCACTACATCGAAGCCCAAGCCGGCTGGCTCCACACCTGTGCAACCTTATCCTCGCCTAAGGCATTGCGCAACCATATGAAGTCACCATTTGGACTGCAGAAGGCGCCCTTCCTGGTTTAAGTTGGACCCTGACTGGCCTTACTTTCTCATATATCATTTTTCTGATCATACCTACGTGATCTCTACAGCAGTAAGACCAGGCGATCAGGCGACCTATGCAACTCAGCATTGGTATTGTATTGGCACACTCTTTTATTGTTACAAACTTCTTTACAGGACTTGAGCCTGCTACCTTTTGGCCATGTATCAGGCCATTTTCGATTTCAGGCCATTTATTGTTTTCAACACGACCGTTGCCGAGATAAGGAGATATCCTAGGATACTGGGGGTGGAGGGTTCGGGTCGTTATTTATCATGTTCCCACTGTTGCACGTTATTCTAGACATGCCGTGCGTCACGTTATATATTGTTTATATTTCTGACATGTTGTTCTCCGTTTTGAGGCAAGTGTTTGCACTAGGGATGTGCATTGTGCACCAATTTTTTTTTAAAAAAATTG
Source organism: Leptobrachium leishanense (assembly GCA_009667805.1). Lineage (NCBI taxonomy): Eukaryota > Metazoa > Chordata > Amphibia > Anura > Megophryidae > Leptobrachium > Leptobrachium leishanense. The sequence goes on along the minus strand of CM019066.1, from coordinate 58,005,695 downwards.
TAAAAGCTTGCACCAATGGGAAAGCACCATTGGTCCAAGCCATTTCCAAAAAAACGCCTGCATTAGAGGACTGCCTCTGATTGACAGGAAGGGGCACATCTAGCAGCTAGACGTGCCCCTTCCTGTCAATGATAGGCCAGGCAGCCCTCCAATGCAGGCTGTGAAAAGATTGCATGATGGACAACCCCTGACTGGCTGCATGGGGACCTGCAGTCCAAGAGCCTGGCACAGGGGTGTCCTGCTCTGCCACTCAGATCTGCATCAGCTGGGGATGCCCATTTATACCCCAGGCTGGTTATTGTCTGCTAACTGGGGCTGGAAGAATGCACAACACATCTGCCCCCAGGAAAGATCTGAGGGGGTGCAGCAGTCTCCCCCTCTGCCAGGTGCCAATGCTGGAATAAGAGCTGACACTGAAAAGGAGGGCATAGGTTTGACTTTGCAGGGATCATGGGCACAGGGTTCTACAGCAGGAGGCAGAAGGGTCTGCTCCAGACTATCTCCTGTCTCATAGCAATGATGGTGCTGGCAAGTGGAGCTTTCCTCTTACATGGTCCAGAAAACCAATGAGTCAGAGGTGCAAGCTTTGAAATTCAAGCAGTAGCAGGAAGCCCTCTTTGCCCAGCTGCAAGGTAAGTGACCTCACGGGGGGAGAGAGGGTTAATGATGGGGAGGGAGAGGCCATGGCTTTCCCTCCTGTGTGAGGATTTCCTGATGTTCAGATAGTGCTTAGCTGCCAATCTGTATGATGTATTGTATCTCCAGCCAGGCTGCCTGGGGAGGGACAGGACAGGCGGGGGACTCAGCAGATGCAAAGTTGCCAGCAAGACTCTCACAACTCATCTTCTACCAGGGCTGTCAGATCACAGCATGTGCTTCATGGGTCACTGGCTTGGGGCTAGGGTGTCAGATCTCCATTTTGCTCCCTGGTCAGTGCCTGAAAGTGCTGCCCTGCAGTGTGCAGACGTCAGGTTGGGTCAGTAGTTTTCCAGTTGGGTCAGTGATTTGCTTTCCCTTCAGTATAATATGAATGGAATGACGCAAAATGTATATGTGCTTTAACCACTTGGCTACTATGGATGCGCTCAGCGTGTCCAGCCAAGTGGTTCTCCTGTGCTATGGACGCGCTGAGCGCGTCCATGCACAGGAGGCAGCAATCCGCCAGATTCCGGGGGATTGCTGCACCCCCCGGGGCGGGCTGACATCTTGGATGTCAGCGCAGCACTCGGGACGCCCGGCGGAGCAATTAGATGTCATCGCGGCGGCGCGATGACATCTAATTCAGGCGCCCCCCCCCGCATGTGCGGAGGAGGCGCTTGAAAGGGAGGGGGGAGGTCCTTCGGACCTCTCTCCCTCCCGATCGCCGGGGGCAGGGGGTTAATACAGGCACCGTTTGGAAGGGCAGACTGCCAAACGGTGGCTGTGATTAACCCCTGGGGAGCCAGATCACGAATCGGCGCTGAAAAGCGCCGGATCGTGTTCCTCTCCTGGAGCTGGCTGACATCTTGGATGTCGGCCAAGCCTCCAGGAACTCCCCCTGAGGACTGGCGTCATCGTGCATAGCACGATGACGCCAGTCCTGGAGTTAACCCCTAGCTGCCACCAATGGTGGAGATAGGGGGTTCCAATGAACCCCCTATCTCTCGATCCGTGGCAGATAGGGGTTAATATTTGATATCGTTGGATCGGCCAGAGCATGGCCGTTCCAACGATACCAAACATGAAAATGAAAAATGTTTTAAAAAAATATATATATTTTTTTTGTTAATGCAGCAATATTGTTCCCATTTCAATTATAATGTGCACAATAATGCTGCACTAACTATTTTTGTATGCGGTGCGTTTGTTAAAAAAATTCGAAATTTTCCCCAAAAAAATATAACCGCAAACGATCGCATGTTAAAATGTGAAAAAAAACACTTTACACATAATAAATTATTGAAAATTCAAATTTTATTGCATTTTGTGTTATAATATACAGACATGACATAACGTATACATATAATAATGACATATTATGAATCTGCCGAGTCTGCCGGAAAGAACGATATATAATATGTCTGGGTCATATATCACAATATGGCTACAAAACGCGGTTAAACATGATGAGCGAAAGCGGTAAAAATGACCTCAGCACAGAGGTGTGAAAAGCCTCAGCAGCGAAAGGGTTAAGGAAACCTAATGGATGTGGCCAGGCTCCTCTTAATAATACTTTGTTAAAGGGGCAGCATATAGAGTGTGTGTGTGTGTGTTCTTACAGTGCCAGTCTCTTTACACACACCCTTTCTTTCACATGCTGTGTGTATGTATATTTATGTCTCCAATGTGTGTGTGTGTGTGTGTGTGTGTTTGTGTTTTGCCAGGGGCAAGCGTTGGGTTAACCTTTTATGAGCCTGAAATACTGAAGAGAGTGTAAGCTATAGTGAGCCAGAACAATGATTCAATAATACTATCAGGGTTATTCAGAGAGCGGTGAAAACCTTGAGAATTGGCAGGAGAATGAACAGCCAATTTGGAAAGTGAGATAAATGGGAGAATTTTTCTGGTTTGACTATTTTGACCTAGAATTTTCCATTCTCCAGTCATTCTGCTTTTCACCACTCTCTGAATAACCCTGATACAGGGCTATTCAGAAAGAGGTGAAAACCTTGAATGACTGGAGAAGTGAAAATTCTAGGTCAAAATAGTCAAACCAGAAAAATTCTCCCATTTATCTCACTTTCCAAATTGGCTATTTGGTCTAGATTGTTCAATTGGCTATTTGGTCTAGAATCTGTGTTTCTCAACTCGTATCCTCAGGAGCCACTAACGGGCCTGGTTTTCAGATATCTGAAGCATAGCACAGGTGATATGATTTGCTGCTCAGTGATTGCAGTATTCAGTCTGCATTTCCCCAAGGTGATCCTTAAAATCTGGCCTGTAGTGGGTCCTGAGGACTGGAGTTGAGAAGCCCTGGTCTAGATTGTTCATTCTCCTGCCAATTTTCAAGGTTTTCACCGCTCTCTGAATAACCCTGATAGTATTATTGAATCATTGTGCTGGCTCACTATAGCTTACACTCTCTTCAGTATTTCAGGCTCATAAAAGGTTAAGCTACAGTGAGCCAGCACAATGAGTCAATAAAACTATCAGGGATATTCAGAGAGAGGTGAGAGGCATTAACATTTTGAAAAACTGAGTATTCCCCATAATTTCCCAATAATGATCGTTGTCTCAAAAATTAGGGGGGGGGGACAGAGCCCATCTCTTCCTTTATCAAGCCCAGTAAAGACAAACGAAAGACGTTTCACAATTTACATCCCGCTACATAATCGACTCAAAAGTGAAACCCCGCGCATGCGCATCAGTACTCAGAAGCTCTCTAGCTAGTGTAAGGTAACAAAAGACATTGCGCATGCGCATAGGAAGGGGGAAAAAAAAACCGGAAAACATTAGATGTAAGATGTCTCGCGGTCCGCCATCATTTATGAAGAGCAGCCGCTCATAAACAAAAGATCGAAAGCAGGGACATACTATATCATCCCCCACATACCAATCAAGACTAAACTCCATGTAAATGACCATCCCTTAATCACACAGCAAAAAATCAGCCATGATGTACCACAAGGCAATATATAAAGAATGGCGATTAAAAAGCCATAGTAGATAGACCCAAAATATATATTGGTATAAAATAAGGTGGCAGAAAAAGGGAATAACATTCTAAAATAGCCCAAAATATACATAAAATGTCATAATGTCTCAATAAACATAATTAATGAAACGACTAGAACAATAAAATGATGAGACTACAGAAAATGAACAAGCTCAAAGTCTGCGTTTAATCCTGAGGGAATTAGTGTATTAAGAGTATATATCCACTTCATCTCCGCACGATGGATCTTTTTATTAAAATCTCCCCCTCTCCAATGACGTTCTATCTTTTGTATCGCAATAAATTCCATACCCTCCGGAGATTGACCATGAACACTCTTAAAGTGGGCTGATACTGCATGGGTTTCTATGCCTTTTGATAGATTGTATATATGCTCTCTAATTCTGATAGACAATAATCTCGTAGTATGGCCTATATAATGTATTCCACAAGGGCATGTGATTCTATATATGACGTTTTTTGTTTTGCATGTGAGAACTCCCTTAATATTAAATTGTTTGGTGTTGCTAACAAACTGGGAGACAGTTAACTTTTTTAATTTCAAATTTATACATGCCGGACAAAGCCCACACCGATAAAAACCCTCTTTAAGATTAAAAAAATTCTTTTTAATTTTTATCCCTGGATTTTTATGGCTCTTCACTAAGATTTTTTTAATGTTGCTCGCTCCCCTATTTATCAATTTGGGTTTATCTCCGATCAGATCTTTTAAGATCGGGTCTCGTTTAAGTAAATGCCAATTTTTTCTAATGATATGATGTACAGTTTTAGTGTGTATATTGAAATCAGTGATGAACATGATATCGTTTTCGTATGAGTTTTCATTTGACTTATATTGCAAAATGTTCTTCTATCTAGAGTGCTAATCTCTTCAATAGTCGTATCAAGAGAGTCTTCCCTATATCCCTTTTCAATAAAATCCAGTTTTAGTTTATTCGCTTGTTTTCTGTAGTCTCATCATTTTATTGTTCTAGTCGTTTCATTAATTATGTTTATTGAGACATTATGACATTTTATGTATATTTTGGGCTATTTTAGAATGTTATTCCCTTTTTCTGCCACCTTATTTTATACCAATATATATTTTGGGTCTATCTACTATGGCTTTTTAATCGCCATTCTTTATATATTGCCTTGTGGTACATCATGGCTGATTTTTTGCTGTGTGATTAAGGGATGGTCATTTACATGGAGTTTAGTCATGATTGGTATGTGGGGGATGATCTAGTATGTCCCTGCTTTCGATCTTTTGTTTATGAGCGGCCGCTCTTCATAAATGATGGCGGACCGCGAGACATCTTACATCTAATGTTTTCCGTTTTTTTTTCCCCTTCCTATGCGCATGCGCAATGTCTTTTGTTACCTTACACTAGCTAGAGAGCTTCCGAGTACTGATGCGCATGCGCGGGGTTTCACTTTTGAGTCGATTATGTAGCGGGATGTAAATTGTGAAGCCTACCCCGTCTTTCGTTTGTCTTTACTGGGCTTGATAAAGGAAGAGATGGGCTCTGTCCCCCCCCCTAATTTTTGAGACAACGATCATTATTGGGAAATTATGGGGAATACTCAGTTTTTCAAAATGTTAATGCCATCTGCTATTTAGATGTATATAATGAAAGTGCCTTTACTATTGGCTGTACCAATCCTCCACCAAAATGTATGGTTAGGATTGGATCTATATAACGAAAGCTATATCTCCATTGGCTGTACCAATTCCCCGCCAAAATAGTTGGCTGGGATTGGATATGTATAATGAAAGTCGCATTTCTATTGGTTGTACCAGTTTCCCGCCAATTTAGACGGTTAAGATTGGTTGGCAGTGAATAAAGAACAGATATATAAACAGCAATATGGCCATTTGAAAGTTAGCCAGCTGAGGAAGCCTTGTAATACTTTATTGTATTGGTGAAACGCGTTCTGGTTGTTCTATTATATTATTTATTTTATTAAATCTTTTTATCCTGCCCTGGAGTTTCTTTTTAATTTTGGATAGACTCCACATTTACACGGAATCTATTGCCATTTTCATTTCTTCCTGGATCAAGTTTACCCTTTCCATCTACGTTTTGGAATCTCGACTGGGATCTAGTGATTTTCCTTGAAAAGGTGATTGGGAAGCCAAAAAATATCCCTACGGCGAATACACCCAGAACCAGGAGGGTTCCATCATATGTGAGTGCTATTACCCTACCTATATACATGTGGTATTATATACAGGTTGCACTATGATGTACTCTTTGTGTTTTCTTTGAGGGATACTACAAGAAGAAAATTGGAGAGAGAAAAAAACAACAAACGGGACACTGATTTTATCCTGTGAAGGACATTGTTATCGCTACACCCTTTTGTTTATTTTTGTTGATATATGTGATGGTTGAGAAACAAGGACCATAGGTGTATGAGCGATCTCCTATATTCATTCATTATCAGCGCTACCTATTCCCCTTTTTTTTATATTGGCTCTGATACTAGCCAGTGCCTCACCAGCCACTGACCTCACCGCACGTCACTGCTATACACCCCAAACAAAGCCCAACATCGGTTCATAACCACTAGCCTATGCAAGGTTTTGGACTTTACGGAGGGTACCCTGACCTTAGGGGGGGATTTTAACGTCCCCCTAGCTCCTTTAGTTGACACTTTTATGGGCATTTCTTTGCACCCTTTACACATTTTAAGATCCATCCGCAAGACACTGCATTCTGCTCGGTTGGCGAACTGCTGGAGGGCACAACATCCTGAAGAGAGAGATTACACATTTTATTCTCAGCCCCAGCAGTCTTACTCTCGCCTGGATAAATTTTTCCTGCAACATTACCATCTACACACATTGAAAGCAGCATCTATAGGCACGGCAACGTGGTCGGATCACGCACCAATCTACATCACGATTACATCCCCATTATATCTCCCAACCTCTTTCTCCTGGCACCTAAATTACTTCTTTTTGACTAATGTGTCCCTTACAGAGGAATGTGAGTGAGTTCTCGAGACATATTTCACAGAACATAACACCAGACACGCTGACCCCTATGATTTTGGAAGCGCATAAATGTGTTATTCGAGGTCACTTCATTAAGAAAGGGGCGGAATTTAAGAGACACAAAGACACTCAGATTAGAGATATAGTGCTACGAATTTCTGAAATAGAAGGATCCCATAAATGGGATGCAGACCCGGCACACCTGACCAAACTCACGACCCTGAGACGCTCCCTGGCAGACCATATGATCACATTACACCACCGAACATGCCTTCAAACAAAGGCCTTTTTCCACTCACATGGTGATAAATGTGGCCGCCTCCTGGCGAGAATGATAGCCAAAAAACAGGCCACCACATAAATTGCCTGTGTCCGGGATAGAGCTGGACGACCAAAGCACATGCCGGCACAAGTTATGACGGCCCTGCGGGAGTACTACTCACGATTATACTCTCTGACAGGCCCACACAGTCCAGGCCACAAAGACACTGCAGGACCAGATTCAATCTTACCTCGACACGCTCCACACGTAAATTATCTAAGGTAGATGCTGCCCTCTTGGAAGACCCTATTACGGAGGAAGAACTGTCAGTAGCCCTCAAATCATCTAAGACAGGCAAATGCCCTGGCCCAGACGGTCTACTACTCCGCTACTACGCGACATTTCGTGCAGTTCTCACACCTCACTTTCTGACAACTTTCAATGCACTAACTCAAGACCGTTTGCTCCCACCACAATCACTGATGGGCATTGTCACCTTGTTACCGAAAGAGGGCAAAGACCCTACTGATTGCGCAAACTACAGACCGATTTTGTTGCTAAATGCAGATGTTAAATTATTCGCAAAGATTCTAGCAACACGCCTTCAACCACATATCCCTAACCTACTCCATGTAACGGTTAGCCCCTGCTTGGGCCATCATGGTGGCTTGGAACCTGGGGTGAAGCCCTTAAGGCAGATGAGTTACTGACTGGACACAAGGACAGACTAATTTTTCCAAAACCAAGGAGCACCAAAAAACAGAACTGAATTGCCACTAAGCTCCGAAGGTTTCAAGACCGACAGACCACTTAGAACATGCTCAGAAACACAATGATTCGCCTGACAATCCGTGAATTGAGCAGGCTGCAGGGCAGTCAACAGACAGACTTGGCGATACGGAACTGGACTCCACATTAGGGCTTAGCAGGAACCAGACAGAAACTTAGAACAGGAGGGCCAGGGAGAAAACTAAAGGGATACCTATGCTGGGCAATAATCCCTATCTAGAAAACCTTCACAAAGATATAACAGAGCAAGAAAGGCAAGGGTAAACAAGACATAGACAGACTACGCTAAATAGGTCCTTGTAAGTGGCCTCTGGTATATACTAAACTAAGAGAAACTAGGTACATGAAACATATATTTAAATGATCTGCAGGGCAGGACTTCAATCAACTGGATGCTTAGAGAATAGGATACACACCAGATAAACAAACAGACATAAACCAAACGGCAAAACATTAACATGAAAACCACTAAGGCAAAACACAAAAGGCATTTAGCAAGAGAATACAGGCACAGGTTGGCAACAGATCAGCATATACAGAAACCAGGAGCAGGAAGGAGAAGGATCGTCAGGAATACAGCCGAGGTCAAAACCAGAAAATACTTGAACAAGAATGCTTTTCAGCAACGCTAGAAACATAAACTGGACCACCACCATGAAACTCCAAAAAACGTCAATGAGGCTCTGTGCTGCTGGGATATTATTAGGGAGTGGGTCTGTGTGATTGGGCCATGTGACCCCCAGACCAGGAGATCACATCAGAAAACCAGAACAGCCCCAAACAGCACGGCCAAACACACCACAGAGGAAAAACAAACATGAAGGCCCTTCACCACCAGGGGGCGCAGCCAAAACCAGGGAAAATGTAACACTCCAGCATGATCAAGTTGGTTTTGTCCCAGGGAGAGAAGCCAAAGATAATACCATCCGGGCGTTCCAGCTGATCCACTGGGGCCGATCTTTACGTGAGGATTTCCTCCTCTACTGATTTGGAAAAAGCCTTCGGCAAGATCAGCTGGGACTTCCTGTTTGCCTCCCTAACGCATATAGGTTTGGGTCCACACATGATGGCCTGGGTTCGGGCTCTATTCACGGATCCTGCAGCTCGGCTCTGCGTGAATGGCATTTACTCAGAACCTTGTCAGATACTTAATGGTACAAAGCAAGGCTGCCCCCTATCCCCATTACTTTTTATTCTGTCACTGGAACCATTTCTTTCCGCTATCAGACTCAATCCTGATATCAGGGGAGCCATTTCTGGCCCATCCCAACATAAAATCGAGGCTTACGCAGATGACATACTCTTTTTCGTGACGAGCCCGAGATTGTCTTTGCCTTGCATATTGGCTGCCTTTAAAGACTATGGGGCATTGTCCAACCTTAAAATCAATTACAACAAATCCCATATTTTAAATGTATCCACGACTGACCCACAGTTCTCGCAGGCCCTGCAACATTTCCCATTTTCATATTCCCACATAAAAATAAAATCTCTCGGAATCTGGCTTAATGCAGATCCCGTGCAGAATTATGAGGATAGAGGGGGGCGTGGCCTGGCCGCTCATGGAGACACTATGGTGAGTGAGCTCCGGCGAGAACACTGCTAGAAATGGGAGATCCACCTCATTTTGGGGTGCCATGACCCATAGGAAGAGGTCCCAGCTTGTGGGTATGTGATATCCTCCGCACACTACCAACGAGGGGAGACCTGGAAGCATTGCTGCACAAGCTAGAAGCCTCCTTTACAGCGCGTTTGGATGCAGTGGATGCCAATATACGGCACGTGGGCACCAGGGTCCAGGATTTGGAGGAGGAACGGGAGCGCATAGAGGACCACCTAACACACCTTGAAACAGGTCTGTCTGCTCATAATTTACACTTGCAACGGATACATAGGGTGCTGGATGACCAAAATAATCGGGGGCGCCGCAATAATATGCGAATCAGGGGCCTTCCTGAACCCCAGGACGGTAGAGAAATATTATCTGATACTCTGAGGCCTATATTTAATGCACTACTGTGAAAACCCCTGGACGCTCCGGTGTATTTTGACAGAGCACACACACCGCTCCTTAAAACCCCGGGGAGCCGTGAATGCAGCACCAAGGGATGTCATTTGTTGCCTTCATTATTTCCGTCAGAAGGAAGAGATCCTTCAAGCGACCCGTAATCGAGAGGTTCTGGATCCTGATGGGAATGTCCTGAAGATTTACCCGGACCTTTCCTGGGCCATGCTCCAGGTCCGCAGGACTCTAAAGCCGCTAACTGACATATTGAGAGACCGTCAAGTGAAGTATTGGTGGGGGTACCCTTTCTCTCTACAGGTGACCCTGGAGGGCACTTATATAATTTCCAGTACGGCGGATTTACCACCCCTAATGGCGGCTCTGGGCCTGGAGGCTGTGGTTATCCCGGAGTGGTACGGGGGCCTTTCCCTGGAGCTGATTCCTCCACTGCCACAGCCACAACGCCAACGTTGGCAAACACCTTCAAAATGTGCCTGCGGACCTTCTCGCTCTCAATCCTCAACCCCTATGCAGAGAGCTCCGGATTAACTGGTTTGCTCTGAGTAGCAAGGGGCGGTTGCCTGAAACCGTTTGACCCCTTTGACATGCTACCGCATTTGTTGGTTCTCCTCTATATCATCTGGTCATTTTTTTCTATACTGATGTACTGCTTCAACCTTGGAACCCCATCATTTGTTTGCACTGGCTGGGTACACACAGTTACGTTTACGGTTTCTTTATGCTTACTGTGAAGGTCTTCAAATTGCTTCTTTGTGTTTTTTCCCGGCCACTAGCCAGGATGGATCTCCCTTATTTGCTTCCACACCCGGCATGGGTTCGCTGCCGGGGTACTCCCTCTCTGTATTTTGTTACAAATTTGAATCCACCACATCCCCCAGTTGCGGTGGTAATTTCTGTGCTTTTTTTCCTTAAAGCCCGGACGATACACTTTGGAATCGCGGGTTTTACACCGTCCCCTTGGACAGTTGTTTTATGGTTTATTAGTATATTTGTTTGTCTGTTCACGATGCAATATGTTCTCATATTCATGGTATAGGTTCGGGTCTCAATCTATAATAGTTATCTCACACGATCTCGGTCTCGCATTCCAGCCCTCTATGCAAGGTCGAGTAGCAAGCACTATCGTCCCTTCCCTTGACCAGATCCGATGACTAAATTGAAATTTTTATGTTGGAATGTCAGGGGTTTAAATTCGCCTCAGAAACGACGCATGGCGCTCTTGGATTTTCACAGACAGAGAGGAGACGTGATAATCCTGCAGGAAACTCACTTTAGAGCAGACACTGCACCTTCTCTCACCACACGGCATTACCCTCAAGGCTTTTTTAGTAATTTTGTGACTACTAAATCCCGTGGAGTTGCTATACTTATAGCCTGCCATATTCCCTTAGCATGTGCATCTCAAATGTCTGATCCGAATGGCCGCTTTTTGTTTCTTAAGGGCACCATTGGTAATCAACGCGTCACCCTCGCTAATGTGTATCTTCCTAACACAAGGCAATGCACCACCCTACTCTCCATTTTAGCTAAATTGGATGATTTCTGTCATGCCCCATGGCAGCAACCATCCTGACACCCCCCTGGTGGTACATTTCCTGCCCTGCAACCTGCATCCAGCTGTCATGTTTCCATCCTGGGAACCCCTGAACCTGCATCCAGCATTCATTCTCTGCAACCAGCTTTCATCCTGAAACCCCCCTGGTGGCGTACTTCATGTACTGGTTACAAACAGTTAAATCACAAAACACACGTGACTCAAACACAAAATAAAGGCGCCACGTCCCAGCCAGCACATTGCTGAATCATTACAGCTCCTGAGTGCTTCCAGTGAAGTACTGTTTATTTCTCTGCTCTGCAAAACCTGATTGTTCTAGTTCATTTTGTTTTTCCGGTTCCTGCATTTATTTCCACGCTTCCCATCAACTTACAGAATCCAACCTGGTCAGTTTCCTTTATTTTCACCATCCTCCACCCCTACCAACCTGCTTCTTTGTGCTAACTGCTTATTGGGTTCATCCTCCCCATATCCCGGTGCCACCCCGGTACCTGGGCCTGACAATTTCAAAGAAAGCCTTTTGGTTTGTGGAGGAGACTTTAACATCCCCCTACACTCCTCGAGGGCGGCAGTCTCGGGAACGCCTCCGATAGACCCCTCACTACGTCGTTGATTCTTACAACTGCTACACCAACACCAGTTGGTGGATGGGTGGAAGGTTTTACACCCTTCCACTAAAGACTTCACATTCTACTCCCCGGCAGCTAAATCGTATTCCAGACTTGACACTTTCCTCCTTGCACATCACCAGCTCCAGTATTTGCGATCAGTACACATTGCCCCTATTACATGGTCGGACCATGCTCCAGTATTCATGTATATGGACGTGGTGTCTATACCTCCCTCACAGTGCTCATGGCGCTTTAACGAATCACTGCTGAGAGATGTCCTACTGCGTCAGGAGGTACTAGATTCCATAGTACAGTATTTTGAGGACAATGACACCCCAGGGGTATCTCCACCGACACTTTGGGAAGCCCATAAGTGTGTAATTAGGGGCAAATTGATTCAAATAGGGGCTCATTGCAAGAGATGTTGACAGGTGGCCTTGGGAGACCTGCTCCATACCATCCATGACCTGGTGACTGCTCACAAGGCGACCAATTCCTTAGACACATTTAAAGAACTTACTGCCCAAAGAGCGCAACTGAATATTATACTGATGCAACAGACGTTTAGATCGCTTCTTCTCACTAAAAGGACTTCCTATAGCCAAGGTAACAAATGTGGACGCCTTTTAGCCAACGCTTTAAAACAAACTCCAGACCACGTATATCCCGAAGATACATAGGGAGGATGGTAAGGACCTTCACCTTACTAAGGAAATAGCTGACGCCTTCCACAAATATTTCACCTCCCTTTATCAGTTGAGGGACTCACCCCCAGAGGTTGACGACATTCGTACCTATCTGAGAGATTCTCTCCACTCTCTTTTATCCCCTGAGACAACTGAGGCCCTTGATGCACCTTTCACTCAGACTGAACTCTCTGAGGCCCTCAGCTCCATGGCGATGGGTAAAAGCCCTGGACCTGACGGCTTTATGTGGCGTATTATAAAGCATTTCTCCCTAGCCTGAGTCCACACCTCCTCAACATGTTTAACTCCCTTAGTGGTGAGGTTCCTTTGGATTCTGCGACTCTCCGGGCACATGTCGCCCTCATCCCCAAACCTGACAGGGACCATACCACGGTGGCTAACTATAGACCCATATCATTATTAAATGTGGATGTGAAATTGATGGCAAAAATGTTGGCGACCTGTCTTAACCCACTGATCCCTAACTTCATCCATCCGGATCAAACGGGGTTTGTATCCACTAGGGAGGCCCGGGAAAATACACAGCGAGCTATTGATCTTATCCATATGGCACACTCCACTGCCACTCCTACACTTTTCCTCTCGATCGATGCTGAAAAGGCCTTCGATCGACTGGACTGGACATTCCTTATTGAAACCCTGTCCTTTTTGGGCTTTGGCCCTAGATGGTTGGTGTGGATCAGGTTTCTTTATAGTTCTCCGACAGCTTCTTTGAGAGTTAATGGAGCTTATTCATCAGATTTAGTTATACGCAATGGTACATGCCAAGGTTGTCCGTTATCACCCCTCCTGTTTATACGGATGCTCGAGCCACTCCTTCAGCAGATTAGGGACCACCCCTTGATTACAGGATTCCCCTTACAGTTTCATCATTATAAAGTAGCAGCGTTTGTGGACAACATTCTCCTCACCCTTACGGATCCTCTCACCTCCCTAGATCACCTTATGGTGGAACTCGACGTATGTGGCAGATTATCTAATTTTCAAATTAATCGATCTATATGCGAGGTAATGGGGGTGGGAGTGTCGATGGAGCTACGAAAGGAGATGGAACGGTGATTCCCCTATAAATGGAAAGTTGACTTGCTTCGATACTTAGCCATTAATCTTCCAAAAGACCTAACACGGTTATATGACTTTGATTATGATCCATTGCCATGGAAGGTGGGTCAGGATCTACAACATTGGAGCCTGCCTCATATTTCCTGGATGGGCAGAATAAATGTTTTAAAAATGAATATCCTCCCCAGATTCCTGTAAACAGTTGTGTTCAAAATTATTCTCTCCCCCTGTCCTCTCAAAAGTCAGTGACTGTTTATCTGGCATCTCCTCCTGGATGGCCTCCCACCACCTAAAGATCAACATGTCAAAGACTGAGCTCCTACTTATTCCTCCCTCCAATGCCTCCCCACCTCCTGACTTCTCTATCATGGTGGAGGGTATCACCATCTCCCCATCAAACCAAGTTCGCTGTCTTGGAGTTACACTTGACTCTGCTCTTTCCTTCATCCCCCACATCCAGTCTCTTTCCTCCTCCTGCCGATACCAACTGCGTAATATTTCCAGAATTCGGCCATTTCTTACCGCTGTCACCACAAAACAACTCATACACGCCCTGGTAATCTACCGACTCGACTATTGCAATAATCTCTTATCTGGCCTCCCTCTGTCCCACCTCTCCCCCCTACAATCCATCCTGAATGCCTCCGCCAGGCTAATTCACCTCACCCGCCGCGCTGTCTCTGCCGCTCCCCTCTGCGAGTCCCTTCACTGGCTCCCCATCCACTGCAGAATTAAGTTCAAAATCCTTATCCTTACCTACAAAACCCTCACTAACTCAGCTCCCCACTACCTGTCCTCACTAATCACCAAATACACCCCAGCCCGCTCCCTAAGGTCAAACAGTGACCTGCGCCTAGCTTCTCCCCGCATCACCTCTTCCCATGATAGACTGCAGGACTTCACACGCGCAGCCCCCACTCTCTGGAACGCTCTCCCTCGTACTGTCAGACTTTCCCCTAACTTCTCTTCCTTCAAACGCTCCCTTAAAACGTTCCTATTTAGGGAAGCCTACCACCCAACTCACTGACACAACCATCAATCACTCTCACCTTACAGTCCTCTCCTCCTGTTTCCAACCCCAACCCTCCTAGATTGTGAGTTCCTACGGGAATAGGTTCCTCATCTCCTCCTGTACTGTTTGTCAAATGTTGTTCAATGTATTGTAACCCTGTCTATACTGTGTTTATTGTACAGCGCTGCGGAATATGCTGGCGCTTTATAAATAAAGAATAATAATAATAATAACCCCCACTGAAATTGAGTGTTTTGGCCAGTTTGACATTGATTTTGATCATTCAGTCATCTTGCTTACTATTAAATCAAAGAGGCACGTGTAGGTCAGACAAATATAACATAACATTTATAATGAAATAACCACAAATGTCTTTTCTGTGCTCACATCATTATCAGTTTCATTCAACCCCCAAGTGACATTCAATCTTAGTACTTAGTACAACATCCTTTTACAGTTATAACAGCTTTTAAACGTGAAGCATAGCTTGACACAAGTGTCTTGCAGCCATCTACGGGTATCTTCGCCCATTCGTCATGGGCAAAAGCCTCCAATTCAGTCACATTCTTAGGCTTGCGCACTGCAACTGCTTTCTTTAAGTCCCACCAGAGGTTCTCAATTGGATTTAAGTCAGGTGACTGCGATGGCCACTCCAAAATGTTCCAGCCTTTAATCTGCAACCATGCTCTAGTGGACTTGGAGGTATGCTTGGGATCATTGTCCTGTTGAAAGGTCCAATGTCTCCCAAGCCTCAGGTTTGTGACGGACTGCATCACATTGTCATCCAATATCTCCTGGTACTGAAGAGAATTCATGGTACCTTGCACACGCTGAAGCTTCCCTGTACCTGCAGAAGCAAAACAGCCCCAAAGCATGATTGACCCCCGGCCATGCTTCACAGTAGGCAAGGTGTTCTTTTCTTCATAGGCCTTGTTCTTCCTCCTCCAAACATAGCGTTGATCCATGGGCCCAAACAGTTCTAATTTTGTTTCATCAGTCCACAGAACACTATCCCAAAACTTCTGTGGTTTGTCCACATGACTTTTGGCATACTGCAGTCGACTCTTCTTATTCTTTGGAGACAGCAAGGGGGTGCGCCTGGGAGTTCTGGCATGGAGGCCTTCATTACGCAGTGTGCGCCGTATTGTCTGAGCTGAAACTTCAGTACCCACATCTGACAAATCTTTTCTCAGTTCCTCAGCAGTCACACGGGGACTTTTCTCCACTCTACGCTTCAGGTAGCGCACAGCAGTCAAAGTCAGCATCTTCTTTCTGCCACGACCAGGTAGCGTTTCAACAGTGCCCTTTGCCTTGAATTTGCGAATGATGCTTCCTATGGTCTCTCTTGGTATGTTTAACATCTTTGCAATCTTCTTATAGCCATTGCCCTTCCTGTGAATAGTAATCACCTCTTCTCTTGTCTTCCTGGACCATTCTCTTGACTTCACCATGTTTGTAACCACACCAGTAAATGTCTAGAAGGAGCTGAGTATCACAGTCATTTTAAAGCTGCCTAATTGGTGCTTATTATGCTTTATTGCTGCTCCGTGACATCCACAGGTGTTTTCAATACCTGATTGAAAACACTTGAATGAACCTCTGTTCTTCAGAGTGGTAGTCTTTAAGGGGTTGAATAATTGTGTCAATGAAGAATTCACAAAAGAAACATTTACTACTGTATTACAAAACCAATTGATGTCATTTTAGTTGCATATGGTTCTTTAAAAAGTCCTTGTAGGATTTCATTCTGAATACAATTACAAATGTACACTAAATTCCCTAAAACCCTTTACAGCATTGGGGGTTGAATAATTTTGAACACAACTGTATATTTCAGTCTGTACCAATTGGGGTACCACCCAAGTTTTTCGCCCAACTACGAACTATTTTCCTTAAGTATGTGTGGAATGGCGTGCATGCCCAGAGAAGCTTACGCAGACTTGACGCGCCACCGTAACAGGGGAGGTCTGGGCTTGCCTCACATGGAGCTATATTATACAGTATCGCTATTCCTTAAATTGAGCGATTGGTCAATGTCCCCACGACCCACCCCATAAATGATGGGTTCCCTTGGAACAGAAATCACTAAAGGTCCCCATTATTACACTGTTATGGCATTCGGCTCCTCTTAAGACCCTTCTCCACTCCTTTCACCCTTTAGTAACTAACACTCTTATTAATTGGCGTAAGCTCAGGACGCCCCTAGCCCTGTCTATTCATCCCTCACCACTTATACTGGTGACCAGCAACCCACATTTTCCTGTCGGTATGACCCGTGAATTTCTAAACGTGACGATTGATGGACCATATCTCCCGTTATCAGAATGCTTAACGGACTCAGACTTGCTCCCGATAGAAGCTCTGTTAAAAAGGAGCACTTATACGCCACTAGAACATTTCAGATATTGCCAACTTGCCCATTTCATGAAGAATCAGGGGACACCAGAGAACCGCCAGCGAGGAGAATCCCCATTCGAAACCCTTTGTGTAACTGACCCATACCTCCCGCATATGCTCTCCACCATCTACGGTACACTCTTAGATGCATACACACCGGCCCTTCCCACCTTTGCCGCAAGATGGAATAGGGAACTTCAAAATCCATTCTTGGAGGAAGATTGGGGTAAGATATTCCAGACTGCGGCACACGCGTGATGGAACTTGCATGTCCCACAGTCTCACTTCAAATTTATCTCCAAATGGTACTTAACCCCTACCAGACTCAATAAGATCTTCCCAACAGCGAATAAACAATGCTGGCGCTGTCTTGCTTCTCCCAGTACGTTCCTGCATATTTGGTGGGATTGCCCACTAATCAAGCCGTACTGGAAAATGATTTTCCAAATAGTTAATGAAATCACGGGTATGGATGTGACCCCCTCTCCTCAAGTAGCACTTTTCCATCTGGTTCCCTTTTCCCCACTTACGTATAGGAAATCAATCGCTATTCAGTTTTTCAATGTGGCCAAAGCCCAGATTCCCAAAATATGGAGATCAGTCTGCCCCCCCCCACGATACCGGAGTGGATGTGGGCGGTTGAGCGTGTACGTTGTGAGACCAGTGCAGATATGAAATTTCTATATTTCACAGGACTGTGTACATGAGGGCCAACAATTTCTTTCAAACAAGCAATCTATCTAAATGTGGTTAAAATGTAGCAAGGCTAAGCATTCTAGACAATGGACAAGATAGGTTCATTGTCTTTCCGCAAACAAGGGAAGAAACATCCATTGTTCAGAGACTGTAAGAGAAACTGTCCAAATTAATTCTGGTTGTAAAAAAGAATTGATATTGTAAATCACATTGCTTTGAAGTAAAGGAACACAATGGGCAGCTGAGCTTAACCTAGTGTATGTATTCCAGGTCATTGTGTTTATTTGGTCAGATCTAAGCTCTGGAGCCATATAGACCTTGGACATTGGCTTGCATAACCTGTAGAATAAAAAAACCCAGAAAAGGTCAAATGATTTTCTGTTTTTAACAGTGCTATATTACCTGCATAACCAGTTTGTAATACTATGCTATAGGCGATGTGATCTTTAACACTATATGGTATTTGAATATTTAATTTATGTGGTAAGTTATAATAGATAACCATAGGATTGATCTTTGATAAGAGATCGAACCCCTACCCCATGAAATTAATTATTACATAATGAGTGTCTCGTGCATTAACATTTATAAAACAGATTAAAGCTGTTAATTATGAATGAATGATAATGAAAATATCACGAATGAATGAATGAATGCCTGTCTGCAGAATCATCTCATACACACATATCTCTGGATATAAATAAGGAGTGTATGAGATGCACGTACGCCGCGGCGAAATATGCCGGCGATTCAACAATAGCAATAATATTGATATTGTTAAATAAACCCATGGAGTTAAAATCCTTTATAAATAAATAAATAAACCCATGGAGTCCCGGGATATAGTATAAAATGACCCCCAAACCATTAAAGATTGATTACATACATAAATTAATTCCTGTAGAAGGTTGATGGTTGATCTGAGAGCGCCATCTGCTGGCCAGGTAATATAACACCTGGACAGAACCCTGGAGTTAATGAATATATATATCCTCCAATCAAATGAGGCCACATAGTGATGGGCTAGAGCTAAAACTGGGTGGGAAACCACTATATAGAGGGGGGTACGCCAGAGAGAAGGAAGAGAAAAAGAAGGACCCTGAAAGAAAGCTTGGGGGAGAGATCTGAGGGACGTTTGGAGGGGAGAAAGGGCAGATACCATCAGCCACTCCAATAAGACGCGACCACACCCTAATCTTACACCATTCTATCTTCACTACCAGATGGTAATGTATAATTGAATAACTTGATATCTAGTTCCTAATTGCATAGTCACTGCTTTCTATGTCCATCACCTATTAAGGAATATAAATTAATCATTTTGCTGTTGAAGCCTAAACAGTAGAATAGAAACATAGAAAATGCCGCCAGATAAGAACCTTTCGGCCCATCTAGTCTGCCCAATTACATGGATACTTTACCTGGATTTATCTTTTATTTAGGATAGCCTTATGCCTAAATAGTATCAGCCTTTACGCTCTACTGCAGACGAGTGCAAGAGGAAGAACTATTAAAGCGGCCTTGTTGTGCCCCTAATTGAGTGAAATTATTTATATTCCAAGAATACTGGATGTGGACATCTAAAGATCGTTTGTGTACCCATAGTGAGATACACTGGAACTGAGAAATGGCTTTTACATATCAAGTGCCATCAGCTCCATTAGTAAAGCGAACATAACCCCTTTCATATACAGTCAGGTCCAGAAATATTGGGACATGGACACAATTGTAACATCTTTGGCTCTATACACCACCACAATGGAGTTGGAATGAAACAAACACAATGTGCTTTAACTGCAGACTGTCAGCTTTAATTTGAGGGTATGTACATCCAACTCAGGTGAACGTGTAGGACTTACAGCAGTTTGCAGATGTGCCTCTCACTTGTTAAGGGACCAAAGGTAATGGGACAGAATAATAATCATAAATCAAACTTTCCCTTCTTAGTACTTGGTTGTAAATCCTTTGCAGTCAATCACAGCCTGAAGTCTGGAACGCATAGACATCACCAGACACTGGGTTCCATCCCTGGTGATGCTCTGCCAGGCCTCTACTGCAACTGTCTTCAGTTCCTGCTTGTTTTTGGGGCATTTTCCCTTCAGTTTTGTCTTCAGCAAGTGAAATGCTGCTCAATGGGATTCAGGTCAGGTGATTGACTTGGCCATTGCATAACATTCCACTTCTGCCCCTTCAAAAACTCTTTGGTTGCTTTTGCAGTATGCTTTGGGTCATTGTCCATCTGCACTGTGAAGCGCCGTCCAATGAGTTCTGCAGCATTTGGCTGAATGTGAGCAGATAATATTGACCCAAACACTTCAGAATTCATCCTGCTGCTTTTGTCAGCCGTCACATCATCAATAAATACAAGAGAAGCAGTTCCATTGGCAGCCATACATGCCCACGCCATGACACTACCACCACCATGCTTCACTGATGAGGTGGTATGTTTAGGATCATGAGCAGTTCCTTTTCTTCTCCATACTCTTCTCTTCCCATCACTCTGGTACAAGTTGATCTTGGTCTCATCTGTCCATAGGATCTTGTTCCAGAACTGTGAAGGCTTTGTTAGGTGTTGTTTGGCAAACTCTAATCTGGCCTTCCTGTTTTTGAGGCTCACCAATGGTTTACATCTTGTGGTGAACCCTCTGTATTCACTCTGGTGAAGTCTTCTTTTGATTGTTGACTTTGACACACATACACCTACCTCCTGGAGAGTGTTCTTGATCTGGCCAACTGTTGTGAAGGGTGTTTTCTTCACCAGGGAAAGAATTCTTCGGTCATCCACCACAGTTGTTTTCCGTGGTCTCCCACGTGTCTAAAAATATCTAGATAGCATCAAAAGAACTCGGGATAACGCGCTATATATTTGTTAAGACGTATATTCATTGATTGGTTATTAATCCTTATCTTAACCCTTTCACTGCTGGAGACGTGTGGGACACGTCCTCATTGATGCACGTTGCATGCTGAGGACGTGCCCCACACGTCATCAGCTGTGCGGGACCCCCGGCGGAGATACTCACCTCTCTGTCCGGGGTCCCACGGCGTTCTGACTTCAGCGTCCTCAGACGCTGAAGTCAAGCGCCTCCCGGCGTAAATGACGTCATCGCGCCATGCGCGATGACATCATTTCCAGGCGACCCCCGGCAATGCCGGGAGATAGCCTGGAAGGGAGGGGGGGATCCGTTGGATCCCTCTCCTCCCGATCGGGAAGGAGCAGCGGTAAAAGCCAGGCACCGCTTAAAAGGGGAGAGTCTCCCCTTTTAAGCGATGCCTGGCTTTAACCCCTCAAGTGCTGGGTTGCACTTCAGCGCCTTGCGGCGCCGAAGTGCAGCCTATCTCCGGTGGGGGCCGCCATCTTGGATGGCGGCTCCGCCCCCGGGACTCCCCTCGCTGTCTGACGTCATCACGCTATGCGTGATGACGTCAGATAGCCGGGGAACCCCTAGCTGCCGGGGATTTCCCAAGGAAATCCCCTGGTGGAGATAGGGGGTTCTTGTGAACCCCGATATCTCCAGAACCGTGGCAGCTAGGTGGTCATGGAGGGTGTCATTTGAAAGGCCTGAGCATGGCCTTTCGAATGATACCCAACATGACTAGGTAAAAAGTAAACAAAAAATAATAATAAAAAAAAAAATAAAAAAAAAAAAATTTAAAAAAATAAATAAATAAAAAAAAACATGTTTTTTTTTGTGTGTTGTTTTTACTAATGCAGCAATATTGTTCACATTTCAATTATAATGTGAACAATGATGCTGCACTAATGATTTTTTTCTATGGGGTGCGTTTGCTAAAAATCACGTAATTCCCCCCAAAAAAAGTAACAAGTCCCCATTTCAAATTTTTTGTACAAGCGCACCCCATACAAAACATAACCGCAAATGCTCATGTGATAAAATGTGAAAAAAAACACTTTACACACTGCAGATGATTAAAAATTCAATTTTTATTGTATTTTTTGTTATAATATACAGGCAGGTCATGACGTATACATATAAAAATGATATATTATGAATCTGCGTAGTCTGCCGGAAAGAACGATATATAATATGTCTGGGTCATTTATTAAAATGTGGCTTCAAATCGCGTTTAAACATGATGAGCGAAAGCGGTAAAAATGAGCTCAGCACACAGGCGTGAAATGCCTCAGCAGTGAAGGGGTTAAGGGTAAATGACCAAATTATACCATTGGTATTGGAGGCACTGTCAATAATATATATATATATCTAAAATAAAGAAAAATACACGTCATAATTAATATATCCCTGACAACGTGAAATGGAGGAAATGTGTTTCTCCATAGAAAATAAATATGATAAATATTTTGCTGTATGGTTCTGGTGGACAGACGTTTTACAAAAGTGTAAATGGAAACCGGTCCCTCCCCGACATGCCCGCCGCCAAAGTCAGATGAGCTGCGCATTGGACACTGAAGTGATAATGTTGATCATTAGTATGGATATGTGACACTTCTGTGGACGAGATGCTCTTACTAGCAGAGATCGTGTGTTGTTACCTTAATGTTTATATAATTTAGGACCTGAATAATATTACTCTAGTCAAAATATACTTTGCATCGTTTTGTGCCTTAGATTTTTTACACTGTGACACGTCTTGCCACAGGGTTCGTTTACTGTTTTTATTTAATGTGTTTATTATGTCTGACTGTCACCTAAATGCTCACTACAAATGTATACCATGACTGCCTCAACTATGGCTGAGCATTAATGATATATGTGTATAATGTACCTTTTTTGAAAAATCAATAAAAACGTTATTAAATAAAAAAAAAAAGAATTATGGGGATAATTTTGCAGCCCTTCTTGATTCGTTTCAAAATGACCTCTCCAAGTGGAACTACACACATATTTCTTGGCTGGGGAGGGTGGCAATCCTTAAAATGAACCTACTCCTGCGTTTGCTATATTTATTTCAAACGATACCCCTCCGCCTACCTTGGATGTTTTTTGCTGCCCTCAAAACAGCTTTAATAAAATACATCTGGAAGGGCAAAACCCCCAGATTACGATTTTACATACTCACCAGTCATAAAACTCAGGGAGGTCTAGCAGTACAAGATTTCTGCTCATACCATATCGCTTGCCACCTGCTACGTATTCTGGGCTGGACCAAACCAGAGGTGGTGAAGAGATGGAAAGAAGTGGAACAAGAATCCATAGAAGTATGACTTCATCTCCCACAATCCTCAGCCACCCACATTGTAACTGATCCTGTTATTTCTACTGGTATGACTTCATCTCCCACAATCCTCAGCCACCCACATTGTAACTAACCGTTCCCCTTTTTGAATTTCCCCCTACCACTTGTTTTCCTAATTAGCATGTGAATTTCCTTCCCTATTGAGACGGCCCCGCATCAAGTGTGAGCTTAATCTGCCTGACTACAATCAGTCTGCTCCATATAACACCAAGGTCTGGCTCTTGAGCCTTGGCTCTGGTGACCATTTCCTAAGTATCCATCCAAAGTGGCAGTTTGGAGTTGCTTTGCTGGAGTTAAGTGGCCATCCAAAGTGGCAGTTTGGAGTTGCTTTGCTGGAGTTGCGAATCTGGAGGAAGGAACTGCAAGGTCCGCATTTTACATCGGGTAAACACACGGCTATATTATGCTTTCTCTCACCCTTCTACTCTTTACTTCTGCCTTTCTCCTTAAATGAAACTCCTGCCCCTGTACCACCGACCCCATCACTATCTGCATCTCTCCCTCCCTCCCTCCTCTCTTCCCACATGATGGCCTCACATGAGCTCCTTTGTTTCCTCAGAACATGGTCTCCCTCTAATTCTCGTGCTTCCAATAACTCCCACAAATCCCATTCCCACCTTCTCTTCCTCACCCTCCTGCTGTTACTCTATTCAGGTGACATATACCCTAACACTGGCCCCACAACACATCCAATACTTCCCTCATCCTATCTCCATCGCACATAAATCGCCTCCCTGCAAGCCCAGCAACCTCATTCCCATAATCCCTCAGCGCCTGTCCTCTTTCTCCTGCGCCCTTTGGAATGCTCGCTCTGTGTGCAACAAACTCACAGCAATCCATGACCTCTTCCTTTCAAACTCCTTCAACCTCCTAGCTTTAACTGAAACCTGGCTAACTCCCTCTGACACGGCCTCCGTTGCTGCTCTCTCACATGGCGGTCTACACTTGAGCCATACCCCCAGACCGGGTGAGAGACATGGTGGCAGGTTCGGAATCCTGCTCTCTCCCACCTGCACCTACCAGCAGCTCCCTCCACCCCCATTCCTCTCCTTCTCCTCCTTCGAGACACACTGCATCCGCCTGTTCTCTCCCCTGGCTCTCAGGGTGGCAGTCATCTACCACCCACCGGGACCAACCTCCCAGTTCTTTGACCACTTTGCTACCTGGCTTTCTCACTTCCTGTCTTCTAATCTTCCATGCCTAGTTCTCGTGGACTTCAACATTCCCATTGATGAGCCTTCCGCCCCTGCTGCCTCCAAACTTCTTTCACTCACGTCCTCCCTTGGACTCACACAATCCTCCCTCCTCCCTACCCACTGCGATGGTCACGCTATTGACCTTGTCTTTTCCAACCTCTGCTCCGTTTCAGAGTTCACCTGTCGCCCTTTCCCCATCTCTGACCACCACCTTCTCTCTTTTCATCCTATCTGGACTTCCTAAACACCCTGCTCCACCACCCCGCACACACACTCGCAGAAATCTACATGACGTGGATCCCCATCAATTCTCCAATCTACTTCACCATCTCTCTCACACTTCATCCTTCAACTGCCCTGATGCTGCCACTAGACATGAGCACAGCACAAAATTTCGTTTTGAACTAATGCATTAGTACTAAAATGCAATTTATTTAGTTGCTAAAGAAATTAGTTTTCAGTTCTTTAGTATGAAAACTAATTTCATCCATCCGAAAACCAGTGGATACAATTACTATTGTAGTGGCTCCTCAGAGGGCTGAGATCGCTGCTTGTTACAGTATCTCTCACTCTCAGCACAATGTGGGCCATATTACATAGTTGGTGCTAACTTAACCAGAGCTGCTGTAAACTTCCCAAAGCCATTGTAGCCTATGGAGGTTTTTAGTTTACAACAGCTCTGTTTAAGTTAGCACCAACATTGTAATACTGCCCCGTGTCAGGCAAAGCTGTTACAGTAACTGACTGCTGCTCATCACAGCGCTCAGAGTTTCAGTAAAACTAGTAAATAATATTTTTATATATAAGAGGTTATAACAATATTATTTCCTTGTTTTACTGAAACTCTGAGAGCTGTTACAGTCAGTTACTGTAACATCTGAGCCTGATACATTGTACTGAGAGATAATGTAACAAGCAGCCGATCTCAGCGCTCACAGCCACTGGATTTACAGGGCTAAAAAAAAAAAACGCTCCTCTCTGTATAATATTTATAACATCCTCCTGCACTAATTAATACCCCTCTCTGTATAATGTATAGAACATCCTCCTGAATTAATTAATGTCCCTCTCTGTATAGAACATCCTCCTCAATTTATACCTTTCTCTGTATAATGTATATAACATCCTCCTGCATTAATACCCCTCTCTGTATAATGTATAGAACATCCTCCTGCATTAATTAATGCCCCTCTCTGTAAAGAACATCCTACTGCATTGGCATGTGGAGGGTGCAGAA
The DNA here is from genome assembly GCA_009667805.1 of Leptobrachium leishanense. Classification (NCBI taxonomy): domain Eukaryota; kingdom Metazoa; phylum Chordata; class Amphibia; order Anura; family Megophryidae; genus Leptobrachium; species Leptobrachium leishanense. Next base: position 57,980,287 of record CM019066.1, on the reverse strand, counting down.
CTTTGGAAGTTGCGCTCTTCATTGCTGGTCTCCTTCACTCCTCAATGTAATATCACAAAAAGGACTGAAACTAAAATGTAGTGCATTTTATTTTAGTTTCTTTCGTTTTTTGTACTGAGCAGTTTCGTATCTCTTGAGTCATATGAAAACTAAATAATCCCAAAATTCGGACTAAATCGTTTTAGTACTAAAACAAATGCACATGTCTAGCTGCCACTAACCACTACACCACCACACTTATCGCTGCTTTAGACACGATTGCTCCTCTTCGACTCTGTAAGGCCCCACGCCGCCAGCTTCAGCCCTGGCACACCCTCCAGACACGCTACCTGCAAAGATGCTCCTGCACTGCATAGTGTGCCTGGAGGAAATCCCACTCTGAAGCCGATTTTGTTCCTTCAAGTTTATTCTCCGGTCATACACCTCTGCCCTCCACTTGGCCAAACCATCCTTCTTCTCATCTCTTATATCTACTCTGTCCTCCAACCCTAAACAGCTCTGATCCACCTTCAACACCCTCCTCTACCCACCCGCACTTCCCCCCTCAGCTGCCTTCAGCGCTCAGGACCTGGCAGATTTCTTCCTCAATAAAACGCTAACCATCAGAAGCAACATCCCAACACAAGATAGTGATCTGCCACCTCCACTCCCAGAAGTCCCCTCTGCCACCCTCTACCGCTTCCTCCCAGCCACTGAGGAAGTCAATTCCTTACTGTCCTCCTCACATCTCACCACGTTCCCGCTCGAGCCCATTCCCTCACATCTAATTCCTCCCCTCTCCTCCTCCCTCACCCCTGCTCTTACACACATCTTCAACCTATCTCGCTCTACCGACTCCTTCCCATCTGCCTTCAAACGTGCACTAGTTACCCCTTTACTAAAGATCCCTCGATCCCAACTCTCCATCCCACTACTGCCCTGTATCCCTGCTTCCCTTCACATCTAAGCTCTTAGAAAAATTAGTTTTCAAATGCCTCTCCCTCGTCCTGTCCTCCAATTCCATACTCGACCCACTGCAGTCTGGTTTCTGTCCCCTACACTCAACTGAAACTGCTGTATACACAGGAGATATTTGTATCCACACACAGAAGAGACGACACGTAGACTGTGGAGTTGTTGCTCATTCAAAATCCAAATAGAGAATGCTTTATTTTTCACAAATACACACAGGTAAAACAGTTGAGACACAACCCCCCTCCCTTACAGAATACATTACAGATACGTTCAAGAGTCTCCAGTCAGAGAACAATAGAAAGAGCCATCCAACACAATGGATTGTTTACACATGCGTGCTTATCTAAACAGTCTGCTAGCACTAGAGGGAACAAAGGAGTCTTTTTACAACAGTAAGCCTACAATATGCAGAGACAGCTAATACAGAGAGAAAGTACACATAAACAGTATTCTATAATAAACACATAAGGGAATATTAATATAGCACAGACATCAGGTAATAGGGCACACAGAACACAACCACTCTGCCCTATACACAGAGACAATGATATACAAGCAAAATAAACTTTGGGGTGGCCGTTTCCTCACAATCCTCCATTGACATTCTGCCCCGTAATAATGCTCCTTCACCACACTACAATGATGGCACGCACATATAAGCGATCAGTCCTGATATGTATCATGAACGTGGCCAAAAGCGTCATCCCCTTGTACTGGAGACAAACTACCTGCCCATCCATGTCAGTTTGGTGGTCGAGAATGGAGGACCTTCATTCTCTGGAACACCTGATTTTTACCTCATCAGATCAGACCAAACTCTATATCACGATCTTGATCTCATCTTCCTCCTGCTTCAGAGCCTTACTAAACTTTCAACGAGAATAAAAAACCCTGTGCACTAGCTACCCTTTCACGGTCCTGTTTGCAACTTAATATGGTGCCTGTTAGACTTACCCTTCCCTGGTTAATCATCCCCTGATACCAGGGGCGGATCCAGGGGGGGCAATGGGGCAATTCCCCCCCCCGAGAAAATATTGCTGGCCAGTGCCAGACTGAGAACAAGCTTCCCCCATGAGAGCCTGAGCTGCAGACCTGCAGTCCCATTAAGACAGGGGAGGACTGGTAGGCTGCCGGGGGTTGTTTCATAGAGGCAGCTCCATGCTTTTGTTTTTTTGTCGTTGTCGGGATGGACTTGGAGGAATTTCCCCATCGCATCTCTCCGTCTCTCTCCACTGGCTGCAGGCAGGACGCAGCTTCCGGGTGGTCTGTGTCATGTGACACAGGAGCCCTGGAAGATGCAGTGAATTTCAAGGAGCCAGGAGAAGGTGAGATGATCTCCTCATGCTCTTTGTGTCTCGCTCTGCTGCTGCTGGTGTTCTATCATTTTCCTGGATCCCCTGGCAAACTGAAAATGATAGAATACCAGGAGTATGGGTGCTCTGCTTCTAACATGTGGGCTGGGGGATGGCAAAAAGCCTTGTAGGCTCGTAGCCCCTGGTGGGGGGGGGCAGCAAAAAGGCCTGTAGTGGCCATTGTGGCAACCTGGAGAGCTGCTTTGTAAAGTGGCAACCAGAAAAAATTGAAAGGTATTTTAATATGATAGGTAGTGTGAATCCACCCCCCCATTATAAGTGTCAAACCCTGCAAGTCTTTTACTTGCATAGGATGTTAGCCTGTGGAATTTAGCCATTTCCTTTGTGTGCAGGAAGGGGTGTGTGAAAAGTGTATGCTAGAAAAAGCCATCTCTGAATCAATATAGTAAATTTTGGCTCACTGTTGGTTAAACTCTGACGTAGAAATGTATCTGTATGCTGATTGGCTATAAGTTCTTTGAAATCTAATAAAAGACCTGTCTAAGGAAGGATATTTCAGACAGGACTGACGCTACATTGCTTTGTGGCTGATTTTGTTGTCTCTCGCCATGGTGAAGCGCCGCGCCCTGTTTTCAACTTTGATATATGAGAAGAAACTAGAAAAAGGTTTATTGAAATTTCATAAATGGTAATTATTATAGGGAGTTTGTTTTGTTTGCTTTAAATCCAAATTTATCAGTTGTTGTCTGAAGTGGGATTTGCCATTCAGATGTATCCATATATATAAGTGTATCTTTACATTTGAATATATTCTTACATTTGCTTGTTCAGATTTTGCGAACTTGCCTCCAGGCTTGGTTTCCTTGAAGTTAAAGCTATGGTTCAGAGCTTGTTGATTTTTTTTTTTTGTATTTTTTTTTTTTTTTTTTGGTGCAAGGTTGGACTCTTTGTCTTGATTTGTTTTTGTCGTTTTATGTATTGTAGTAAAGGAAAATCGTTTGAGGACCTCACGTGTGTTTGAACTCGCCCGCTGTGTTGAGTATTTGTATTTGCTGGAAATTGAACTCATAAAAAAAGAAACGAGATGTTTCTAGTTGTTTTGTCTCCGTTCTGTGTCTATCTTGTACTTCAATTCTGGTGTTTCTGGGTCGTCCATATCTTGTAATTGTGAGAATTTTATTTTAACTGATTAGATTTTCTTCTTGTATATCAACTGATTTAATCTCCCATTGAGAGACAGTTTTTTTTCCTCTTAATTTTTTATTTTTATTTTCTTGCGCGCTGCTGACATTTTTTTTAATTTTTTTTGCTGCATGTGTTTGCGCGCTGATTCTAAAGGATTTGCTAACTGTTTTTTCTTTCAGATTGCATGTTTGTTTTTGTTTTATTTTATATTTTGTTTCTGGCCATTGATTGCATCTGTTTATTTAAATGTTTGTCTTTACTAACTATTAATGTATGTGTTTATCTTTGATGTTTTGTATTTCGTAGTTTTGATATTATGTTTTTTATATGTAATTTATGTATAGGGACTGCTTTTCGTAAACCAGGTTTCTTTGTTTCTGTGTCATTACTGCCTTGCCTCGCGTATAAAAAAAAAGAAGGGGCACAGGAAATGGAGAAGACAATAGGGCTTTACGTTTACAGTGACTTTCAAATGCGCCTGCTAACTTTTTTTCCCTTTCTCATACATTCATTTTTTCTCTCTTTGTTCTTTTTTTTATTTAATTAAAAACTCTTTATTTGTAATGTATAATGTTATTATGTGTTTGTATAAGGATTTTTTTCTTTGAATGCTAGTAGTCTTTTAGCAGTGCAAGTTGGATAATGGAATATGTAGTTATTTTTGTTGTTCTGTGAGTATCTATTTGGGATAATTGAACAGTATATACAAATGACATGTGACTAATGCCTTGAATGACTGTAGTAGCAGTTGAATTCTGGAGCTGTTAGTGCTTTATAAAACTGTAACTGTTGTGGAATTGGGCGCGGTTTGAGTGCTTCGGCGTGCGTACAGTAGTGGAATAAAAGAAAGTATGGGAGCTGGATTTACTGTAAATGGATTATAAATTGATGTATGATTATATATATAAAAAATTAGTGTATCAAGGTGATGGGCTCAAAGTTGTACATTTTCAAGAGAGGCGTGGTCGGTTATTTTCCTCTGGTCTTTGTTTGAGTCCAGCACTAAGGGATTGACCGCACCTTAATATAGATTATATGTTTTGCCAAAATGGCTGACTGAGATCATTTACAGTTTTGTAACTTGTATAATGGAATATATATATATGTAGGTTCATGTTTAGTTGTTTGGAATCTAAGAGGAGGAAGTGATATAAAGCTGAAGGATTTGAGTGAAAGTTTAAAGGAAAGCGCCTACAGGTTTAGTAGCGCTGTACAAAGGAATTTAGGCAGATTTCAAATAAGAGAAGGTGGTTTTTTGGTTTTATTTTAGTTGACTAAGGAAGATGGAAGGTTGTAGTTTGGTATCTGAATATTGTTTGATTTGTTTTCTTTTTCTGCAGTGGTAGCCAGATGTCTAGTTTTATTTTTTTTGCTGTCTGATGTTTTTGTCTTTTGGGTGTGAAGTGCAATAGCGTATAACTTTGCCTCCATTGAATATTCTTGGAGGGAATAAAACAGGTTGTAAAATAGCTGCACAGACACCTCACGTTTGAATGTTTGTTTTTAACCAATATCCTTAATAAAGATTATTGATGTTTATTAAGAATCTTTTTCTCTGAGTTTCCTCTGAGAATTTTGTGCTAATTAACGCGTCAAGTTTTAAACATGCCCTTCTATACTTTCTTTCCCAGTTCATGATATTTTTGTTGTGTTTTTTTATTTTGAATTGAAGTTCACATTCTTTTCCTAGTCTCCTCCATTTTGTCTCACTCATGACCCCTCCTCTCCTCCATGTTGTCTCACTCATGACCCCTCCTCTCCTCCGTGTTGTCTCACTCATGACCCCTCCTTTTCTTTGTGTCCAAAAATGTGTTGCATTTTTCTCTCCATTTTAAAAGTATTTTAACCATATGAATTTTAAAGTTTTTGACAGGTTAATAATACATTTTTTTCCCAAGTTTTTACTTTAGGTGAAAAATTACCCATGCATGCTAACTTTGCTCAAGCTAGATGGAAGATTATGCGATACCAATATTGATAAAGATGTTGGAATTGAAGGAAATTTACTCAAACACATTATCATTTCACATTGCAATGTTACATCAACCGGATAATAAGGAATTATCAGACACCAGGCAATAAAACAATCTAATTATCGACAACTCATCAATAAATCATGCTATTTATAGAAGATCATTGATTTGGAAATACAACTTAAGACATGTCAGTTTTACAAAACTGTTATTTTCAACCAATAAGACAGAAGACAAAGAAAGAAGATAATGTATTTTTATATTCTGATGTCGTCTAAGTGATAATTATTTTGTGTCTTTTATTATTTTATATTTTGTTATTTTTGTTGTTTAGTTACAATCAATATTGTTCAAAATCCCTGACACATTTAGGATTATTGAAGATCACATCCAATTAAAATTAGAGTTCATTAATGTATTTAGGAACATATAATTTAATGCATTTGCATAAATACGTTTCATGACATATATAGTGGTAAATGGAAAGTTTTAATTCGATAAAATTAATGCTGTTTTTATTTTTTTTTATTTTTTTATTTCATTTGAGGATTGGTGTGTTTTATAAACACCAGGTTTGTTTCACAACATCGAACAAGACTGAATAGGATAGTAATTAAAAAAAAAAATTATATTTAATAAAAGGTGGAATATGCACTTCGGCTATTTCCCTTTTGAGCCAAAGTTGCGTATATATATTTTTCTCTAACAATGAGTCAGAAGTAGTATAATTTTTTTATTGCGTGAGGCCGACAGGCTTCGCGGGGACATTTTGAAATTTATTATCTGTGTCTTTTCTTGTGTAAATTAACATTTTTATTGTTTTCGTGCATTTGAGAGTGACAATGAATGAATGGATGTATATGATTAGCGGGGTATACCATATTTTCTTTTCTTTTTTATTTTCTTTATTGTTGCTAAAACCATATCACATCATCAAGAAACCTGACAGTCACAATGAACGAATATGGAACGAATCATGGACATTTTGTGTCAAGGTCAAAGGTCACAGGTAATAAGCAACCAGCGCAAAGAGACAGCTTGTTCAGGAGTCCCTATGGTGGGAGCTCTGATGACATTCAATGATTATGCGTCTCAAGCTGGGATGTTGAAAAAAAAGACCACACCCTGATCTCGCACTGTGGACTATGGTATTTGATTATGGAATATTATTTTTTTATTTATTTAATCCCCTAGATAAGTGTGAGAAAGGATTTAATTTGTGAAAATGAGAATGTATTTCTTGAATGTGTGTATGAATGCAGGTGTATATGCGTTTTGTGGAGTGAAGCTGAACATAGGAAAACACACAGATATAGATCTGACTCATGTTGATTTATTAGATAAATGAACTTTTACATTCAAGTTATTATACTTTTCTTGTTCGGTGAATTATATTTTGGGAAATGGGAATAAATAGTTATTTAATGTCTAGATTAGGTATTTTTGCCTACGCTCCAAATGTGGTTCGCTGGAAGAGTGAATCTAGATAGATAAGTGTATTTTATGCTCATAAAGGGCATCCTTGGGGAATCCTTTTCGTATATTATACAGGTATTAGGCGAGGATACTATGGCCCCAGGTATAATTAGTTTAATTGTCTAGTTTGTTTCATCCCTTTTTGTGATCACGATTGTATATGTGATCAATGAGACGATTGAAAGGTATTTTAATATGATAGGTAGTGTGAATCCACCCCCCCATTATAAGTGTCAAACCCTGCAAGTCTTTTACTTGCATAGGATGTTAGCCTGTGGAATTTAGCCATTTCCTTTGTGTGCAGGAAGGGGTGTGTGAAAAGTGTATGCTAGAAAAAGCCATCTCTGAATCAATATAGTAAATTTTGGCTCACTGTTGGTTAAACTCTGACGTAGAAATGTATCTGTATGCTGATTGGCTATAAGTTCTTTGAAATCTAATAAAAGACCTGTCTAAGGAAGGATATTTCAGACAGGACTGACGCTACATTGCTTTGTGGCTGATTTTGTTGTCTCTCGCCATGGTGAAGCGCCGCGCCCTGTTTTCAACTTTGATATATGAGAAGAAACTAGAAAAAGGTTTATTGAAATTTCATAAATGGTAATTATTATAGGGAGTTTGTTTTGTTTGCTTTAAATCCAAATTTATCAAAAATAATTAAAATTTAGTATTTTAAAAAATCCAATCCATTATTAAAAATATTCTGCTCCCAGGATGCAGCCCATGTGCAGCCCGTGTGTCTGGGTAAAACGAGCACGGAACCACTGCTCAGGTAATATCGGTCCTGATTCCCTCATGGAGGCTGCCAGCGTTACCACCAGTGCCACCTCACTCTGCTCACACTGGGTTCTGATGTCTGGGTAAGTATACATGTATCTGAATTTTTGATGTCTGGGTATACATGTATCTGGGGGTCTGTGTCTGGATATGTATACATATATCGGTGTGTCTGTATCTGGGTATACATGTATCTGGTGAAGTGACGGACTGGGCCGGGTGGCATGGAGGCAAATGCCCCCGGTCCGGTCTTCAGCCCAATAAAACAGCCGCCGCACTTTTTAATGAGACCAGCTGGCTGCTACAATTTTATTGCTGTGGAGCTCAGGGATATGTTCATACACACTGCACATTACTGTGAGCTTAATTGCTGTGGAGCTCTGTGATACGCTCATTCACACCGCACATTACTGTGAGCTTAATTGTTGTGGAGTTCTGTGATACGCTCATTCACACTGCACATTACTGTGAGTTTTATTGTTGTGGAGCTCTGTGATGCGCTCATACACACCGCACATTACTGTGAGTTTTATTGCTCTGGAGCGCTGTGATGCGCTCATTCACACCGCACATTACTGTGAGTTTTATTGCTGTGGAGCTCTGCACATTATCTGCTGCCTGCACTCCAAAAAATATGAATGAAAGCATTTTTTTTTGAGAAAGTATTTTACCAGGAAGGATACATTGAGATTTCTCTCGTTTTCAAGTATGTCCTGGGTGGCGAGTATGTACCGTTAGGTGTCTTGCCCAAGGACACTTACTGGAGAGGTTGCTCGCTGGGATCGAACCCATGACTCCACAGGCTCTCTCCATGCAGAGCAGTGATGTTACCTCTACTTCACCCAGCCGGTGAGGAGCCGGTGAGGCATTGTGAGGTACATGTAGGAGATTAAATATTGGTGCGGGGCAGCAAGAGGTTAAATGGGCACTCTACTCAAATTTTACCCCCTTTTATCCCTTCAACCTCTTTGCTGCTGACGACATGCTGGGCGCATCCTCTGGTTTCATGTTTGTGTTCAGAGGATGTACTCAGCACGTCGTTTAAGTCCTGCAGGTCAGTGCCATTTCTTGGCGTGGTTGGGGCCGCACAGACCCTGTGCAATGCGCTGGGGAGAGTGAGTGTGACGAACACAGCCTGCTATTATGCACGACTCTGCCTTTCACTGCGAACACAACACCAGCTCTTAGCCAAAACTGGTAGTGTGCCCCCCCCCCCGAAACCTGTGTCTGGATCCGCCCCTGACGGATACCTTGTTCTTTTTTCTTAATGAATACGTTCAATTGTATTGATATAACTCGGATGTTCTGCAGTCATGTATCATGAAAGTGACCTTTGACATATGTAAGCTCACTTTCTTGCTATTTCATTTTATATCTATACCTTTGCCTGCTGCCCTGTAATGGAGGATCCTGCGAGATCTTACGCTCGACTCCCATACGATAATATTGAAATGGATTTCATATGTCAATTATTGTTAATGTTGAAAACTTAATAAACTTTGATTTACAAATCAATATTCCTATTCATAGTTCCCAGAGCATATATATCAGAAAACCTCTGTCATTTCTTTTCATATAAATCAAGAATGATGCAAGACGCACAGGGCCGGACTGGGTATAAAAAGCAGCCCTGGAAATTTTTTTTTAGACCAGCCCTATATTGTGATAAGTGCAAACGAAAAGGATATGTATCAGAGCTGCACAGCAATATGCGGTGTGTATGAGCGTATCACAGAATCACCAACAGTAAAACTCACAGTAACATGCGGTGTGTATGAGCATATCACAGAATCACCAACAGTAAAACTCACAGTAACATGCGGTGTGTATGAGCATATCACAGAATCACCAACAGTAAAACTCACAGTAACATGCGGTGTGTATGAGCATATCACAGAATCACCAACAGTAAAACTCACAGTAACATGCGGTGTGTATGAGCATATCACAGAATCACCAACAGTAAAACTCACAGTAACATGCGGTGTGTATGAGCATATCACAGAATCACCAACAGTAAAACTCACAGTAATGTGCAGTGTGAATGAGCGTATCACAGAGCTCCACAACAATAACACTCACAGTAATGTGTAGGGTGTATGAGAAAAGAGGACAGAGGGAGCAAGCACAAAGGAGCGAGATAAAGGGGAGAGAGGGAGAAAAGGGAGAGAGAGGGAAAGGAGAGGGAGCAAAAAGAAAAAAGTGGAGAGGGAAGATAGTGCCCTGCTGATATCTGATATCTCTGCAAGTCAAGAGTGCCAGCCTCTCACCAGGGTCTGGTACACAATGTTTTCAAACTGGAGGCTGCCATCTTCCAAGCATGCACTGCTCCACACAGCCTCTCCCAAAATGCAGCAGGAGGGGGGAGCAGGCAGTGCCTGTTACCACGGATGGGGGAGCAGGCAGTGCCTGTTACCATGGAGGGGGGAGCAGGCAGTGCCTGTTACCATGGAGGGGGAGCAGGGAGTACATGTTACCATGGAGGGGGGAGCAGGCAGTGCCTGTTACCATGGAGGGGGGAGCAGGCAGTGCCTGTTACCATGGAGGGGGAGCAGGCAGTGCATGTTATCATGGAGGTGTGTGTGTGTATATAGCAGGGAGGAATGGATTGAGCAGCTACTCTCACAACTCACCGAGGAGTCTGCCCTGCTGCTGCCTCTCCCAATGAGTGAGCTTGTGGCCCCGAACGAACTTCCTGTGAGCGTGAGCAAGTGGCTGGTTGGAGGAGGAGGTGGAGACTAGTGGAAGGAAGAGAAGTCACCAGAGATCCACCTCCTCAATGTCAGCGCAGCATTTCCCACTCACTGGCATGCAGCCTGCGTGCGAGCGACTGAGCATTAAGGAAGCCACAGGCAGCCCAGCGGCTCAAAAATTAAGCAGCCTACCGGGATTCCTCCCGGCATCCCAGTAGGCCAGTCTGGCCCTGGATACGCAGTGCTACGCTATAGCGGAGACAACTGAAGTCAGTCACACAGAATGTGTTGCTTTCAGTATATCTGACTTGTCTTTGTTCAGCCAGATCTTTTTTATTAAAACTCAAACACATTTATATCCAATGAGAGTGTTCCACACAGACCTGGTTCATTTCTGCCCGGAAACAAGAGTGTGATGTAACAGCCAATCAGTATACAGATATATTACCACGTCGGAGTTGACCAAAATGGTCAACCCCACAAGAACTTCTTATTACCATATATGGTTCATATTGATAGAATAAAGACGTTTTTTCCCCTATATTCTGGCTTACACAGTTTTGCGCTCTTTTTCTAGCCTGGTAACGGTAAAACAAAAGATCCTCTATTCAGTATGTCTGCTTTAATTAAAATTCTTTTGGCTAGCTTCGAGAGGATGTGTGGCTAGAAAGATTTTAAACTAAGGGGCATATTGACTAACATATGTATGTATTGTGATTCAAATACATATTTATTCATAAAGAAAATTAAAAGCTACTTATTCCTTTTCAACTGCATGTTACTCAGCTGCTCTATGAATCCAGCAAGCAGGCACCGGGGTATAAAAATCGTATGTGAGCAGCAGGAAACCAAATACTGAATGCTATTCACTTACAAGTCAGAGTTGCATTAATTAGTTTGCGCGGCCCACCAATGTGCAGGGCTTGGGGGAACAGGACCTAGTGACATTACCCAAGGGACAACCCTGAAGATGTATAGCCCAAACACAGGATTGTTATATGTGTATATAGTATTCTAAGCCTCCACTTTGACTCTGCTGAGCCATTTCACCCAGTCTGCTATTTTGATCATTTTCTGCTCATCATGTTGAAAAGTGATTTGAAGTCCCAGCCCTCAGATACCTCGGTCAGTCCCTGAAGGATAGTGTCACCCTCAATAAAACAGATTATTCACTATAATGTGTCTCTGGAAAAGGTATAAAATAGAGGAAAAGAAATAATAAAATAGTGCAGGCGTCAAGGTCCTCGCAGAAGATGCCAGAGGAAGGGCAAGTAAGGAGCAGTTCCCCTTCCAGAATCAGATTCCAGTCCAGATCTTACCTCAGCCTGGTCTGGTGTCCAGGCATTCAGGGATCCATTCCTGGTTTTCCCCTCACCTTTCCAGCCTCAGGTGAGGGCTGGACCTGGACTTCCCATATAATCAGGCCTCACCATTCAGTGGATGCTTCTGCATTGTTCTTCCCTGGAAGCTTCATTGTGTGCCAGTCCTGCGTGCTATGCACAGCCCGTCTGAGTCCCTTTATACTTGCATCCTTCGATAACCCCTCCTTGCAGTACCCCGTGGAGACCAGCTTCCTTGCAGTGCCCCGTGGAGACCACCTTCCTTGTTGTATCCTGTTGTGACACCCCACCCCCCTCATTGCTGTAAACCTTCTGCAACCCCCTTCCTGGACATTCCTTGCAATCTCCATTCCTGGACTCAATCTGCTACTCCCAACACTCCTTCAGATCTGCCCACTGATTGACCTCCTGTGTATGACCATCTGTTCTGGACTTTGACCACCCTCTGCCCACCTAGACATCTGCTTGATCTGACTATTCTCCTGTTATAGCCCTCCTGATACCACGCTTGATATTATTCTTATTGTCCCTTTTGCCCTCTGTCTCCTGGTCCTTCATCCTCTTTATTTAGTAAGTGTATTGTGTCCAGTCCAGTACCTGTCCTGTCCACCCTTGTGTTATTCTGTATTCAGTGTCTGTCTTGTTAGCCCTATTTTGAGAAAGGATTTTACCAGGAAGGATACATTGAGATTTCTCTGGTTTTCAGAATGTCCTGGGTGGCGAGTCTGTACCGTTAGGTGTCTTGCCCAAGGACACTTACTGGAGAGGTGCTCATCGGGATCAAACCCATTGGTGGCAGGCAGCAAGGTGGGATCTCCGAGACCAGCCCAGCAGGGGGAGATATAGCCGCTGGCTTGACCCCGGTCTCAGCCACTCCAAACCACCACTGGGATTCTCAAGAATTTCACCTGACAAGGGACCTTCCAGCGGCATGGACTTTGGTAAAGCCAGCCTTGCAGAAAGCCATGCAGCAACGCTGGCTGGGAATTCAGAAAAGTTCACCAGCATCAAGTCCAAAGCAGTCCCCTTGGCAGAATTACCAAGGTCCAACAAGATGAGCATGGCCCCCTATGAGGACTCAGAAGTCGCAGAATGGCGGCAGGAGATACAATGGAAGCTGGCTGTTCAGTGTCCTGTCCACCCCTTCCTATCCCATCAGCTCAGTGTACCCTGCCCAGTGTATATATTATCTCATCCAGCTAGCTCCTATACTTAAATCAGAAAGCAGGATGTGTATACGGCCCTTTGATGGCAATTCGAATCGCTACACGTTCTTTCAAATGTGGTGTTCCCTTCACCACAAAAATGTTAGAAAAAATATATCGGCTAAATGAAAGAACAGTGCTCCTTCCTAATACGTAATCGTGCGTCCCACGAGAAAACACCAAAGTGTACAAGAAATAGCAATTGTCTTACGTTTCTTCAAATCTTGGAATTAGCGGGAAAGCACACAATCTGACCCTCCAATACACCAAGAAAAAAAAACACAATAGTGCAGATCAACCAATAACAATTTAAACAAGATGTAACCAAGATGTAACCAGAATTCGGTGATGTATTGAACTCACACTTTTTGAGAGCTTCCTAGCTCTATTCAGAACACGTCACGGACTGTTTAGGGCCAGTCCGTCGGCCAGGTTGCTTTCTTTCCCCGGTATCACTTTTCTTTAAATCTCAGGAAGAAGATGGAGAGTTCTCACGGGAAAGTATTGTGACCTTTGTTCAGGATATATACCCTCAAGGAGTATTACTCACCCACTGGAGAGCTACACCGAGCTCTAGGGATCCAACACGTATAGATTGTTAGGACACAATCTTAGAAAGCCTCTTTCAGAAAAGAAAAAAATATTTTCATAGGGTCGCCAAAAATCTCAGATAAAATGGATTTATTTCATAAAATCAATAATAACATTAAAATGATAATGAAACCATAAGGCCAGACGCGTTTCGCGCATCAAGCGCTTCTTCGGTGGCAAAAGAGAAAAGGATTACATTCCATAACTGCAGCACATAAATATATATGTTCCTCTTAATGAGGTAATGTCCCACACTAGTCTGTTATTTTCGTGCCCAAAAGTCGCTTCCGCTGGTACTTAACCCCATCTCAATGTAGTGGCCAGCCTCTCTTTCCGGATCGGCACTCCGTACGCTCGGACCTCCACTTCCAGGTCCTGTGCGCATGCGTGCAGATGCCTTCCTTCCCTGAGTCTCCTGCGCATGCGTGCAGATGCCTTCCTTCCCTGAGTCTCCTGCGCATGCGTGGATATTCTCTCAACTTGCGATTTCATTTTAGCTCAACAGTAGCTGGTTTTGAAGCGTAAAGGAAAACCTTTCATTGCAGCTTCTATTCAGCATGCCCAAAAATAAAAGGATATATATGTGACATATTTAAAGAGCATCTGGTGCATATTTTATTCAACCAACCTCAACAATATCCTCACCAGCTCTATATATAAGCGGGGTATCAAATGCCATCTCTTCATATATTATACAACTGATAGTATATATTCCTTAAACGGCAGGATAATGATACACGCGTACGTTGCACATCCGACCAATTTAGAGAAAAGAACAGCAATCCACATAGATGGATGTTTCAATTTGTTGACTATGACTACGCATGCGCAGGATATTGGAGGGTCAGATTGTGTGATTACCCGCTAATTCCATTGGAGGTTTTACCCCCCCCCAAGATTTTAAGAAACGTAAGACAATTGCTATTTCTTGTACACTTTGGTGTTTTCTCGTGGGACGCACGATTACGTATTAGGAAGGAGCGCTGTTGTTTCATTTAGCCGATATAGCTCCTATACTTGTTATTACTTATTCATTGTCCTCTTTCCTGCTTTACTTCTGTTTCTTATTTAATAAACCTTTATTTCTGGTTTAGCCCTACTTACCTGTCTCTCAGTTTGTGTAACCACACCCTGGGCTCGTAAGCCTCCGGCACCCACGTGACAGGAGGAAATGAGGAAAAAAAAAATAATAAAATAGGGATGGAAAAACAAAAGAATAGGGGAGGAATTGAGGAGAAAAGATAATAAAAAAAAAAAGGAGAAAATGAAGAAAGAAACAATAACATAGGGGAGGAAAAGAGAATAAGAATAATAAAGTAGGGAGAAATAATAATGGAAAAAAATGAGGAAATAATTACACACCGCTCATTACAGTGAGTTTTATTGCTGTGTGGCTCTGTGATACAGTAATGTGCAGTGTGTGTATGAGCGTATCACACAGCTCCACAGGAATAAAACTCACAGTAATGTGCAGTGTGTGAGCGTGAGTTTTATTGCTGTGGAGCTGTGTGATACACACTGCACATTACTGTATGGATTGTGCTTTCATACCATTGCACTTTTCACAATATAAGGCTGGTCTAAAAATAAATTCCCCAGAGCTGCTTTTTATTCCCTTTCCGGCCCTGTAAAACCCCCGCGGTCAGATTGGCTAGATGGCGCTTACAATTAAACAGTGATATATTCTGATTATCTCACATTAATATTTTGAATAAAATGATCCTATATGCTACTGGCGTGGTTTATTCTTATCATACAAAGTACAAAACAACCCCCCCCCCTTTACAGCTATAACAGCGTCTACTCTTCTGGAAGGGTTTCTGAAGGGTTTCTGTGGGGAGTCTTGCAACTCATCTGATAGTATTATTTGCGAGAAGCATTACTGTGATGATGAAGGGAGAAGGACTGACTCACAATCTCCATTCCATCCCAAAGGTGATCCATGTGGTTGAGGTCAGGGCTCTGTGTCAAGAATTCAACAACAAACTCATCCGTCTGTGTCTTTATGGGTCTTGCTTTGTGGACTAGAGCGCATTGAAGCCGGAAAAGAAAAGGGCCTTCCTCAAACTGTGCCTTCAAAGTTGAAGCTTAGCATTGTCCACAATGTCTTGGTATGATGAAGCTTTAAGATTTCCTTTCAATGGAAGGGGCCGAGACCACCCCTGAAGAACAGCCCCATATCATTAACCCTCCTCATTCACCAATCTTTACAGCTGGCACGAGGCAGCGTTCTGTATTAAAGCCAATAAAAGTTTGCAATTCTTCAGCTATGGATGTACCTCAGCACCTGGTGACCCCATGACTCAGGTGTTTGGGTGTCTCTGACCCTCCCGGGGGGTCTGGTCACTCCGTCCGGCTTCTCTCGGGTCTGGAATCTGGTTTGTTCCCTCTACACAAGTATCGAATATTGGGGAAATAATGACATGGACACAAAGGGTTAAGCCATAATATCTCGATTCAGTGCAGTGCGTCGCTCATTATATAGGCACAAGTAAACAAGGGCAGGTTACAGAAACACCCAATCAGAATTGTATACATGTAGGCACTTTTCTCTAAATATCCCTTCTGTGGCAAGAAAGCTAAAGTGATGATTTCTTAGTTTGTCTTGTTAGTAAGAAACAGGGCTCGGGTGAGGGAGCGGGGGAGCTGCAAGTTGCTTCTGTTCAAACACACAGAGTAAATGGAGAAAGACAGAAATTAATCTTAATTGTACAATCCCTTTCACACAGCATTAACTCCACAGGTCAATATCTTTACAACAGACAAGTGCCACGGGGTTAACAGCCAGGAGAAATCAGTCACGCCAGAAGTCATACACAGGAGATCCGATAAACATACACAAAGACTGCCCTGAGAAGAGTGAAAACCACATCAGGGCAAGGAACCAGGGCTCAGACTTCTCACTGCTCGCGTCACTGACCCTCAGCAGTGATTGGCTTCTATTTCACTCAGCGGCTGGCCAGCGAGGAAGGTGCTGCCGGGACTCAGATACTGCTGCATGGGACGTGACAGAACCCCCCCCTCTACGGGAGGCCACTGGACAACCACCAGGAGAAAAGGGGTGACAGACATATGTAACCAATGTAAATATATGTGTGTCTCATTAAGAGCACAGTATGTGTTAATTCCCCTATTATCCCCCATTTTAGAGAAACTCCTGTATTATTGTGAATGTCTCACCCAAAGACAGCTTTTGGTTTGTTTTTGTTTTAATTTTGTGGAGCCGTTGGAGTTAATGCTATTATGCTAATGAGGTATGACCTCATCCCCTGTGAGTCCGGGCTCTTTCCTCAGCCCTTCAGATCACGAGGCAGCTGCGTGAGGTAGGAGGTGTAATGAAAAGCTCTCACATTCTCTTCCTTTAGAGCTTTAAGTCCATGCATAGATTCCCCCAAAACGTTTTTTGTGTTTAGATTTAACCCTTATGTATGTGTAGTTGTGTTAGTTCCTCTAGGAGGTTCATGTGTGCAGAATAAAACAGCTCTATTGCTTAGAACAGGGCTTTGAGTGTAAAATATCAGCACAACAAGTGATAACCTGTGCTAATCCTATGCTTGGTGTCTGTAGGTGGATGTCACTGAGGATATTCTCATTGCCGTGTTTTATATTTGCTTTATTCAGGTATGATTTGTTTTATTCCCATTTTTATGTTTTATTTGTATTTTCCTGTTGAATTTATGTATTTCCTTTTTGTATATATTTATTGTATTGTAATGTGACTATATACTCAGCCTTCAGATCACGAGGCAGCTGCATGAGGTGGATGTCACAGAGGATATTCTCATTGCCGTGTTTTATATATGTTTTATTCAGATTAAAATCGCATGTTCCCAGCGATCCAGTTGTCGGTCTCATCTTTGATGCTCAACAACACACAAAACACAACGCAGAGTCCATACGAACGGGCAGTGAGGGTGTAGGCCGGTTAGTGGTGCCGTGACTCGGATGAAGATCAGTCCGCCGCGTGGATCTTCATCTAAGGATCCATGTCGTTTGATCGCCGATGGGAGCTGCACTTCATACAGGTTCCAAAGACCTGTTAAACAAAGTGGTGGCACACTTTTATGCACAGGACACTTTGCCATATATTTAATGCCTCTCTTGTGAGATTCCAACAGATAACTCCTTGGAGTTGGTTGCAGCGGTTACAGTGGTGCCTCGTGAAAGGTTTTTTTGTGTTATTTAATGATAAATTCTGTTTTTGTAGCTGTGTTATAGGGAATCACGGCACATGGTCTCAGTGGGGATAATTTTAATGCAGACGGGAACATGTCAGACCCAGATTTGGGAAGATTGTTTAGTGATCAGCCATTTACTCCTGTTGCAGGGGGGGCTATAAGAACATCACCCCAGTCTTGTTCCATGAGGGTAGCTGAGCACACACCCAGCAGGCCAGGGGTTAACTCATTACCGAACAGCCCAGATGTAAATGATACAACATGGCACAACCTCATTACACACATATTGCTCAGGAAGTAGGGAAAAGCATAATTTCTGCTCAAGATGGTGAAGCAAGTAGAAGGAGAGAAAGCGGCAATGCAGGAGCTTCACGTCAGCAGGTGTAGAGCAGTCACTCCCAGAAATCCCATCACTTAATGTGACAGGAGTTAAACTTGTTATGTCGTCTGAAGCAAAAGAGCCGCCTGTTTCCCCGGAGATGGTGCAGATAAATTCAGTGTGTACGAGTGGGGAGATTTAATGACACACTACCTATGAATAAGGGTAATATATACGAGCAGCATTATAACGCATTATTACTGAGATTCAAGGGCAAAGCCAAGGACATTGTAAAAATCACGCTGCGCGTAGCGCGTCTCTAAGACCTTCTGAGAATCCCAAAGTAATAATTTCCACATCCTCAAACAACATGTTAGTGAAAGCAGTTTTACAAGCCTCCAGCAGACTTTTATGGCACAGAAGCTGTTACGGGAGAAGGTCCAGCTGAATATTGTGTGTTTAAATAAAGCTGTGGATGTGGCAGAGGAAGCTAATCAGATTAATGCGTCGAATGAACAATCCATGTCAGGAAGCAGCGATGATGTTTGTTAAGCTCTGCCCAGATCCAACTTTGTCAGCCAGATTTATTTCAATTGGCTCCTGATAAATGGGACAGTGTGAGGTACAAGAAACATGTGGATAGGCACACAAACACAACAAGAAGAGCAGTTAAGAGTTAAATGTAAGCGCAGAGCTGTGAGAAAAGCCGCAGTTTATTCCAGTCACTTAATGAGAGCGAAGTTGTGCCCAGATTCTCCTGTTATATATCACAGACAGACACATAATGCAGAGCCCAGTCTTTATCACAGAATGATGGAAACTGCATGAAGAGCACTGAGAAGTTGCTTGACCACTGACCGCGCTGTCTCAGAACAACCAAGCGGAATCATCTCGACGAAGCCGACCATCTGTCGATGAGGCGAGCTGTAAGGTCTGTCAGTCACACGAACATTCGACTCTAGCACATTGTCAACGACATCGATTATGCGTCGGCTGTTACAATTCTGATCACACACGTAGGGATTGTGCAAATGTTCAGTTCAGCAATAACAACCGGCTCGCTCAGTCGTCTCCGAATGCACCGGCTTTAAACTAAGCAACTCACACCTGGAGAGGGGACTTGTGGGTAGGACATAACAAACCCTCAGAACCACAGATATCAAACGAGTATATGAGAGCGCATGTGCACGAGCACCGGCTGAAGTCAAAGTGATTGCACAGAATATGCAGACTCCGAATTATTTTATGCACCTGTTTGTGTCAATAACAAATTTCAGATGATGGGAATGTTAGACTCAGGATCTATGGTGTGTACCTTCAGTGAGGAAGATGCTGAGTGAGAAGGTGCTGCAGGAGTCTACAGAAATATCACAAGAGATCATGCTAATAGGATGTGGAGGTAAAGCAACCAAGCCCAAATGTATATATGAAGTTGAACTGAAAGTGTACGGTGAGAGGTGTATGGTTCCTGTTTTAGTCGTGCCCGGACAAACGGACGACTTGATCATCGGTACCAACGTGATCAAGTTCCTGATGCATAGGATGAAGATCAGTGATGACTACTGGAGGATCCTGTCTAACAATGCCACAGAATCATCTCCTTTTTGCGAACAATTTTTGGATGTTATGGCGAATACATGTCGTTGGAGGGGTGAGAATCCGCCAGATAAAGTAGGAACAGTCAAGCTTCAACAGTCCGTTGCTTTAGCAGCCAAACAAGAACACCTTGTCTGGGGACGGCTGCCGAGTAATTCTGTTATGTCACCAGGAAGCACAGTAATTGTGGAAGCTACTTCTTCCAGGACTATGCCACGAAATATAATGATTGGTCGTGTCGTCACACCGCTGTGGGGAGATTATTGGGTCCCTCTCAAAGTTACCAACTTATCAGACAAGCCAGTCACTCTCAGGAGGAATTGCAAACTTGCAGATGTATCCCCATGTTTGGCTGTGGAAGATTTTGAACTGCTACAGGGTTACAGTCACACTCAAGTGCTCACACCTGAGAGTAATCATCAACCCAGTTCTATGAATGATCTCAAGACACTAAATGCTGTAGGCCTTAGTGACCTCGACATCGATTCCTGCTCTGTTGGAAATACAACCAAAGCCAAGCTTGTTCAGTTGCTTGAAAACTACCATGATGTTTTCTCAAAACATGCCTTGGATTGCGGAGAGGTTAGAGACTTCGTGCACCGTATCCGTTTAACAGATGATCGTCTGTTCCGTTTGCCATACCGTCGAGTACCACCTGCTCACTACCAAAAGCTAGGCCAGGTTCTTTCCGAAATGGAGGAGCAAGGAATAATTCGAAAATCAGTGAGTGAATATGTTTCTCCTATGGTGCTCGTTTGGAAGAACGAAGGTGGGCTGAGAATTTGCACAGATTTCAGATGGTTGAACGCAAGAACTATCAAGGATGCACACCCACTCCCACATCAGTCAGACTGCCTGGTCGCATTGGGTGGAAATACACTCTTCAGCACTATGGATCTAACATCAGGCTTTTATAACATCCCCATGGCTGAAGAGGATAAGAAATACACAGCTTTCACGACTCCAGTAGGACTCCATGAGTACAACAGAATGCCTCAAGGACTGTGTAATAGTCCAGCATCCTTCATGCGGATGATGAGGAGTATTTTTGGAGATTTGAATTTCAGCAGCCTGCTGTGTTACTTGGATGACTTGTTAGTATTTGCACCCAATGAAGAAGCAGCTTTGGAGCGGCTGGAGATGGTGTTTCAGCGATTGAGGGACTACAATCTCAAGTTAAGTCCGAAAAAGTGTCATCTGATGCAGGCATCTGTCAAGTTCCTAGGAAACATCATCAATGAAGATGGAGTTTCTGTTGATCCTTCGTAGGTAGAAGTCATTGCCAAACTGTCAAAATCTGATTTCATGGAAGAAGATGGATGCACGCTGTCTGTACGAAGAATCAAGTCCGTTTTGGGAATGATCCTCTATTACCAACATTTTATCCCAAACTGGTCGTCCATAGCTAAGCCACTCTTTTCCCTTACAAAAGGACAGAAGAGAAGAACAAAGGGCAAAGCAGAAGTTAAAGCAGGCACTTACAGAAAGCTGAAGTCAACTGACTGGACTCCAGAGTGTGATGAAGCCCTTTCTAAGTTGAAGGAGTGCCTATTACATAGCGTAGTCTTAACACATCCTGACTTTTCGCTGCCATTAATTTTGTTAAATCGATGCCTCCTTGGATGGACTTGGCGCTGTCTTGTCTCAGATACCAGCAGGTGAGGAGAAGGCATGTCCCATTGCGTTCGCAAGTAAGGCTCTAAGTAACTCTCAGAGGTATCCAGCACACAAGCTGGAATTTTTAGCTTTGAAGTGGAGTGTGTGCGAGAAGTTCAGTCATTGGTTGAAAGGTCACACGTTCACCGTATGGACGGATAACAATCCGCTCACTTATATACTGACCAAGGCCAAACTCGATGCCTGTGAGCAGCGTTGGGTGTCTAAGTTTTCTGGATACACCTTTGACTTGAAGCACATCGCTGGAAGGAAGAATATTGTAGCCGACGCTCTGAGTTTTCTTGTGAAAACTGTCAGCCAGAGGCTGATATCGGAACAATATCACCGGTTACTCGCTGAGGCTGAAGACGTCGATCAAGATGGAGTTCAAGATACCTTCCGCTTACAGGTGAACAGTCAGCAAGTGTCACTTCAGTTGAATCCAACCCTCCTAGATTGTGAGTTCCTACGGGAATAGGGCCCTCATCTCCTCCTGTACTGTTTGTCAAATGTTGTTCAATGTATTGTAACCCTGTCTGTACTGTGCTTATTGTACAGCGCTGCGGAATATGCTGGCGCTTTATAAATAAAGAATAATAATAATAATAAAAATCCAGCATCCTGTGATCAAGCAACGGTTAGGTCTCAGTTGAACCTTCACGATCAGTGGGAGATGGTAACGGAACTGAGAGCCATGCAAGCAATCCAGTCCATCCAGAGCACCGCAACGTCTGCGTGTGATACCAATTTGGCAATCCCTCTTGAGGAGATTCGACAATGTCAAGAGTCAGACCCAGTAATTTCGAAGATTATGCCTTATTTGAATAATAAGAAACGACCATCAAGAAGAGAGAGAGCTGGAATGAATTTCAGAGTTTTAGTCCTTCTCAAGCAATGGAATCGGTTGAAGATTCAAGATGGAGTAGTCTACCGCGCCTCTAAAGACCCCTTAAGTAAACATAAGAGATTCCAACTTGTCATTCCTTCGAGTCTCAAGTCTAAAGTTTTGACCGGTGTACATGATTTGGCTGGACATCAGGGACAGTCAAGAACTCTCCAGCTTGCCCGACAAAAGGTTTTTCTGGCCGAAGCTTGAACACGACATAAGGGAGTACGTTAAATGCTGTCAGAGCTGTATTTTGGCCAAAACACTAGAACCATCTGCTCGAGCACCCCTTCAGAGCATCAAGACGTCAACCCCAATGGAATTGGTGTGTTTAGATTTTTGGAGTGCTGAAGATAGCAAGCAGCGGTCTGTAGACGTGTTAGTAGTGACAGATCACTTTACCAAGTTGGCTCATGCCTTTCCGTGTGTCAATCAAAAAGCAAACTAAGTTGCGAAGAAGTTATGGGACAATGTCTTTTGCGTCTATGGCTTCTCTCAACGCATTCATACAGATCAAGGCACGAACTTCGAAAGTACTCTCATAGCAGAACTGTTGAAGTTGGCAGGCGTTGCAAAGTCACACACTACAGCATACCACCCAATGGGAAATGGAGAAACTGAACGTTTTAACAGAACTTTAGGCAGTATGCTTCGATCTTTACCACTCAAAGAGAAATCTAATTGGCCTGAACAGATACAGACTCTGACATTCGCTTATAATGCAACAGTGCACGAGACCACAGGTTATGCTCCATTTCAGCTTATGTTTGGCCGTATACCAAAGTTACCTATTGATGTCATGTTCGGACAAGTGTTACATGATCCTGTAATTGTAGATTATAGCAGCTATGTAAATTCACTCATGTCATACCTTCATGAAGCAGCACATATAGCTCAGAAACATACTGAAAAACAACAGAAGAAGCAAGCGACGTGTTACAACCGTAGAATCAAGGGTACACATCTCAACATTGGAAATCGAGTGCTTCTAGCAAACAAAAGTGAAAGAGGAAACTTGCAGATAAGTGGGATCCATCTGTTTACACTGTGAAGGATCGAAATCTACAAACCAATGTATACAAACTGATCGATGAAGAAGGCAAATCAAGAGTAGTTCATTGAAATCTTATGCTAGATATAAGTTTCTTACCAGTTGAACCACATCAAAGTGATGAGAACATACAGTCCAACGTTGAAGATACAGAGAATGAGTCTTGTTCATTTGAGTTGTCTGACCAATTGGAAGAGGAAAGTTCTGATAGCTCGGAAGAAGCTCGTAACCAAGATTTTGCAGATGACAATGTTTCAGAATCCGATCACTCAGAGTATAGTGAAAGAACTGATTATGAACAGAGTCCTGAAGAGCATGAAATTGAGAACATTGAAGCTCGTTCTGATCAAATACCTAGTGCAGAGGTTGACCCTCCTGTCAATGACTCTAGTGCACAACCAGAAACGTGAATGACTCTCACGTTACTAGTAATCCTGACACACAAGTACCAACTCCTACTGACACACAGAGTGTTAAAACCCGTACAGGGAGGGTAGTAAAGAAGGTCAGTCGTTTAATTGAATCTTTGACACAGAAGTCAATGAACATTCAGAGAGTGGGCCCATCCCTAATAAAAAGGTCAGGATCAATCCGTTCATTATTTTAAATGTTTCACTAATATATCATACCAAAGAAAGGGTATATGTTATAGGTGTAAGAAATGTATAAGAAATTTGTGAATTTCATGCAAAGTATTCTGTACCAGACCATTGTATGTTGTACAAGGCAACATGTTGTTCTAAGGATATCTAGGACTTGATCAACCTTAGGTGTTCCTTAACCTATAAAGTAGGTAACTTTTATGTTGAACGGCGAATACGATTCGTTTAAGTCTGGTTCAGTAGGACCATTGTGTGTTAAATGGTCAGGATATTAGCGAAATTCAAGAGGGGTGAATGTAACCGATGTAAATATGTGTGTGTCTCTTTAAGAGCACAGTATGTGTTAATTCCCCTAATATCCTCCATATTAGATAAACTCCTGTATTATTGTGAATGTCTCACCCAAAGAAAGCTTTTGGTTTGTTTTTGTTTTAATTTTGTGCAGCCGTTGGAGTTAATGCATTATGCTAATGAGGCATGACCTCATCCCCTGTGCATCAGGCTTTTTCCTTCAGATCACGAGGCAGCTGCGTGAGGTAGGAAGTGTAATGAAAAGCTCTCACATTCTCATCCTTTAGAGCTTTAAACCATGCATAGATCCCCAAAACAGTTTTTGTGTGTTTAGATTTAACCCTAATGTATGTGTATTATGTTTAGTTCTCTAGGACCATGTGTGCAGAAATAAAACGCTCTATTGTTTTCAGAACAGGGCTTTTGAGTGTTGTAACGAACTCATGTTTTTATATTTTTACTGAGCTTCCAGGACCTTTTGAACTTTGTTTTACTGAACTTCCAGGACCTTTTGAACTTTGGGTTTTTTTCTGGCATGTGGGGAGGGGGGACCAAAGGGAGGAGCAGAGGAGCAGCAGCCATTGTCTACTGGTCCAGAGAATAAATCTCTTCAGGAGTCTGCAAGAGATAGTCCTGCTGGGAGAAAGTGAAAGCAAGATAAACCAGGCTGACTATATGTGCAAGAAGCTGGGAACTTGTCATTTGTTGCTGCAGACTTCTCCTCCCTGATTTACTGGCTTTCCATAAAGAGATTGAAGTCTATGTGCACCCAAGTTACACAAGAGGAGTGATCTACATCCAGACAAGCATTCTTTTCTCTATATATGAAGAACTACTACAACACAGGATATATAAAGGTACTGTTTCCAGAGACTGTTTTCAGGATTATCCAGTTTAATACAGTTGAATGAGAGACTTTATCCAGATAGCGCTATCTATACTAAAAGGGCCCCAACGTGCACGAATTACCCATGGGACTTTGCTAGGGGCAGCCCTGCTGCAATAAAGGAATGTGGTGACTGACTGTATACTCACAACAGGACTTTACAACCAATGAGAATTATCCAGGAGCTGCATTGTTATTGCTGTGTTTATATGTTGAAATTCCTTTAATCCATATACAGCTGCATTACACGTTTTAAATATGTTTCTGTTTCTGAGTGTTATTAAGTGAAGGATACTCATCTACTCAGTGGGGTGGGTTCCCTATAATAAAGAGACTACACTGAGTGGAGGCACTGCGTCAGATCAAGATGTCCCGATCTCTCAACTATTGCGGAGGCTCAGGATCCCTGTCAGCATCAGAAGAAGGTGCAACTGCTGTC
The DNA here is from genome assembly GCA_009667805.1 of Leptobrachium leishanense. Taxonomy (NCBI): domain Eukaryota; kingdom Metazoa; phylum Chordata; class Amphibia; order Anura; family Megophryidae; genus Leptobrachium; species Leptobrachium leishanense. The sequence continues at coordinate 57,954,876 of CM019066.1, read as the reverse complement.
CATTATGACCTGCTTCCAGGATTAAGGGAAAAGGGGTTACAGATGGAGGCACTGCTGAGATGAATCGGGACTCATGTAAAGTTGGTTATAAATATCATGTCTCAGCCCCAAGCAAGTCAGGGACTGGGCGAAAATAAATTTAATTCCCCCTAACCAAGCTGTGGCTGTGTGTAATCTGCCTCTCAACATGGAGAGAAAACATTTTGATGATGCCATTCGACAGATCCGGGATTACAGAGATTCCGCCTTATACAAACACAGAAGGATGAGAAAGCAGGATCTGCTGTCGCCCTGGTGAGAAGTTATAGGCCCCTAAATAAAGATTGTCACCAGTATTTACAATTGCCAAAGGTTCAACTCCCTGGAAGCCCTTTGGTATATGCTCAAGATGAGTCAGAAGATGAAAGCGACTCTGAGGGTGGAGACAGTGATCATATATTCAGTGTCACTCAAAAGACAAACCCCGATGTTGAAGATAGTGATGAACTGGAGAAACAGCCTTTCAAACTTCCCAAGCAGAATAGGTTCCCTAGGAAGCTTCCTAGTGTTCCTACAAGTCAGAAGAGAGAGGAGAGTCTTTCTTTAACTGAAGTCTTAGCACAGTTAGCTAAAAGTGTGGTTCAAGCATCCAATGAGCATAATTACAAGCGACTCAAAGTTTTCTCTGGAATTGTGCCGACACCATCCGGCGAAGAAGGATTCATTCTATGGAGAAGTAATGCAGTTCAGTCACTAAAGGAGTGGACTTGTACTGAAGAGTTGAAGCGACTGAGGTTGATCGAAGGACTGAGGTCCCCGGCACTTGAATTAGCAAAGTATCATCTGCTCCGCTTCCCAAATTCCCCAGCTGATGGTCTTTTAAATGTATTGAATCATACATATGGTGAAGAGAGTGAAGAGGAGGAACTCCGTTTACAATATGCTGCCACGATTCAACAAGAAAAGGAAACTCTTACTTCATATCTCATCCGATTAGAATTAATGCTAGGGAAATTGTTTGAGAACAATGTGATCACCTCAGATCAGTTTGATGAATATCGAAGGAAGCAAGTTCTAAGAGGAATGTTACCAAATGACCCTGTCGCTACAGCCTTGGTGAACCTTCTACGTGCCAGGGGGACATTGAATTATGCTGAAATCGTGAAAGAAGCCAAGGTAATACAGAAACAATTTGACCATATTCAAAAGCACTGTGATGACGCAAAGAAATTCGTATCACCTGCTAAAACTAAATTACCACAAGTAGTAGTAAGCAACCAAGAGACCATGGTTCAAAAGCCAAAAAAAAGTTCCCAGACATCTCCTCAGACAGATACAAGAAGAGAAATTAAGTGTTTTAGTTGTGGGCAAGCAGGGCATGTATCCCACAAATGCCCTTTAAAGGAACCACTCAATGCACAGAGCTTAGCTACCGACTCAGGCCCCTCGTGTGGCAGATCTTGGAGGAAGAAGGGATTTTGGAAAGGAAGGAAGAAGTCTGGACACAGCTTCACTGAAAACTCTAGAGTAGGTCCAAAGTCCCTGGTATCCCTTATGATTGAAGGTATTAATGCTTCAGCCCTCTTAGACACGGGGTCTCAAGTGACGATAGTCTTCCGATCATTCTATGAGGAACATCTAAGCCATTTAACTATGTTACCAGCAGACGATGTGAAATTGTGGGGGCTTGGTTCTCAGACCTACCCAGTCGAAGGAGTAATTAAAGTAAAGATTTTGATTCCTCAACTGGACACTAGGAACCAACGCCCTATGAATGTGGAGGCTTTGGTGTGCCCAAATCTAAATCGTCCTGGAGTACCCATCATACTGGGGACTAATACCCCAATGGTTAGAGATGTGTTTCAGGGTTACCTGAAGGAAATGGACAGTGTCTGTGTAGACAAATTGAACGAACTAGAACCAGCTCTGAAGGAAGAATGTCATCGATTAGCCCTTGAAGCCGGAACAGGGCAGTTCCATTATTGGGGGCCAAAGCCTGTTGATCTTCTACCGGGGGAAATGAAGTCCATCACTGCTGTTGCAGTCTTAAAGGAAGGGATGCTGTCAGGAGAGTGTCAGTTTTGCCTAGAGTCTCTCCCAGAAGTGGATTCGACTAAGGGCTGGACTATCATGCCTGAAGTAAAAGATTGGCGAAGAAAAGATTGATGTTTTTGCAGTAACTATTCACAATCGATCGCCAATTGTGGTACGCATAGAACATTGCGAGAAGCTGGGGGTGATCCACCTCTTGGACGAAATAAGGCCAATTACATCTTTGACAGTTGATTTGAGTCAAGAACCTCCGCAAGAGATACATTTTGATTTAGAAGCTAACGATCTACCTCCAGAATGGAAAGATAGATTACAAAAATCTTTGAAGGTCAGAGAAGGAGTTTTCTCTAAAGAAGATATGGATGTAGGATGTGCCAAGAATGCCCAGCATACCATTCGGCTAAATGATTCTACCCCATTCAGAGAAAGATCTCGAAGGTTAGCTCCTCGAGACATTGAAGATGTCAGGGATATCCTCCATTCGATGGAAGAAGCAGGGATTATCCAAGAATCAAGAAGCCCTTATGCGTCACCCATAGTCGTGGTCAGAAAGAAAAATGGATCAGTACGATTGTGCGTTGATTATCGTACATTAAATAAGAGAACGATTCCTGATCAATATACCTTGCCGAGGATAGAAGATCTATTGAATGCCTTGAATGGTAGCAAGTGGTTCAGTGTTCTGGACCTTCGATCCGGATACTACCAGGTCCCTATGAATGCAGAGGATCAAGAAAAAACCGCTTTTATTTGCCCTTTAGGATTCTTCCAATTTACTCGTATGCCTCAAGGTGTTACAGGAGCTCCAGCAACCTTCCAGCGGTTAATGGAGAAGACACTAGGAGATATGAGCCCAAGGGAGTGTCTGGTTTATCTAGACGATATAATCGTGTTTGGGAGGACCCCTGAAGAGCACGAGAACCGTTTGTTAAAAGTAATAGATCGCTTGCAAAATGAAGGACTGAAGTTGTCTTTGGATAAGTGTAAATTTGCTCAGACTTCTGTGACATATGTTGGACACATCGTATCAGCAGAAGGCGTCGCCACAGACCAAGCCAAAGTAGAAGTTGTCGTTAACTGGCCTAGACCCAACAACATTGAAGAATTACGCTCCTTCTTAGGATTTTGTGGCTACTACCGCCGTTTTGTAGAAGGCTATTCAAAAATAGCTCGAAGCCTCCATGACCTCCTAAAAGGGGATTCTAGGGAAGAAGCACGAAAGACGAACCACTCCAAGGAACCTATAGGAGAGAAATGGACTCAAAAATGTGAAGATGCTTTCCAACTTCTCAAAAGAAAGATGACTGAAGCACCTGTGTTAGCATACGCTGACCCCAGTGAGCCATATATTCTTCATGTAGATGCAAGTTTAGAAGGACTGGGAGGTGTTCTTCATCAGGCATACCCAGGAGGGCTGAGGCCTGTGGCTTATATCAGTCGCAGTCTTACTGGAAGTGAAAAGAACTACCCCATACACAAGCTGGAATTTCTTGCCCTGAAATGGGCTATTGTAGACAAGTTGCATGATTATTTGTACGGCGCCAATTTTGAGGTGAGAACAGACAATAACCCTCTTACATACATCTTAACCACAGCCAAGTTGGATGCCACAGGACATCGGTGGCTAGCAGCCCTGTCTAACTATGATTTTTCTTTGAAATACAAACCAGGCCCCAAAAATGTAGGAGCCGATGCTCTGTCTAGGAGGCCAGGTTTGCCTACCACTAAAGAAGATGAAGAATGGGTTGAGATTCCAGGCCCAGGAGTTAGAGCCCTATGCCAAACCTCTATTGTGGAAGATGGACGGGTTAATTTTTCTGAGCTAAGATTTATTGATTCTCTAAGTTGTACATCCGACGCCATTCCTGAAGCCATGTGTCTCCCAGTTACTCTCCCTGAGTGGTCTACTATCAGCTTAGATGAGAAAAGGCGAGCTCAAGCTCAAGACCCAGTAATTGGCCGCCTCATGAAAGCTTTGGAGAAACGAGATTTTCAATTTATGAAGATTTTACCTATTAACCTGCAGCACCTCCTAAAAAGGGAATGGAATCGATTCCATTTTGAAAATGGACTCCTATTTAGAATCATACAATACCACGATCACCCTGGCCGAAAACAATTGGTCCTTCCCCAAAAGTACAGAGGATTGGTGCTTAGATCTCTACATGATTTCCACGGCCATTTAGGGATTGACAAGACATTCGGTCTGATTCAGGATCGATTCTACTGGCCATACATGAAAGAATCTGTGGAGGTGTATTGTCGAAGGTGCAGAAGATGCATTCAAAGGAAAACTCTACCTACCCGTGTTGCTCCTATGGGTCATTTGAAAAGTTCTGGACCAATGGATTTAGTGTGTATGGACTTTTTATGTATTGAGCCTGACTCTACTGGTAACAATAATGTGTTAGTGATTACAGACCATTATACTCGCTACGCTCAAGCTTACCCCACCAAGGATCAGAAGGCGGTTACAGTTGCTAAACTGTTATGGCAGAAATTCTTTGCCCATTATGGATTTCCTAAAAGATTACACACTGATCAGGGTCGAGATTTTGAAAGCAGACTCATCAAAGAAATGCTGAAACTGTTACAAATTGAGAAAAGTAGAACAACTCCGTATCATCCTGAAGGAGATGCCCTTCCAGAGAGATTCAATCGTACTCTATTAGATATGTTAGGAACTCTTAAAGACGTACAGAAGAGAAGGTGGAGTCAACATGTGGAAACTCTGGTCCATGCTTACAATTGCACTAGGCACGAGTCCACTGGGTTCTCACCTTATTTCCTAATGTTTGGACGAGAAGCAAGGTTACCCATTGATATCCGTTTGGGAGTATCGTCCGATGGCAATGAGCCAGTCTCATTATCAATACGTTAAGAATTTAAAAACCAATCTTCAAAGAGCCTACGAATTGGCCGAACGAGCTACTGACAAGATTAATGAGAATAACAAGAGAAGATATGATTCCAAAACGTTACAAAGACATTCAACCTGGAGATAAAGTGCTCCTGAGAAACCTGGGAGTTCCAGGGAAGCATAAACTAGCAGATCGCTGGAGAGACACGCTCTTTGAGGTTGTTTCCAAAATTCCAGGGATTCCTGTGTATCGAATTAAAGGGCTGAGGGTCGGATCAAAACCTGGCATAGAAATCACCTATTACCTGTTACTTTCTCTGATTGTAACACTGAACAGAACTCAGATGAAACAAGTAAGAATACCATCACACAGGACCACTCAGAATCTGACTCCGACAACCCTAGAGAGTGTTCCAGTAGTGTTTCACCAAAAAACGTTGAACAGAAGATTGCTGATTCCAATCCTGAGAGAGACTGGTGGACAGTGCCAGAAACACCATTGGTGCCTTCTATCCTAACTCCCTCTCCTCTGAATCCAGAGAGTCCTAGCTTTATCCCTCATTCACCAACTCAAGAGACTGTCTCTGCGGGAGGGACTGAACCTCCGCCTGTTACATCCATTCCCCAGGCTGGAGGTGAAAGACTCTGTGATGCTGATCTTCATGGACAACCATATATTAGTTTACCAAGGGGCAGAAGAAATAGGAGACCACCAAGATTCTTGACCTATGACAACATTGGGGAACCCACCTATTCTCAGAATCCTCACACTTGTACCAAGTTGATCAATGTATTGCATACTTTGGCTGAAATATTGAATGCTAGATCTTCATTGTGTTAGATCATTCTTTACTATGTTACGAGTTAAAACTGTTACAGTAGGCTGCTCTTGCCAGTGGGAGGCAAGAATTTTACAGGGGGGAAGATGTAATGAACTCATGTTTTTTTATATTTTTACTGAACTTCCAGGACCTTTTGAACTTTGGTTTTTTTTCTGGCATGTGGGGAGGGAGGACCAGGAAGGAGCAGAGGAGCAGCAGCCATTGTCTACTGGTCCAGAGAATAAATCTCTTCAGGAGTCTGCAAGAGATAGTCCTGCTGGGAGAAAGTGAAAGCAAGATAAACCAGGCTGACTATATGTGCAAGAAGCTGGGAACTTGTCATTTGTTGCTGCAGACTTCTCCTCCCTGATTTACTGGCTTTCCATAAAGAGATTGAAGTCTATGTGCACCCAAGTTACACAAGAGGAGTGATCTACATCCAGACAAGCATTCTTTTCTCTATATATGAAGAAAAACTAATCACAGGAGCTATATAAAGGTACTGTTTCCAGAGACTGTTTTCAGGATTATCCAGTTTAATACAGTTGAATGAGAGACTTTATCCAGATAGCGCTATCTATATAAAAGGGCCCCAACGTGCACGAATTACCCATGGGACTTTGCTAGGGGCAGCCCTGCTGCAATAAAGGAATGGTGTGACTGTTATACTCACAACAGGACTTTACAACCAATGAGAATTATCCAGGAGCTGCATTGTTATTGCTGTGTTTATATGTTGAAATTCCTTTAATCCATATACAGCTGCATTACACGTTTTAAATATGTTTCTGGTTTCTGAGTGTTATTAAGTGAAGGATACTCATCTACTCAGTGGGGTGGGTTCCCTATAATAAAGAGACTACACTGAGTGGAGGCACTGCGTCAGATCAAGATGTCCCGATCTCTCAACTATTGCGGAGGCTCAGGATCCCTGTCAGCATCAGAAGAAGGTGCAACTGCTGTCCATTATGACCTGCTTCCAGGATTAAGGGAAAAAGGGGTTACAAGTGTAAATATCAGCACAGCAAGTGATAACCTGTGCTAATCCTATGCTTGGTGTCTGTAGGTGGATGTCACTGAGGATATTCTCATTGCCGTGTTTTATATATGTTTTATTCAGGTATGATTTGTTTTATTCCCATTTTTATGTTTTATTTGTATTTTCCTGTTGAATTTATGTATTTTCTTTTTGTATATATGTATATATTTATTGTATTGTAATGTGACTATATTACTCAGCCTTCAGATCACGAGGCGGCTGCGTGAGGTGGATGTCACAGAGGATATTCGCATTGCCGTGTGTTATATATGTTTTATTCAGATTAAAATCGCATGTTCCCAGCGATCCAGTTGCCGGTCTCATCTTTAATGCTCAACAACACCACAAAACACAACGCAGAGTCCATACGAACGGGCAGTGAAGGTGTAGGCCGGTTACACATAGAAGGCAAGCAAAAGGCTGGGCGTATGGACTTCAGTTGCGTATAACCAGGAACTGTCTTCCGGGCCATACCTCTTCTAACCCACCAAATACTGCAGGCTGCCCCTGGACAGCCTGGATTCCAGGATCGCCTGGACCTCGTACATCTTACCTTCCACCATGACAGGGGAAGGAGGTGCATGAACCTCGGTGTACCTGATACATAACAGGGGTTTCAGCAAACTGACATGGAACACATTATGAATTCTCAGATATGGTGGCAAAGACAGAGCATAGGAAGCCAGATTGATAAGGCACAGAACCCTATATGGGCCAATGTACTTAGGAGCCATTTTAATGGAGGGCACAATCAAGCATATATAACATGTGGATAGCCATACCCTGTCCCCTACATTATAGGTAGGTGCCTGCAACCGGTGCCTGTCAGCCTTTCTTTTCTGAGTCTCAATATTCCTCTCCGTTATATTCTCTTCTGTTTGCGCAATCAGGTGTGTAAATGCTACTGTTTCAAAACCCTTCCCACATTCTTGCCATGAAAATGACTTGGAATCAATATCAATGAATAGATGAGAGAATTCATTCATGTACAGTAAGGTCACCCTTGCTTCTAAAACATTTCCCACTTTCAGAACATGAATATGGCTTCTCTCCTGTATGAATTCTCTCATGTACAGTAAGCTATGGCCCCTATTACATTCTTTACGCAGCATGTTTTGCGTGCGCAAATGCGCATTTGCGCGAGGGGCAAAAGCCTTTGCGCTGAACGTCGTATTTCAATTTTCGCGCAAATGATGCGCTTTAATGTTTAACGCGGATGGACCTGCGCGAGCGTGATGAACTGTGCGCGTCCTATACTTAACATTGTGAGCGCAAATACGTTTGTGCGCTGGTGCGCGCATGGTATTACAGTCTACGCGCAAAATTTTACGCACAATGCTTGTGCGCATCATTTTAACGTTTCTGAAAAGCTGGGGTCAATGGCAAATTTGAACATCCAGGCTCACTCAAATACACCAGCCCGTCAAAAAAAAACGCAGCAACGTCAAACACATTCTACGCATACCCAAACAATGAGGTAGGAGCAAGAAGACAAGATGCAGAGATCGGGAATCCTGCTGTTCGAAGAGGTTATCGTAACGCTGACCCGCAAGGAAATGAATGGGACGGGTGACCCTGGACGGGGTTTGAAATGGAGAGGAATGCTGCGCTTTAATGGGGCTTGCTCAGGCAGCAGGAGGACCTGGCAGTGGGTACCGGGGCAGACGGTCTGAAAGGACCCTATATCCAAATGGCTTCAATTTATTGCCATAGATTTTAAGATTATAATAGTCTGAAACGGCGATAACCTCGGCACATCCTTCCATAATATGTCAACAGCAATGCCTCCAATAACATGCGTCAACAACAATCATAGAAAAATGGATCACAAGATTTATCTCTCCACCAGATCACCTTACGCCAATTATTCACACAAGGAATTAACCAAGTTAGATTACACGTCGTAAAGTAAACTGTCACGTCCTGGGTCTCTGGCGCCCCCTCTGGCTTCTATGGATATTGCATCCAAGTTCTGGACCTTTGGTTCACGTTCAAGCCTGGACCTCACCTGGACTCAATTGTTTATGTGGACTCTGTATATAAGCAGGCATCGCCCTAAGAAGGGCGCTGCCTCATTTTGGTATTCACTCTGATCCTAGCCTCCAGTTTATCCTTGATCTCAGTCTGATCCATGTTCTCAGTTTGTTCTGTATTCCTAGTCTTGATTCAAGCCTCACTGTGATTCTAGCTTCATTCTGATCCTGATCCTGCTTCAGTGTACTCAGCTCATGCATTCATGTTCAGGTCTGTCTTGCTTAGGTGATGTTTGCATTTAATATATCCTTTCTTAGTTCTTCTGTCTATATTCAGGTCCTTGGTTATTCATTCTGTTTTGTTCTTATGGTTCCTGTTTTGTATTTATGTTTGCATTTCATGTTTGTTCTCTAGGTTTAAACAGGTTTATGTTTTCACTCATGTTACTCTAGTGTTTAGTTCTCTTATGTCTTTCTGTCTATAGTTTCCCAGGTCCTTGGTTGTTAATCTGTTTATTTATTTAGTTCAGGTTTATGGTTTTATTTCTAGTGATCAGGTCTTTAGTTTCATGTGTGTTTCTTGATCCTTGCTGTTTATATACTTTGCTGTTGTAAATAAATCCCTTGTTTTTGTTTATACATTCTTGGGTCATGCCTGTTAACTGCTCAAGTAGCTCACACCCCTTCTGTGCCATGTCAGGCCCGGCCCACCGTCACATAATGAGGCAGCCCGTACATAGTGAGCGAGCAGTAATTCTAGAGGTGCTGGAGATCCTGAGAGGAGCTAACAAGCTCATTACTCAGCACCTGGATATCCTGTATGCAAGTTTGCTGCAACCTCCTAGGGACGTCTTCCCGAAGGAGCCAGTTCCAGTTAAAGGTTCCAGAGGACCCCTGACCCTGGAGGAAAGGGTATGGAGGAAGACTCAGGGCTTATGCTTTTATTGCGGTTCTTTCCTGCATAAAAGAATGGACTGTCAATTGCGCCCCAGAAGTTACCCTCCATGTTCCAGCCTTACCAGGCCCCAGAGTCCACTGCCCTGCACGTCGCAGGATGTCCAAAATCCACTGCCCAACAGGGAGAGACCAGGTGTAATGCCCAGCAGTGGGAAGTCAAGAGTGCTGCCCTGCAGCATGAACAATCTAAGGTGGCTGCTCAGCCGCACAAAGAATCTGAGTCTGCTGTATGTCAGCTTCAAGTCCTGTCCATGTCTACTGTGCCTAAGCTAGCAGTTCCAGTCAAGAGTGCTGCCCTGCAGTACGAACAAATCAAGTCCACTGCCTCGCAGTGCGAGATCTGGTCCACCGTTAACCAGTTTGAGAGCCAGTCCACTGCACAGCAGTTCAAGAGACAGTGCTAAGCCAGGGTGACCGTTCCACAGTGCCAAGCCGGGGTGACCGTTCCACAGTGCCAAGCCGGGGTGACCGTTCCACAGTGCCAAGCCGGGGTGACCGTTCCACAGTGCCAAGCTGGGGTGACCGTTCCACAGTGCCAAGCCAAGGTCGTTGCAAAGCACTGTGAGATCAAGATTGTTGCCGAGCCGGTAGCTGCCAAGCCACGCTCACCCGAGCCGGTAGCTGCCAAGCCACGCTCACCCGAGCCGGTAGCTGCCAAGCCACGCTCACCCGAGCCGGCTGTTGCCAAGCCACGCTCACCCGAGCCGGCTGTTGCCAAGCCACGCTCACCCGAGCCGGCTGTTGCCAAGCCACGCTCACCCGAGCTGGCTGTTGCCAAGCCACGCTCACCCGAGCCGGCAGTTGCCAAGCCACGCTCACCGAGCCGGCAGTTGCCAAGCCACGCTCACCCGAGCCGGCAGTTGCCAAGCCACGCTCACCCGAGCCGGCAGTTGCCAAGCCACGCTCACCCGAGCCGGCAGTTGCCAAGCCACGCTCACCCGAGCCGGCAGTTGCCAAGCCACGCTCACCCGAGCTGGCTGTTGCCAAGCCACGCTCACCCGAGCCGGCAGTTGCCAAGCCACGCTCACCCGAGCCGGCAGTTGCCAAGCCACGCTCACCCGAGCCGGCAGTTGCCAAGCCACGCTCACCCGAGCCGGCAGTTGCCAAGCCACGCTCACCCGAGCCGGCAGTTGCCAAGCCACGCTCACCCGAGCCGGCAGTTGCCAAGCCACGCTCACCCGAGCCGGCTGCTGCCAAGCCACGCTCACCCGAGCCGGCTGCTGCCGCCATGTCCGAGTCGCCGCAGAGCCGTGCCGAGGCCCCTGACCCACAGACACGTGCTGCTGCCGCCATGTCCGAGTCGCCGCAGAGCCGTGATGAGGTCGCTGACCCACAGATTCGTGCTGCCGCCGCCAGGACCGGGTCGCCGCAGAGCCGTGCTGTTGCTGCCGTGTCCAAGTCATCACAGAGTCGTGCTAAAGGCGCTGCCCCTCCTGTCCTTGCCAAGGGTGCTACCCAACCGGTCCACATAAAGGGTGCTGCCCAGCTGTCCCGGTGTCTTCGAGCCCAGTGGTTCCAGTCCAGTCGCCGCAGAGCCGTGCCAAGGTCCCTGACCCACAGATCCGTGCTGTTGCCGCCATGACCAAGTCGCAGCAGAGCCGTGCCGGGGTCGCTGACCCGCAGATCCGTACCATGAATGTCCACTTCAGCCACAGGGGGCGCAGGACGTCACAAGTTCACAGTCATCAAGAATTTCATTGAAATAACATGTTTTGTCATAACCCATCACCTTAGATCAAGATAATCACCCTGATACCGATCTCTGCTTGGGATACTCCTTAGAGACTTCAACCTACAGATTTATCTAGATATCAGTGTATTACAGCATTTCATATTATCTCTTTGCGATCAATCCTTTACAGACTAATTTGGATATATCTAGAGAAATATATCTGGATTATCTGTCATTGGAGAACACAATATATTTGTCAATCTGTAGTCTTGACCTATGATTGCTCCCCAAAACTAACAATTGATCACAAACAGTGAATCTTGTCTGCAAAGATAATTTAGAGGTATATAACATGCTGTAATTGATTACTCATATTTAATCAATCACTATTTCCCTTCTCATACTTACCAACGAGTGGATGCAGGAGATATCTACGATTAGCAGTTTATATCCTCTGACGAACTGATGGTTGCCTTGGTGTCAGGATATGAGAGTGGCACGGGACAGTGACAACAGGTTCCTGCTTAGGTATCTGCGTGTCTGCCCCCTCCTTTCTAGAAATGCTAGAATTTCCCTCACAAATCTCAGGAGAGAGTTGTATCATCTCATCATGACATTTTGGCTGGGATAGGATTGGGTGGTATCCCTCCCCCGGGAATTAGAAGACGTTCGCCTTGCGTTGCCTTCAGTAAGTGTCCATCAGTGTGTAATCCATATATCCTAAACGTGTAATAAACGTGTCCCCGTAATATTCTCCTATCTCTGGGTTTCACCTTTTAAACCTTTGCTTGGCCCAGTTTCCACGCCGACCCAATTAACTCCTAAATTATCAGGAATTTTAACTTTCTACCAATAACTATAGTCGCGAGGTGGCGCTCTTGCTCTATTACAAAAATAAGCAAAAGAAATGATTTATTTAAACACAATGGAGCTTGTTTCGCAAAACGTCATATCCCGCTTATCACAAATATGTTCTTATTTCTGAACAACTCCTTTGTGTTAGCCTCGAGAAACCGGATCGCATAGCTACAATGTTGCATTAAACATCCTTTCTCAGGGCCTTGGGTATAGCGAGATTCACCTCTACATCCTATCTCACGCGTACTAAAAACTAAGCAATTCTGAATGAAAAAGCATTTGAGTTAGATTTCAATTAAATTCTACTTTTCAGATATAAAAACATTATATATGTGAATAAACACACCTTTCAGTTATATATAGCGGTTAGTCATTTTGTGTATATAGAAACTTAAAAAGAGATATAATGTAAACAACCTTGGCGTGACGCAGGTCTGCGTCTTCCATGTTGTTTCCCAGTGTTAGTCAATTAGCACTACAATATATTTGTTTTGCTTGTCGTCTCCGCCAGTGGATTTTCTCAGTCTCTGTGAACTCATGGAATCTGATTCTGTTGGAGCCACGCAGTACTTGAGCAGACCTGGCTGGGTGAAGGAGACTGCGTGCTGAGCTGCTTAAAACATCACATTCCTGAAGAAACTGCACAAAAGCCTGACTAAGAAAAAAAAAAGATAAAACACACATAAAAAATAAATGTAAAAAAAATTGGCTGTACAGATAACTCTGAACATGTGTATCTGGGCTCTGCTATACCCGGCCACCTCACTGCATCCCTAGAGGCTCCCTCTGCCTTCTATCTCATTGGGAAAGGCAGGGCTAATCATTTTCAGATTCCACTCCCCCCCCCGCGCTGCCGCCCCCTTAGCAAGAAGGTTAAGAGCTTAGACATGAGCTTTTGCTTGGGAACCAATTAATTATTTTTTATTTTTCTCATTTTTTTAAAAAATAAACATTTTGTTCCCCCTTCTTCATCTCGTGAGAGTCATCACAGACACAACAGAACAGAAATAAAAGAAACCAAGGTATATATATCAATCACTATAACCTGGGGTTATACACAAAGCAGATGATCTATTGCCTGTGCGATGTTTGCAGGTTACAAACGGCAAAACCTTCAAAATTCCACATAAATTACAGCCAAATTGGGGGATTAGTTAAACAATATTCTTAATTTATTGCCAGTTTGTGATTCTCAATATAGGTCTGAATGTGTGTAGTAAGAATGCACAATGTCATTAAGGGGTTAATGTGTGTAGCTAGAAAGTACAGTATCATTAAGGGGTTAATGTGTGTAGCTAGAAATGGGTTAATCTGTGGAGTTAGAATTTACAGTGTCAGTAATGGGTAAATTTAAGGTGTTAGAATGTACAGGGTCATTAAGGGGTTAATGTGTGTAGCTAGTAATGGGTTAATCTATGGAGTTAGAATGTAGATTTCAGTGATTGGTTAATCTGTGGAGTTAGAATTTACAGTGTCAGTAGAGGGTCAATTTAAGGTGTTAGAATGTACAGGGTCATTAAGGGGTTAATCTGGGGAGTTAGCATTTACAGTGTGTCAGTAAGGGGTTAATGTGGATAGTTAGAATGTACAGTGTGTCAGTGATGGGTTAATCTGGGGGGTTTGAGTGTAAAGGAACGCACAGAGTTCCATGTGGTTTTGCCAGAACCACATTATCAAAACTAAGTATGTATACACAGAGATCACATCACTCTCAGGCAGCTGTAAACACCAACACACACCATGTGCCGCCAGACAGACACAACTGTCTGGTAATCTCCCGACTCGACTATTGCAATAATCTCTTATCTGGCCTCCCTCTGTCCCGCCTCTCCCCCCTACAATCCATCCTGAACGCCTCCGCCAGGCTAATTCACCTCACCCGCCGCTCTGTCTCTGCCGCTCCCCTCTGCGAGTCCCTTCACTGGCTCCCCATCCACTGCAGAATTAAGTTCAAAATCCTTATCCTTACCTACAAAACCCTCACTAACTCAGCTCCCCACTACCTGTCCTCACTAATCACCAAATACACCCCAGCCCGCTCCCTAAGGTCAAACAGTGACCTGCGCCTAGCTTCTCCCCGCATCACCTCTTCCCATGATAGACTGCAGGATTTCTCACGCGCAGCCCCCACTCTCTGGAACGCTCTCCCTCGTACTGTCAGACTTTCCCCTAACTTCTCTTCCTTCAAACGCTCCCTTAAAACATTCCTATTTAGGGAAGCCGACCCCCCAACTCACTGACGCAACCATCAATCACTCTCACCTTACAGTCCTCTCCTCCGGTTTCCAACCCCAACCCTCCCAGATTGTGAGTTCCTACGGGAATAGGGCCCTCATCTCCTCCTGTACTGTTTGTCAAATGTTGTTCAATGTATTGTAACCCTGTCTATACTGTGCTTATTGTACAGCGCTGCGGAATATGCTGGCGCTTTATAAATGAATAATAATAATAATAATAACTAGAAACAACACCTACACTACAACAATAAGGTGCTGATCACCAGTATGGAGTATGAAGGGTTAAATGGATACCCTACACTGTACCTCACAACAAGTCTATAATCACAAGTCCTCCCCCCAACCCCCATAGGACACTGGCAAGGGCCCTCCATGCAGGCCATGGGGGAAATCTCTGTCTGCTTCTGCGTTTACCTGCGTGTTACCTCGTCTGCCAGTAATTGATAAATCTCCATAACACAAACGACACAAAATAAACGTTTGGGGAGCTCGTATTGAATGTAAGCACGACCACACAGTGCGCTTATAGACTAAAAGTACCTTATTAAACTGTAGCCAATTGCTGCTCAACTAATTAAGCACCAAAGTGATGTATCGTGCCTTACTTAACCGGCATCAGGAAGCTTGTACGAACATAGGCAAGTTCGCCTTTCAGAGATGTTACGTTCTGCTGCCATCTAGCGGCCATAGAAAGAATGGTCTTTACATTCTTTTAAAAACAACAAAACTGCACACTGATTTCTGCGCGAACGTTACTGCGCGGGTGTTTTACAAACGTTATTTTTTGACGGCTGAAAAAATGCATTCGGATCGTAATACCACGTAATTTTTTGTGTGATAACGTTTTTTTTCGTGCCCAAAAAAATTTGCGCTGCGCGAGCGCAATTACACGAGGATTGTAATAGGGCCCTATTTATTCCAAAACATGTCCCACATTCAGAACATGCAAACGGCTTCTCTCCTGTATGAATTCTCTCATGTACAGTAAACTCACTGTGTTCTAAAACATTTCCCAAATTCAGAACATGCAAACGGCTTCGCTCATATATGAATTCTCTCATGTACAGTAAGCTCACCCTTCCTTCTAAAACATTTCCCACATTCAGAACATGCAAACGGCTTCTCTCCTGTATGAATTCTCTCATGTACAGTAAGTTCAGTCTTTGTTCTAAAACATTTCCCACATTCAGAACATGCATACGGCTTCTCTCCTGTATGAATTCTCTCATGTACAGTAAGGTCACCCTTGCTTCTAAAACATTTCCCACATTCAGAACATGCAAACGGCTTTGCTCATATATGAATTCTCTCATGTACAGTAAGCTCACCCTTCCTTCTAAAACATTTCCCACATTCAGAACATGAATATGGCTTCTCTCCTGTATGAATTCTCTCATGTACAGTAAGTTCAGTCTTTGTTCTAAAACATTTCCCACATTCAGAACATGCATACGGCTTCTCTCCTGTATGAATTCTCTCATGTACAGTAAGGTCACCCTTGCTTCTAAAACATTTCCCACATTCAGAACATGAATATGGCTTCTCTCCTGTATGAATTCTCTCATGTACAGTAAGTGCACTCTTTGTTCTAAAACAGTTCCCACATTCAGAACATGCATACGGCTTCTCTCCTGTATGAATTCTCTCATGCACAGTAAGTTCACCCTTTATTGGAAAACAGTTCCCACATTCAGAACATGCAAACGGCTTCTCTCCTGTATGAATTCTCTGATGTACAGCAAGTTCAGTCTTTGTTCTAAAACAATTCCCACATTCAGAACATGCAAATGGCTTCTCTCCTGTATGAATTCTCTCATGTCCAGTAAGCGCACCCTTGCTTATAAACCATTTATCACAACCAGAACATGCAAAGGGCTTCTCTCCTGTATGAATTCTCTCATGTACAGTAAACCCACTAGGTGTGCTAAAACATTTCCCACATTCAGTACATGCAAACGGCTTCACTCCTGTATGAATTCTCACATGTACAGTAAGGTCACCTTTTGTTCTAAAACATTTCTCACATTCAGAGCATGCAAACGGCTTCTCTTCTGTATGAATTCTTTCATGTGCAGTAAGGTGACCCTTTATTCTAAAACAGTTCCCACATTCAGCACATGCAAACGGCTTCTCTCCTGTATGAATTCTCTTATGTACATGAAGCTCACCCTTAGTTCTAAAACATTTCCCACATTCAGAACATGCAAATGGCTTCTCTCCTGTATGAATTCTCTCATGTCCAGTAAGCGCACCCTTGCTTCTAAACCATTTATCACAACCAGAACATGCAAAGGACTTCTCTCCTGTATGAATTCTCTCATGTACAGTAAGCTCCCGCTTTGTTCTAAAACATTTCCCACATTCAGAACATGCAAAGGACTTCTCTCCTGTATGAATTCTTTCATGTGCAGTAAGATCACCCTTTGTTCTAAAATATTTCCCACATTCAGAACATGCAAACGGCTTCTCTCCTATGTGAACTCTCCTGCCTATACCTAGACTTCTATTTGTTCTTAAATATTTCTCACTTTCAGGGCATTGAAATGTTTTTCTTCCAATATGAGCTGTGTGAGATTGGGGAAGTTCTGACCCACAAGAGACAGCATTTGTTATATCAGAATGAACCGACATGTCTGAATAAGGATCATTTTTTTGGACAGTCCCATGTGACAGCTTGGAATTCTCTGGTTCTTTTTGATATTCTTGGAAATCCAGCGTTTCAGTTTTGATTATTTCCTCCTGCTTTATTGAAAGAGGCTCCATGAGGTTTCCGTCAACATATGATGCCGATTCTTCAAAAATTATTCCTGCAGACATTTTCAGACTCTTGCTGTACTCCTGCAAAAGAATACAGGTTCTATTAGTGGTATAGACTTCGTAATAACGTGAGGGTAGGGCAGGTGTGACGGGACGCCGCCACTTCTTTAACCTGTTTAGTTCATATATATATTTCTATTTGTTGGCTCCTTCTTATGTATCTGTCCCTGCTATATTTCTATTCATGTATCCTGTTACAAATGTTGCAAATTTTGTCTGAACGGTTATGTAACTGTATCTTCCCCTGTGGGACGGGCTGGCTGCTACTTTGTTTATTTTACCCTTGCTATGTTTATATATCTTGTTAATTTATTTCCCCACTGTTAATATATTGTGCTGCAATATTCTTTGTCTGGTTTTTCAAAACCCTCACCATGGTCTAAATTGACAGAAAACAGTGCTGCTATAAATGCCTGTGTAGGATTCATGGAGACTGTATGGGACACGGTGCCCTCTAAAGGTGAGATGGGGGGGTAGTGTTGGGTTTTAGGACATATTTTAATTTGTGTATTATGAGTGTAGTTCGGGGAGACTTCGACTTGCCAGTCCGTGAGGTGCTGAAACTCGCCTGAGGTAACTTGAGCACAGCGCATGCGCGAGTTAATACACTTATGGGCGCCGTGTCTGAAACCTCAATGGCGCGGGTAACCGCACCCCCCGAAGGACGGACCTGAAGGGGAGGTGCGGAAACGTGAAAGGAGCCGCCAGAGCGGCGGACTCAGCTCCCCTGTGAACCACCTATATAAATACACAATTAGGGCTACAACGAATATTTTCATAAATCGATCAAAACATTAATCTGCCAGCTAATCAGAATTTTTTTTGTTTCCTTAAAAGGAACATTATGAAAAAAAACTCCCTTCCCCCCTCCTTTTTATCGTAAGTAATTTGTGTAGTGTACATAACGTTCGTACATACATCCATACATACATACGCAAATTGCATACATTTCACACACAATGTACACGGGCACCTGGTCACAGTGATGGATTATTGCTGCATGCGGAGCTTAAGCCCATGTCTGCTTTCTCCACAAATGCTGGTGTAAATGTTCAGACATGATGATGTCATCATTAAAGCAGGGTGAGAATGGGGGCTCCACGCAGCCCGACCAGTTTAGCTTATTAGAGAGTCACTTTACAATAATTTCATGAACAAACTGAGGGGGAGGAGGGTCTGGAGGTGGAAAGGAGAGAGTTTGGGCAAGGGATATTACCCGAGCGGGAGATGGAGTGAGTTTGGGCAAAAGACCAGACCTGAGTGTAGAAAGGTGTTTGTGGGAAGGGAACGGAGCAAAGGGTGAGAATGGCAGCTCCAGACCAAAGATGGGGGTGGCAGGCAGGTTGGAGTGGTAGGCACAGGACTCCAGCTTCAAGCAAGGATAAAACACCAGCGGTGCAGCACCCACGCCCAGTGGCAGTATCCCAGGGTTTGTGTTACAGAGTAGCAGTATCCCAGGGTTTGTGTTACAGAGTGGCAGTATCCCAGGGTTTGTGTTACAGAGTGGCAGTATCCCAGGGTTTGTGTTACAGAGTGGCAGTATCCCAGGTTTGTGTTACAGAGAGGCAGTATCCCAGGGTTTGTGTTACAGAGAGGCAGTATCCCAGGGTTTGTGTTACAGAGTGGCAGTATCCCAGGGTTTGTGTTACAGAGTGGCAGTATCCCAGGGTTTGTGTTACAGAGAGGCAGTATCCCAGGGTTTGTGTTACAGAGAGGCAGTATCCCAGGGTTTGTGTTACAGAGAGGCAGTATCCCAGGGTTTGTGTTACAGAGTGGCAGTATCCCAGGGTTTGTGTTACAGAGAGGCAGTATCCCAGGGTTTGTGTTACAGAGAGGCAGTATCCCAGGGTTTGTGTTACAGAGAGGCAGTATCCCAGGGTTTGTGTTACAGAGAGGCAGTATCCCAGGGTTTGTGTTATAGCTCTTCTGCAGTTGTAAACTGAATAAAAACAAACTGGTTTTGTCTGACATAACATTACAACTAAATCATAGCCAGGGCCGGATTAAGATCTCTATGGGGCTGGAGCTGAAGATTTTGGTGGCTTTTGTATTGGAATTTAGAGAAATGAAAACATATTTCAGTGTATTTGATAGAGCAGATACAGTAACTGCCTGGTTATATATAGCCGTGTCAGCAAATTTCCATTCAGATTTCAATGTGTAAAATTTATCATCCAAATCTTTGTGGTTATATATTTGTAACAATATCAATTCTTACATATTCTAGAAGAAATGATTGTTAAAAAAATTTAAATTGGAACCTGTTACTGCATTTTTCTGATAAAATATATAATTTTAACCAAAAAATTAAAACCAAAACAAAATTTCCCTCGTGTTTTTTAAGGATGGTGTTTTATGAATAATATGACAGTATAAAATACTGAACTTGCTCCCATTGTGGGAAACGAGGACAGTAAAGCAGTGGTATTGATAAAAAGACAAATGGACAATGCCATCGCTTTGGAAATAAATTTAAATGGTCACGTGTAGACTCTGACCTGTCCAATGACGCCTCACTTGACTTTGTGAGGTGTAAAGATTAGTGACACTGGGTTCCAAGGCCCCCCTGAGCTCTTCGCTGCAGTGCGGCATTTAGGTTTTTGATGTAACAATTTGTAATAATGGATTGTGCCATCACCTCCACACTTGTTGGTGACATGAGAAATGAGATGGTGAGTTACTGCAGCCTCATTGTTCACTTTATAATTGTAACGTGAAAAATATTGCTGTTTTAGAAAGAAAAATAAAGAAATATTTTAATTTTAGTGTTACATAAAACCTGGTCATGTTTGGTATCATTGGAAGGGACATGTTCTGGCCTTTCCAGTGATACCTCACATGACTCTATAGCTGCTATGGAGTTGAAGATACAGGGGTCCAAATGGCAATCAATGCTGACAATTATCTTTTCTCTGGGCCTATTCTGGGACATGGGCCTGGAGCTGTTGCTCCATCAGCCCCTATGTTAATACGGCCCTGATCATAGCAAGTAAAGCAGCGACGCGTCTTCTCCAATCCTCTCTAGCATCTGGTTAGGTTCATTGCAATAGCATAATCAGAATAAAGTATGGAGGGATAAATAGTAATGTAACGGATTATAGTCATTAAGAGGTTATTAAATCAAATAATTAAATTAAATATCAATTACTTTCAGAAAATATATACTTTTTATATTATTGTATTTTTACATAAATCTGACCTGGTTATATTTGGTGTCACGGAAAGGCCATAATCCGACCAAACCAAAGATACCTCATATGTCCCTCCAGCCCTTAGGGCTCCAGAGATACAGGGGGTTAATTGATTATAAATTGTAAAAAAAATTATAAATTCTTATACAGAGCGAAGCGCCTCCTTGTGGCAGGTGTCTGTAGGCACATGCTTACTCTGCCTAGTTATAAATCCAGCCCTGATTAGGAATGTTGTCATGCATGCACACATACAAATAGGGGCCATTCTGAGTTGCTCCAATGAAATTTCAGCAAAATGGACTCGCCAGCTGCTTCATTTTTTCACATTGATTTTCGGGGGGGGGGGTTGTCTCTGAATTCAGCCTCTGTAGGTTCATAGCTTTGATTTCCATCAAACAATGCGTCATCCTTTCGTTCCTAACACATTACCCAGTCCATATCGTTATCGATATCCAGCAGATTTTAACCCATTGAGATCTGATGTTTTTAAAGTGTTCCTTTAATTTCTTTGAGCAGTGTCTATACATATATCATACAGAATACACAAGGAGGGCAACACTCAACCTTTACTAAGCACAGAGTGTGGGCGCTTCTCCAGACAGACCAGAAGGAGAGCGCTGCAGCCAACACATTCAAAAACTACAACAGCAGCTTAAACATTATTATTATTATTTATTTATGAAGCGCCAGCATATTCCGCAGCGCTGTACAATGGGCACGATATAGACGGGGTTACAATACAATGAACAAAATTTTGACAAACCAGTACCGGAGGAAACTAAAGCCCTATTCCCATGGGAATTTACAATCTAGAAAACTTGGTGGTGGAAACAGGAGGAGAGGACTGCAAGGTGAGAGTGACAGGCTGCAAGGTGAGCGTGACTGGCTGCAAGGTGAGCGTGACTGGCTGCAAGGTGAGCGTGACTGGCTGCAAGGTGAGCGTGACTGGCTGCAAGGTGAGCGTGACTGGCTGCAAGGTGAGCGTGACAGGCTGCAAGGTGAGAGTGACGGACTGCGAGGTGAGAGTGATGGACTGCGAGGTGAGAGTGATGGACTCTGAGGTGAGAGTGCTGGACTCTGAGGTGAGAGTGACAGGCTGCAAGGGGAGAGTGATGGACTGTAAGGTGAGAGTGATTGATGGTTGCGTCAGTGAGTCGGGTGGTCGGCTTCCTTAAATAGGAATGTCTGTAGGGAAAATTCTGACTGTACGAGGGAGAGTTTTCCAGAGGATGGGGGCTGCGCGTGAGAAATCCTGCAGAGGATTTGCAGGGGAAGAGGTGATGCGGGGAGAAGCTAGGTGCAGGTCACTGTTTGACCTTAGGGAGCGGGCTGGGGTGTATTTGGTGATTAGTGAGGACAGGTAGTGGGGAGCTGAGTTAGTGAGGGTTTTGTAGGTAAGGATAAGGATTTTGAACTTCTGCAGTGGATGGGGAGCCAGTGAAGGGACTCGCAGAGGGGAGCGGCAGAGACAGAGCGGCGGGTGAGGTGGATGGGGAGCCAGTGAAGGGACTCGCAGAGGGGAGCGGCAGAGACAGAGCGACGGGTGAGGTGGATGGGGAGCCAGTGAAGGGACTGGCAGAGAGGAGCGGCAGAGACAGAGCGACGGGTGAGGTGGATGGGGAGCCAGTGAAGGGACTCGCAGAGACAGAGCAGCAGAGACAGAGCGACGGGTGAGGTGGATGGGGAGCCAGTGAAGGGACTCGCAGAGACAGAGCAGCAGAGACAGAGCGACGGGTGAGGTGGATAGGGAGCCAGTGAAGGGACTGGCAGAGAGGAGCGGCAGAGACAGAGCGACGGGTGAGGTGGATGGGAGCCAGTGAAGGGACTCGCAGAGAGGAGCGGCAGAGACAGGGCGACGGGTGAGGTGGATGGGGAGCCAGTGAAGGAACTCGCAGAGACAGAGCGGCAGAGACAGAGCGGCGGGTGAGGTAGACGGGGAGCCAGTGAAGGGACTCACAGAGAGGAGTGGCAGAGACAGAGTGGCAGGTGAGGTGGATGGGGAGCCAGTGAAGAAACTCGAAGAGGGGAGCGGCAGAGACAGAGCGGTGGGTGAGGTGGATGGGGAGCCAGTGAAGGACCTCGCAGAGAGGAGCGGCAGAGACAGAGCGGCGGGTGAGGTGGATGAGCCTGGCAGAGGCATTCAGAATGGATTGTAGGGGGGAGAGGCGGGAGAGAGGGAGGCCAGCTAGAAGATTATTGCAATAGTCGAGTCGGGAGATTACCTGGGCGTGGATGAGTTGCTTTGTGGTATCAGCGGTAAGAATTGGCTGAATTCTGGAAATATTACGTAGCTGGTAGCGGCAGGAGGAGGAAAGAGACTGAATGTGGGGGGTGAAGGAAAGAGCAGAGTCAAGTGTAACTCCAAGACAGTGAGCCTGGTTTGATGGGGAGGCATTAGAGGGAGGATTTAGTAGGAGCTCAGTCTTTGACATGTTGATCTTTAGGTGGTGAGAGCCAATCCAGGAGGAAATACAAGATAAACAGTCGCTGACTTTGGAAAGGACAGGAGGAGAGAGATCAGGGGTAGAAAGGTAGTGTCAAGTATGCTGTCCCGCTCACCCTTGACAACCATGGTGAGGATCCTCTTGGACAGACTTCTATCCCTCCGATCCTTGAAATGGTCGAGACCGATAACCCTATCACTCCCAGCCAGGGAGAACAGATACACTAGCAACAAAGAATTTAACCAATTGACAGCAGATTTCAAGACAGGGTGTGTACTGGGACTCAAAGGGTTAATCTTGCTAAAAGCTTGAGAGTAACCTAAATCAGGCTTCTTAAGTATATTTATACAGCAGGGATCAGAATAAGCGTGGTCATACACACAGTCCGGATTGGCAACTAGCAGGGTTCTCATACACTCCGGTTTGGCAACAGGGCAGATTGAAGGATTCTCAGACTCAGCGCTAAACAGGACAGACATATATTCTGACTCAGCCTGGTACCAATGCAACATACACTCTCAATCTGTTTTGAGCACAATAGACATACAAACGCAATTAGAAGGAGAATGGTCAAGAAGGCAGTCCAGGTCAGTAACAAGCAGGGTCCTCATACAAATCAATTCGACAACAGAGCAAAGTAATCAGTGAAACATGAAGTAGATACACCAGACGATGCGAGATCTAACTCCACGTCAGTGCGATAAGCTGTCTCGCGCGCCCTACATTTAAGGCCGGCGGCTCTGCGTCATCACACCGTGCCCCGCCTTTCCTGCCAATTCGGCTATCCACAGAGCAGGCAGTTCGCCAAATGTTGGCGAATTGCCTGCACATACAGTGCCTGTTCGAGGGCAGTGAAAAAGCCATAGCTTCGTCTTTTCAGAGAACAAATACCAGCAGTGAAAAGTTGCCGAAATGCCCTGCTGATCGTTGGTTTCATTCGACAGATGTATTCAGGCGAATCCCATACAGGTGTAGCGATGTGTTAAAGTTTACTGTGGCAGTACCCATTTTTAGCCACAAGATGGAGACAATCACGATTAAAGACTCTGGACACTCGAACTACATGTCCCGGCATGCTTTGCGAAGAAACAGGAAGTGGGTGGGTTTGTGGAGACGCTGTACATCCTGCACCTCGTGGAGAACAGGCAGAGCGCGCCAGGGAGCAGAGGAGAGCGGATGCACACACACACAGAGAAGGAGAGACCAAAAGATAGGCCGGAGCGCAGACAGAGTGGATCGGCTTTAGGATTGGGTCACCCAGCCTTGCGGGAGACAGACCTCACCATTTACATTATCCGAGTGCAGTTGCTGAGGAGAGAAGACCCCTCGAGTAAGGAGTACCGCGGTCGATGGAAGCGGGGAGCAGGCGGTAAACTGGCTGAGTCGCGGCTGACAGACAGAAGGCCAGACAACAGATCCGGTGGTTGGCGTCCCCAGTTAAAATCGGAGCGGAGAGACGTCCTGGGTCAGCGGAATCTCGAACTTGCGCTGGATGGGTGAGAGGCCCCAAGGCCGTATGTGAATAAGAGCGTACGCTGCTGTTTTCTTTCTAAAACCCACAGGGCCCCAACTGACTAGTCGAAGACATCGATAAAGTAAACTCACTGGCCAGTTGAAAAGTACCCGGGTACCCTACACACACAAACACATACCACTTCACGTTCTGGGACTTAACCTGTGCAGGACTCAGTTTCCTTTTTTTCCTATCCATACAAGGGGGCAAAGTTAAAGTTACATTCTGAACAATTTTCCTTTTTTTGTTCCCGCTGCGCGTTTACCGTGATACGAGAACTGTGTATTTTATTGTGTCCGCTACGCGGTTTTCCTCGAATTTCGTATCTTTTAATTTTCTGCTCGGTCGGGGTTTTTCCGAAAATACGAAGCCCTCGTGTTTTCGTTTCTTTTACCGCTACGCGTTTATCGTGTTACGAAAGTACTGTAAATCTTCCTGCATATACCGTGTCTCAAGAACTGCAAACCTTTTAGTAAACCTTTTAAAATATAAAACTGTTCAGCGTGTTGGAGTATATTTATTCCCTAGTGCGGGGAGACTGACCCGTGGTTCAATTTCAGCGGCTCCTCCGGGAGTGAGCGCTACACAGGGTTATTCAAAGAGATCCGAATTGCTGGAGAAAGGGAACCGAACGCTGAAATTCAGCGTTTGGTTCCCTTTCCTGGCCATTCGGCTATTCATAGAGCAGGCAATTCGCCAAATGTTGGCGAATTGCCTGCACATACAGTGCCTGTTCGAAGGAAGTGAAATCCCCATAAAAAAGCACTGCTTCATCTATTCAGAGAACAAAAACCAGCAGTGAAAGGTTCCCCTAATGTCCTGGCATTCGGTGATTTCATTCGACAGATTTATTCTTGCGAATCCCATAGGCTTCAATGTTAAAAATATTCCCGTTTTAATTCAATATCTAATAAACCGTTCATTATAAAATTCTGCAGTAAAGAGTCTCTTTATAGATTTTTTTAGGATCTTTTAAGCATTTTTCTGTATTTTCTTTTTAAGTTTACTTATTTTTTCTATAACAGCCCTTTTTATTATCATTCATTGGATTTTATATGTAAATTTCAGACATTTTCGCTCAGTAGTTTCTTTGCAAACAGCGTTTCACTTTTGAAACATTCAGGCTGGGGTCAGACTAACGCATTTTTAACGTGCGTTTAGGCGCACTTAATCACGGCCGTAGTAGCAGCAAATGACGCGCAATGACGGCCAATATACGAAGTCCGGCCGCGCAACGCAAGTGGAAAATGAACGCATTTTTTCGAGAATGCAGAACCGCTAGTACTGATGTGAGTGCGCTGCGTCCGCTAGTGGCGAGTGTGCGTGGTTAGGAGATGTCAGACTCTGCTAATGTCTGGCCAACATAATGTCCAGACGCAAGAAGTGTTTGACAATCCGTAAAAAATCACGCATGAAAATGCGCATCGTATGACTGTTTTTGCTCATTACGTGAAAAAAATACGCAATGCGATCGGACGCACATTTTGACAGTCGCTGCTAAAAATGCGTTAGTCTGACCCTAGCCTAAAGCAAACTGTTTTTTTTTGTTCACTCCATTAGTCTGCGGTGTCGGTTTTTCCGGCGGCTGTGATCAGCGGCTGCTTGGGTTTCTCTGGAGTGTTCGGTGGGGTTAATCCAGATGTTTTTGCGGGTTTCGGTGTGCATTCGCCTGGGTTTTGCGGTGCGTTTTTGGCGGGTTTGCGACGGCTTTTCCCTGCATTACGACGGCCCTGTGGGGCTTGCTGAATACACCGCAGGGTCGCCGAAGTGGGATCGCCGAATCGCACCGAATTGAAGAGAACGAAAAGTCACCGAATGTGCAGTGACGTTTCGATTCTCTTTGAATAACCCTGATAGACTGTGTGTGCGAGGCTGATGGTTGGAGATCACAGAGCTGCAGAAAAGGTTTGCTGACGCGCTTATATACAAAGATTGGAAAGGCTTGTTTTTAGGGATGCACCGATACCACTTTTTTAAGACCGAGTACGAGTACAGATACTTTTGTTCAAGTACTCACCGATACCAATTACCGATACTTTTATTTTATGTCATGTGACGCTTTCCAATAAGAACAGACCTTCTATAAAGCCCCCAGGTCTCATGGATTTGCCCCTCTGCTCATGGATATCCTGCCCCCCAGCTCATGGATATCCTGCCCCCCAGCTCATGGATATCCTGCCCCCCAGCTCATGGATATCCTGCCCCCCAGCTCATGGATAATTGCCCCCCAGCTCATGGATATCCTGCCCCCCAGCTCATGGATAATTGCCCCCCAGCTCATGGTTATGCCCCCCAGCTCATGGTTATGCCCCCCCTGCTCATGGTTATGCCCCCCCTGCTCATGGTTATGCCCCCCCTGCTCATGGATATGCCCCCCCTGCTCATGGTTATGCCCCCCAGCTCATGGATATCCTGCCCCCCAGCTCATGGATATGCCCCCCCTGCTCATGGTTATGCCCCCCCTGCTCATGGTTATGCCCCCCCTGCTCATGGATATGCCCCCCCTGCTCATGGTTATGCCCCCCCTGCTCATGGTTATGCCCCCCTGCTCATGGTTATGCCCCCCTGCTCATGGTTATGCCCCCCTGCTCATGGTTATGCCCCCCAGCTCATGGATATCCTGCCCCCCAGCTCATGGATATGCCCCCCCTGCTCATGGTTATGCCCCCCCTGCTCATGGTTATGCCCCCCCTGCTCATGGATATGCCCCCCCTGCTCATGGTTATGCCCCCCCTGCTCATGGTTATGCCCCCCCTGCTCATGGTTATGCCCCCCCTGCTCATGGTTATGCCCCCCCTGCTCATGGATATGCCCCCCCACCCCGCTCATACTTACCTTCCTTCAGCGCCGCCGGGAAAGTCTTCTCGCGCGCCGCGCGCGCGCTCCTTGGAAGGACCCCAGCCGCGACCACGTGGGACCATGTGATCGCGGCTGGGGTCCTTCCAACGAGCGCACGCGCGGGAACTTTCCCGGCGTCGCTGAAGGAGGTAAGTATGAGCGGAGAGCAGCTGCAGGGCCTGTCTGAATGCTCTATCTGCATTCAGACAGGCCCTGCAGCTGCTCACTTTGTTTAATACTTACCTTCCTTCAGCGACGCCGGGAAAGTTTCCCCGCGCGCGCTCGTTGGAAGGACCCCAGCCGCGATCACATGGTCCCACGTGGTCGCGGCTGGGGACCTTCCAAGGAGCGCGCGCGCGAGAAGACTTTCCCGGCGGCGCTGAAGGAAGGTAAGTATAAACAATGCGATGAGCAGCTGCAGGGCCTGTCTGAATGCCGATAGAGCATTCGGACAGCCGCCGCAGCCCCTCGGATACCGGCAAGCCGGCTCAATGCCGGCTTCCGGTATCGGAATAAAATATCGGGGGTACTGCACGAGTACCAAGTACTCCTGCAGTACCCGGTATCGGCACCGATATCGATACTAGTATCGGTATCGGTGCATCCCTACTTGTTTTGTTTGTTTCTACTGGGGGACAGGACAGCTGCCCCAAAAACCCGTAGTGAGGGGATTATTGTTTAGTCGCCTCCTAAAAAAGGAGAAGGCCTGTTTGGTTAGTGTTTATTTCTCTTTGGTAATGCAAGCTTTTCCATTTAAGGCTCCCGTCAGACGAGCGCAGTTATCACGTCCGTGTTGCCGCACATTTGTACGTCCGTGGCAGCATAGCATTCTGACCAATGGAGCCCCACACACCAAGTACGTCCTGACGGACGCGGCAAACGGACGCAGCTTAGGCAAGAACGTAATACTGCTAGAACGGACGTGCGTAGTGCGCCACGTCCACAACGTCCGCAACGCTTTGTGTGTGAGTGATGGAACGTGGTCAGACAGACTGCATTTGTGACATCCAGCATTTTTGACGGACAAAATGTTTTTTTATTTTAATTTATTTTCCCTCCTTGTCAGTCACAAAAACGGACTGTGTGGCCACTACTGCGTCTTCCCTCAAAGAGTGCGTTCGTACTGCATGGACGCACAGTCTATAGAAAATGCGCTCGTCTGACCTTAGCCTCAATGGGACAGTGTACCCAATTGTTAAAGTGAGAAATTGTAGACTTAATTTGCATATCTTACCCAGAGTTCTTTGCTGGATATGGGGAATGTAACACATGAGCCTGCGACACAGTTCTCTGAATTACTGGGATGTGCGAAGGTCTTGTGCAATTATAAACTTAATGTATGTATCAGTGGCAGCTGGCAAAATTTCAAGTTGCGGGGGAGCCTGACCGGTGTGTAAGTTCCACCCACTTTTAAATTTCACTTGTTCAAGGGGGTGAAATTTATCTGCTGAAACACTGCTGGGCCTACAGTAGGAGGTTGAGATAAAATGCTGCTCCGGGACATGCTGCCGAGCTCCTGTATGATCTCGTGGGAGCACATCAGCAAGTCCTGGAGCAACATTTAACTCACACATGCCGGTGTTCTGCCAATCGAGCGAACTTGCCATAATGGCGAACCGCGTCACTTCCGGTGCACCTACGTCACCAAAAGTGAGGCAGATCAGCTGAATACAGCATCTGGAATGGCAGTGAAAGCTCGGATCAGCTGCAGACCCGAAGGAATTACTTCCTCATATAACACACAACCCCCCTCCCACGGCTCTGTATAGCGCACAAGCCTACTGACTGTCACCCGCACACCCTGAATATATAGAGGAATCTTAAAAATTGACACTATTTCGAGATTCCTCTATATATTCAGGGTGTGCGGGTGACAGTCAGTAGGCTTGTGCGCTATACAGAGCCGTGGGAGGGGGGTTGTGTGTTATACAGAGTGCAGGGTTGGATGTTACACAGCAGGGTTGGATGACGTGACTGCAGTGGGCGGGCCCTGGATTGGTGCATGAGGAAGTAATTCCTTCCTATCTGCAGCTGATCCGAGCCATTCCGGATGCTGTATGCAGCTGATCCGCCTCACTTTTGGTGACGTAGGTGCACCGGAAGTGACCCGGTTCGCCATTATGGCAAGTTCGCTCGATGGGCAGAACACCGGCAGCCACTTGTTACAACATGGCCAGCTGGGGAACCCGGGACACGATGTCAGGTATTTTCAGAGACAACCAAAATGGATGCCTGTAGCCATCTTGTTTACATATAAAAGTATAGATAAAAACGATTAAAGTCTTTCTCAACTTTAACCTAGTTTTAAAATGAACTCAGATTTATTTTTAATAGAAACAGGTTCATTGTAAAGGTAACTTATTAGAGAGGAATGTGTTTAAAATTATAATCGTTAGACTGTAATCGCTACACTAAGGAGGATGTCCTTATATGATATATTGCAGAGCCTAAGTGCTAGTCATTGACAATTTATAGGTAAGCAGTCTTTGTGTTAAATAAAAAATAATTTGTTTAAAATTTATATGCACAAATATCTATGCAAGTATATCTGTGCTATCCACGAAAATATATTCTTATCAATATAGATTCTATTATTTAGTAGCACAGTTATAATAGCTATAATATACATTGGATTTACTATGTAAACAGTATACTCAAGAATAGAAGTATTTTCTGCTGATTTAACTGTAAAGGAATGTTAATTGATAAAGAAGTACTTTAGTAAAATCTTGAAATAGCTAGAACTGAGGAGATCTTAAATATTAATTTGACAACCCGAGACACCCTGTCTGGTGTGAATATGAGGTTCTTTTGTTCAAAATAAGATATGGAAATTGATCTCTGCGCTGAGATCAGGAATTTCAAATCAATTCGTGATATATTATTTGAAAAGCAATACTGCCGTCTTGTAGTAAAGGTTGACAGTTTTCTGGAATTTTCATAGGCATACGCTATATGCAATGTAGAGAGGTACGTAATAAATTACGTGATATTCCTCTATAACTAAACAGAACACAATGAGTAGAAGTCATTCTGTCATTCATTCATGCCACAACATCACTTCTCTTCAATTTAACTCAGACCACACTTCACTTCTCCCTCTCAGACTTCACTCTCATGCATTGACTTATCTCTATCACTCATCACAAGAGCATGCTCAAGGAGATGCTAAAAGAAACAAAGATGTTAAAAGATAATATCTTATAAATACTCTCACATATTCTCCAAAATACATTATATCCAAAGAACTTATTGCTGCTGTAACTAAGAAGATTGCAGAAACATTTGAATCCAGATTTAGTTTTTTTTTATATTTCAAAGTTTTTATTTTGTAAAAGAGTCAGCTTAACAACATACTATAAAAGAAATGAAGGGCCTCGCAGGGCCAAGAATTGGCATCATAAAAAACACATCAATGTAAACCAAAGAAGTCATCTAACGGTATTCATATAGTAGCAATAAACATCCCCTACAAAGGGGGGTCTCATCGATGAATAAGCGACGAAGGATGAGGAAAAAGAAAAAAAAAAGGGTGGAGAGATGGGAATGACTAAAATTGTGTCTGCCCTGGCGAATACCCATGCAGCCGAACGACCGCGGGAGAGCCACGGGGGGGGGGGAAATGGCACTTAGGCACAGGCGGTCAGGGGCAAAACCGGGCACCAGGCCGCGGCTGCGCCTCCCGAGCTATCCCGAATAGCCAGATGAAACAAAAGAGGGGGGGGACTAAACATAAAACACATAAAAAAGAAAAGCAGATGGCCCCTGAAGACCGCAAAACGTCTGCTAAAACCGCAGTATAGACAAGTAGGTTCATAAAATAATGCACATTGTAAGAAAAATAACAAAGTCATCGTAAGTGTTTCAGGGTAGAAACGAAAGTCCTCGTAATACTGCTGGAGTCAGAGAGTCCTCAGGAACATCAGAAAGCAGAAAAAGAAAAGAAAAACAGAATAAAAGTCAGCAGCTAAGGGTCAAATGGAAAATAAAAAATAAAGTCTCAGAAAGTAGAAGTCTCATCACATAGGCAAGGGAGGGGGTAAGCGACTGCGAAACTGTGTCGTTGAGGGGGGATTACCAAACGACGAGCCAGGCCAATAACTGGAGGGAGAAAAATGGGGACCAGTGAACCTCCTCAACCGGTGTCCAGCCAAGAAACAGCCTGAGCTGTCCACGCAGGGCTTTCCAATGGGAAAACTTGTAATGTCGGCAGGGCACTGTCACGTCTCGGCCTTGCCCCCTGGTGGTGAAGGGTCTTCATGTTTGTTTTTCCCCTATGGTGTGTCTGGCTTTGCTGTTTAGGGCTGATCTGGGGTTCTGTTGGGATCTCCTGGTCTGGGGTCACATGGCCCAATCACACAGACCCACTCCCTATATATTCCCAGCAGCACAGAGCCTCATTGACTGTTTGTGGAGTTTGATGGTGGTTCTGTCTGGTTCGTGTTTCCTGAGTTGCTGCAAAGCATTCCTGTTCAAGTGTTTTCTGGTTCTGACCTCGGCTTTATTTTTGACTATCCCTTCTACTCCCCCCTGGTACCGTATATTTCTGCTCTGTTGCCAACCTCTGCCTGATTGACGATTCTTGTATGTTTCATGTTTTATGTACCTTGTCTGTCTTAGTTTAGTATTATATTCAGAGGCCGCTTATAAGGACCTCTTTTAGTAAAGTCTGTCTGTTTTGTTTACTGCCCTGCAGCCTGCTCACTTCACGGATTGTCAAGTGTATCTTTGTGTTTCTGAGTGTGTCCTAAGTTGTCTGTCGGTCTTGAAGCCTTCGGAGCTTAGTGGCAATTCTGTTCTGTTTTTTGGTGCTCCTTGGTTTTGGAGAAATCCGTCTGTCCTTGTGTCCAGTCAGTTACTCACCTGCCTTAAGGGCTTCATCTCATGTTCCAAGCCACCACGATGGCCCAAGCAGGGGCTAACCGTTACAGGCACCCCTGGAGAGGCCGGCACACACCTCCCGTAGAACCAGGGACAAGGCAAGAGGCCCAGACCGCGATCACCTCTCGGCCAGCACACTGGGGCATGAAGTGAAATCGAGCTTGGCCGATTCGACAGACTCCTCCACAGCCCAGCTTCCTTCTGCCTCGATCACAGCACCCGCCTTCGGATCCAAGGTCGCCCTTGGGATCATGAGGTACAGCCTCTGAGGCACATCCGAGTCGAGCTTCACGGCACGGCATTCTCCCTCATCTTCAGGAAGCCTCAGGTCCGCTGCGGGGTCTGAAAGAAGGGCCACCACTGCCATGGTCTCCTGCGGGTCAGCTGTACGGGAAAGTGACTCACGGTCAGCAGGCACGTCCCAGGGCCCCAGAAACGGCATGCCATCTGGTTCACCAGACCCATCGTAGGTCTCCACAGCCTCGTCGCCGCCTGCTCCACAGCTCCTCCCGGCAGCAGCAGCAATCTCACAGGCCCCAGGAGTTCCTCCATCCACGTCAGCAAGCTCATAAGCCTCCGCAGGTACCTCCTCCCTGGCAGCAAGCACACAGATGACATCAGATCCCAGCGAAGAGACACCACCGGGCACCCCTGATCTTGGGGCTGGACAGCTCTGCAGCACCGCCAACATCCTGCGCCAGAGACCCCTGGTAAGTAGCTTGTCGTCATCCCCTGTTAGCAGCAGCAGACAGGCATCTAGGCCTTCAATAACAGCATCCACCTCTCCGATAGAGGGAGGTGAGCTGTCTCTTCGGCCATCCACAACTCCATTATTATTATTATTCTTATTCTTTATTTATAAAGCGCCAGCATATTCCGCAGCGCTGTACAATAAGCACAGTATAGACAGGGTTACAATACATTGAACAACATTTGACAAACAGTACAGGAGGAGATGAGGGCCCTATTCCCGTAGGAACTCACAATCTAGGAGGGTTGGGGTTGGAAACAGGAGGAGAGGACTGTAAGGTGAGAGTGATTGATGGTTGCGTCAGTGAGTTGGGTGGTAGGCTTCCCTAAATAGGAACGTTTTAAGGGAGCGTTTGAAGGAAGAGAAGTTAGGGGAAAGTCTGACAGTACGAGGGAGAGCGTTCCAGAGAGTGGGGGCTGCGCGTGAGAAATCCTGCAGTCTATCATGGAAGAGGTGATGCGGGGAGAAGCTAGGCGCAGGTCATTGACTAGTTTGGGGCGGGAGGGATGTATTTGGTGATTAGTGAGGACAGGTAGTGGGGAGCTGAGTTAGTGAGGGTTTTGTAGGTAAGGATAAGGATTTTGAACTTAATTCTGCAGTGGATGGGGAGCCAGTGAAGGGACTCGCAGAGGGGAGCGGCAGAGACAGAGCGGCGGGTGAGGTGAATTAGCCTGGCGGAGGCGTTCAGGATGGATTGTAGGGGGGAGAGGCGGGACAGAGGGAGGCCAGATAAGAGATTATTGCAATAGTCGAGTCGGGAGATTACCAGGGCGTGTATGAGTTGTTTTGTGGCGACAGCGGTAAGAAATGGCCGAATTCTGGAAATATTACGCAGTTGGTATCGGCAGGAGGAGGAAAGAGACTTGATGTGGGGGATGAAGGAAAGAGCAGAGTCAAGTGTAACTCCAAGACAGCGAACTTGGTTTGATGGGGAAATGGTGATACCCTCCACCGTGATAGAGAAGTCAGGAGGTGGGGAGGCATTGGAGGGAGGAATAAGTAGGAGTTCAGTCTTGGACATGTTGATCTTTAGGTGGTGCGAGGCCATCCAGGAGGAGATGCCAGATAAACAGTCACTGACTTTTGAAAGGACAGGGGGAGAGAGATCAGGGGTAGAGAGGTAGATCTGAGTGTCATCAGCGTAGAGGTGGTAATCCACTGTACTTGCCCCAGGAGCGGCCGGAAAACGTGGGCCCACCTTCTCTTCAACCCCCGACAGTGTCTCAAACGAGGACATATCAGGCAGAGCCATTATCAGGCAGAGGCCAGCGGGAGCCGAACGCTAGGCCGCGAGATGGCCACCGGCGTCCCACGGCAGTCAAAAATGGCAGCTATCGAGCAAGACTCTGGTCCGGGGGGGGGGGGGGGGGTAAACCGGGCTACGGATAGCACATTCCCGGTGACCAGCGGCACAGAGAACTTATTACCCTAAAATTTGGCAAGGAAGGTCAGCTATGAGTCACTAATAGGATAAAATGAAGCAGAGCTCCGCCAGAGCACGTCCGTCTCCTCCTGCAGCCAGCCACGCCCACCCCCTTGAATCCAGATTTTGGACAGGTAATGTATGGTAAACAAATATTGGGATTAATGTAAGATATATATATAGAGGTGGATATATCTTGCAATGAATATAGACTGAGATTGTCTCAGATTATTGTTAGATCGAAGACTGACATATTTCTAACCTGCAGTATAGAAACATGGGAAGCATCTGATATATATATATGTATGTATGTATGTATATATAAGGATATAAATTGTCCCAAAGTATTTGTTACAACAGTACATACATAAATATATATATTAAAATTGGAAGAACTATTGTGATTGAAGTATTAAGCAGGGATTAATCTATCATTTAAAAAGCAGAAGATTAGAAGCTAAATTCTCGATATTAGGGGAGGATTCACTAAGTAAGTTTTTATTACTCTAGAAATAGAATTAGTGATAGCTTCATCTTTTTGTAGATGCAGGTAGCACAAGGAGATATAGATATATATCTACAAGATACTAGCTTGTCTTAAATACTGGTTTGCTGGGAATACATGTTAAGTGTTTTCTTTAAGCAGGATGTTTATTAAGTGAACTAACCATCTATGTATTAGTTACTGATTAAAAGTAAATGGTATTAACTATATATATATATCTATATTATACACATATATTATACACACACATACACAGTTACTAACAGGAGAATATATGTTAAAAGCTAGAGATCTGTGTGCTGATGGATGATGTTGTGTTTTATAAATCTTTGATCATGTTGTGGAGATTAAAATCTTTTTGCATACGTAATAAATATATATATGGTTGGTTCTATTTTTTAAAACTAAAACACGTACAATTAAAAGAATTTAGAAGAACTTATGAGAAATACAAACGAGATAAATTTGTTGTTGTTTATATCTCGTATACGTTTCTTACCTGATTAATATCTCCGACAGGGTGCAGCAGGTTATTATACACTTCTGACAGCCTCCACCAATGTAAAATGTTTGGTGGGGGGGGGGGTGTTATATAGGGGGGTATTACTGCTGTGCAGCTCTGTGATACGATACACAGGGAGGGAGTATATTTAAAAGGAAACAAAGTAGCAAAACAAGAGGACATAGTCTTAGATTAGAGGGGCAAAGGTTTAAAAGTAACATCAGGAAGCATTATTTTACTGAGAGGGTGGTGGATACATGGAACAGTCTTCCAGTAGAAGTGGTAGAGGCCAAAACAGTAATTGAATTTAAGCAGGCATGGGATAGGCATAAGGCTATCCTAAACAAAAGATAAATCCAGGTAAAGTATCCATGTAATTGGACAGACTAGATGGGCCGAAAGGTTCTTATCTGCCGACATTTTCTATGTTTCTATGTTTCTATGTTTCTAGGACTATTCATTTATCTATGATGGCATGTGATATACCACCGAGTGGAAGCGATCAGCGGCTGGATTCATTTGAATTTCATTTCATTACTGTGAGTTTTATTGTGGAGCTCTGTGATACGCTCATACACATTGCATATTACTGTGAGTTTTGTTGCTGTGGAGCTCTGTGATACAATGTGTGGTGTGTATGAGCGTATCACAGAGCTCCACAATAAAAAACTCACAGTAATGTGCAGTGAGTTTGAGCGCGTGTTTTATTGTGGAGCTCTGTGATACGCTCATACACACAATACGGTTTTTTTTTGGGGGGGGGGGAGCAATGGAAAAAGGATTTTCCCCTGTTTTTTCCAGTAAAACCAGAAATTTCCGGATAAATTTAGACTCTGCAGCGTGGAGAAGCTTTTACAAATTAAAATGAATGTTGTTTCACTTGAAATCAAAGTGCAGTTTATTTAATTACTTGAATTTACTTTTTAAAATTTTATTTTTTGATTCAAATGGAACAACAAGCAAGGACTGTATGTGATCGTATGAGAACAAGTAACTTGCTCCTCCGTTTCCTTAAGAGCAACAATAAACGCAAGAAACCAGCAACATAAAAACATACAGGGTTATTCAGAGAAAGGTGAAAACCAGGAGAACTGGCAGGAGAGGAGAACAATCTAGACCAAACAGCCGATTTGGAAATTCAGATAAATTGGTGAATTTTTCTGGTTTGGCTATTATGACCTAGAATTTTCACTTCATTCATTCTCCGGAGCTTCACCTTTCTTTGAATAGACCTGGGTATATATCAAATCTGCCCCTTAGCACCAATAGCAAAAAGAAAAAAGGAAGTCACTGCATTATTTGTGGCTGTAGGATGTGGATACATCAATATTTAAGCTCCATGTTGAGGTTTAACTTTCGAGCGATGCTTTAAATTGAGAAAAGGAAAGAAAAGACACAACATATACACGTCATTTCTTCTTCCTCTCCATATTTGTCATTTTTCTCATTGATTTCTAAACTTACGTTTGTTTCAATTCATGCAAACCTTTTCTCCCCGGTTACGGGTCGGTTTGTTTCTTGATTTGGTTTGAATATTAGTAAACATGGAGCAGATTCTTTCACAGCAGCAGCAGAAGATGCAGAATCTGCAGGAAGTGAGATGCAGGAAGGGTCAGAGGTCGTGGTGTGCAGAGACCTGGTCACCATGATGCAGGAGGGATATGATTTGCAGAATCCCAGACTGTATTGGGGATCAAATAGGGACAAATTTAACCTCTTAACTGTCAATTAATAAGGCCTGAGAAGACAGAAACTATCATCAACTGTATCACAACAAGCACTGTAAGGAGGTACAAGATGGAGCTCCCAATCAAGCTAAACTGAAGCCTTTTCCCTGCAGCGCCCCCTAGAGGCTGAAATGCATATTTCTGTTGTCTGAGTATTGCATTGAGACGTGCTACTTGAATTGTATTCCAGGACTTGCTCGTCTTCAGCTCAGAGAACTTGTAGGGCTCTATTACAATCCTGGCGTTAAAATGCGGGCGCAAGGGAGGAAAAACTGCACCTGCAGTTTTCCCCCTTGCGCCCGCATTTTAACGCTGGATTACAATGCAGGTGCAAAAAATGCTGCATGCATTGTTACCATGCGGTAACTCCCACGATGCTCGCGGCAGCGCTGAGCACAGCCAGGAGCATCCACTTGATGGAGTCCACAGGACTCCATTGAGTTTTCCCCTGCCGGTCACATGACCAGCCGGATCTCGCCTCGACTGTGTGATACGCATGGAGAAACTGGGGGGGACGGACTTTTTCCCCCCAGTCTTTCCCTGCTCCTGCCAGACGTAGGAGGCGGTCGGAGCCACGGGACAGGAGGCGAGTATAGCATTCTGTTTTCTATTTTTTAGCCTGCAGAAGCGGAATCTGTTAACACCAAGTCCTGGCTCTGGTTAACTTTCCGCTAACCAGAGCCGGACGGTAATCAGCGTTAAGACTTTGTAATCCGGCGCTGATTAACACTTTGCGCTCCCCATGTTAAGTATAGGGAGCACAAAGTACAGTAACCTCGCGCTGAAAAGCACAAGATACCAAACGCAAACGGGTTACTTAAGCTGTTTGGATTGTAATATGCGGTAGACACCGTGGCAAACGTTCATGCTCACGCAAGTGTCGCTGCAGTTCGTTCAGTGAATAGAAGATGCGTTGTTCTTCTATACTTTATGGGACAACTCCGGTGCCGCCAAAGAGCGCTGAACTGCGGCGAATTGCACCGTATTTTGCTGTTGATTCGGCAGTACTTAGTGAACAGACGTATTGCCCCGAAATCCCACTGAAAGGTGAAAGTCACAATTCTGCGACAACCAAGGAGGTTTAGTGAATAATCCCCAATGTATTTTATTCCTTCATAAAGAAACCCTCCCCTCGATCCCAACTCTCCATCCAACTACCGTCCTGTATCCCTGCTTCCCTTCACATCAAAGCTCTTAGAAAAAATAGTTTTCAACCGCCTCTCCCTCTTCCTGTCCTCCAATTCCCTACTTGACCCCCTGCAATCTGGCTTCCGTCCCCTACACTCAACTGAAACTGCCCTCAAAGTCACCAACGACCTCCTAACGGCTAGACAACAGGGCCACTATTCTATTCTTGTCCTGCTTGACCTTCTCGGCTGCTTTTGACACTGTCAATCACACCCTCCTTCTACAGACTCTCATTCCCTTGGTCTCTGTGACACTGCACTCACAAGAATCGACTTCCATCTGTTTAACAGGTCCTTCTCTGTGTCCTTTTGCTGTTAACTCCTCCTCCACTTCATTGCCTTTTATCTGTTGGTGTACCTCAAGGCTCTGTCCTTGGTCCTCTGCTCTTTTCCATCTACACCTCCTCCCTGGGCAAAATCATTAACAGCTTTGGCTTTAATTACCACCTCTACGCTGATGACACTCAGATCTACCTCGCTACCCCTGATCTCTCTCCCCCTGTCCTTTCAAAAGTCAGTGACTGTTTATCTGGCATCTCCTCCTGGATGGCCTTCCACCAACTAAAGATCAACATGTCCAAGACTGAGCTCCTACTAATTCCTCCTTCTAATGCCTCCCCACCTCCTGACTTCTCTATCATGGTCGAGGGTATCACTATCTCCCCAACAAACCAGGTAAACTGTCTCTGAGTTACACTTGACTCTGCTCTTTCCTTCATCCCCCACATCCAGTCTCTTTCCTCCTCCTGCCGATACCAACTGCGTAATATTTCCAGAATTCGGCCATTTCTTCCCGCTGTCAACACAAAACAACTCATCCATGCCCTGGTAATCTCCCGATTTGACTATTGTAAATAATCTTTTAGCTGGCCTCCCTCTCTCCCGCCTCGCCCCCCTACAATCCATTCTGAATACCTCCGCCAGGCTCATCCACCTCAACAAGCGCAGATGACACCTTTTTTCCTTGTTATGTTTTATACATTAACTGGGCTGTTACTCCTGGCAGTTGCTGCCGCTCCGGTGAGTATGGGCGCGACGCCATTTTTTCTGTATTTATGTATATCATGCTTGTAAACACCAGTCCGTCGTTCTGCAGCTGTTCCTCTTTCCATGTTTTTGTTTTTAATCCCAAATGGGAAGTGTTTGGTGCGTGTATAAATAAAACCCACAATCTTTGCCTCTCCTTGGCTGAAAAGCAGCAGGAGGGGCTTGGAGCTGCTCAGTAGAGCGGCCTTTTGGTACATGTTAGGTAGGTACTCACTCTGTAAAGAGGTGCCGTGAAGTGGCGAGTGAGCTTACGTTGCAATGGCCATTGTAACAAACAGAAACCTCAGTTTTGTTGTACATGGAACACATAGAAACGAGCGCAGATGACACCTTTTTTCCTTGTTATGTTTTACACATTAACTGGGCTGTTACTCCTGGGAGTTGCTGCCGCTCCGGTGAGTATGGGTGCGACGCCATTTTTTCTGTATTTATGTATATCATCCACCTCACCCGCTGCTGTCTCTGCTGCTCCTCTCTGCGAGTCCCTTCACTGGCTCCCCATCTACCTCACCCGCCGCTCTGTCTCTGCCACTCCTCTCTGCGAGTCCCTTCACTGGCTCCCCATCCACCTCACCCACCGCTCTGTCTCTGCTGCTCCTCTGTGCATGTCCCTTCACTGGCTCCCCATCCACCTCACCCACCGCTCTGTCTCTGCTGCTCCTCTGTGCATGTCCCTTCACTGGCTCCCCATCCACCTCACCCACCGCTCTGTCTCTGCTGCTCCTCTATGCGAGTCCCTTCACTGGCTCCCCTGGCCTGAGGACAAAAAATACCCTAAAAGGCAATACCATTACAATATCTGGATTTAAAAACAGAGAGAAGGGGAAAAAAACAAACAACAATTCTACACCAACCCCCCCCCCCAAAAAAAAATGGACCTAATTTAGAAAAAATATATATTTTATTCCAACAAATTTGGGAGGGGGACTGGTGGGTGCTGCCCCATCTGACCAATGGACGAGCCTCCACTGATTATATATACATAATTTGTAGTCTTTCACTTGTGCATCAAGAATAAAAACACATTATAAAACACACGTTGCTGCTGGTTTGTTTGAAGTAATTTCCCTTTAGGTGAATGTGCCGCCATCACGTCTACCTCCGACTCCGATCTCTCCTTTACTCCTCACATTCAGTCACTAACCAAATCCTGCTACTTCCACCTAAAAAAACACTGCGCGCGTCCGTCCCTGTCTTAATCCAGACTAGGGCTGTAACTAACGATTATCTCCCTAATAGCTTGATTTTAATTCATCGGATAAAAAAAAGTTGTTATTTTCTTATGTAATTTGCACAGTGTAAATAACTCTTGTAAGTACATTACACAAATTGTGTATCCTGTGTAACTTGCTTACTTTTTGCACATAAGGTACACAAGCCCCTGGTCAAAGTGATGGATTGATGGGCGTGCGCAGCTCTAGCCCAAGTCTGGTTTAATGCTGCTACGAGCGCTCAGACAGGATAATGTCAGATTGTCAAGTGGGGTGAAGGGGGGGCACTCCACACTGCCTTACCTCTTGTCCCGGTGGCCCATGTCCGGGGAAATGTTGCACCTTCGCCCCATGTCCAGGGAAATGTTGCACCTGAGCCCCATGTCCAGGGAAATGTTGCACCTGAGCCCCATGTCCAGGGAAATGTTGCACCTGAGCCCCATGTCCAGGGAAATGTTGCACCTGAGCCCCATGTCCAGGGAAATGTTGTGGCCGTCACAGCAGCTGATATCCAGAAAGCCTTGTTCCAGGGTACTGTGTACTACAGGACAGAGAATGGTGCTGCCCGCGAATCAGATGCAACATGCAGGAAGGACAACCAATCGCAGCACATGACCAGCTATCCTATAGCAGAGCAGGGCGTCTCCTCTGAGCACCAATAGGTAGTGCTGTGGCTCTATTTAAAGGGCTTCCTTTCTCTTAGCAAGTTGCCCTAGCGTGGTTCCTGTTACTCCTAGTGCCTTGTTGTTATTTCTTAATTCCTATTCTGACTGATTTCCTGGTTTATACGATCCCGGCTTGTCTCGACTTCCCTGTATTCTGGCACCCTGATTTCTGGCATAGTATAACAGACCTCTATTTCCTTAACCCCTGCCTATGTGTGTTTTGTTGGTTTGCCCTGCTTAACCCGGCCATTATTAAGGACCGGCTAGCTAGAGCATTGTGGGTTACTTTATTCCACAGGTTGTTTTTCTTTGCACTCCACCACTTTGTGTTCGTCATTTTCAGTATTACTGACCATAACCCGGCCATTTCTAAGGACCGGTTAGTCAGGGTCTGTTGGCTTACAGTCTGCAAGCGGGGTTACCCGATCCTGACATTACGCTAGGGCCATGGACCCTGCAGACGTAGGTCAGTAGCTCGCTGCATGTGCCTCTTGTGTCAATGAATTAGACCACCGCATGGATGCCTTTGCTCAGGCTATACAAACTATTCTTATCCGTACTGCCTATTTGCAGCCTGAACCACAGGTGGCGACCTCTGCCCCGGTCCTGCAATCCCACACACCTGAGGTTGCTTTACCTGCTTCCCATGTATCCATGACTTCTCCAATTCGTTTTGGTGGGGAACAGACTGGGTGTCGTGGCTTTTTGACTCAGCATTTTGAGGTCAGCATTCATTTTGAACTAAACCCTAGAATGTATGTTTCAGATCGTGCCCGTGTGGGATTTATGATAAATCATTTGTCTGGTAGAGCCCTAGCATGGGCTAACCCATTGTGGGAAAATGATGATGCTGTGGTCTATAACTACCACAACTTTGTACGTGCTCTCAGACGCACCTTTGATCCTCCTGGTCGTTCCAAGAGGGCTGGGAGATCCCTGCTCAGAATTAAGCAAGGTTCCAGGTCTGTTGCAGATTATGCCATAGACTTTAAAACCCTAGTAGCAGAGGTTGATTGGACTAATGATTGCCTTGTATTGCTTTTCCAGGAGGGCCTTTCTGATACTATCCTAGATGAGATAGAGGATTTGATCGATTACGTGATCGATATTGATAACAGAATCAGGGATAGAGCTAAACACAGAGAGAGACCCAGAAAAAGCGTTGCTAGGGTTCCTACACGAGGTTCCGTTAGCCCACCATCTCGCATTTCACAGGTCTCTGATACCGAACCCATGCAATTGGGTCACACCAAATTGACAGAAGATGAGAAATCCTATAGGCGTAGAGAGGGTCTTTGCCTATATTGCGGACTTAGGGGGCACCAACGCCTCAAGTGCCCATCACGCCCGGAAAACACTCGCACCTAAGTCCTAGGAGGGGACCGGCCTTAGGTGTTCTCACTTTGTGTCCCAAACCGACCTCACTACGATTACTTCTTCCTGTCTGTCTAACATGGGGTTCTGTCAAACTCGATTGTGATGCATTGCTGGATACAGGGGCTGCTGATAATCTTATGGATGAGTCCTTTGCCTCAGGTCATCTTGTTCCTCTGTCCCCTAGATCCAAACCCTTAATGGTACAGGCCATTGACGGCAGGCCCCTTGCCTCTCCTGTTATAACCCAAGAGACTAAAGCAATTTCCATGTGTCTTGGGGATCATCATACCG
This sequence comes from Leptobrachium leishanense, assembly GCA_009667805.1. Lineage (NCBI taxonomy): Eukaryota > Metazoa > Chordata > Amphibia > Anura > Megophryidae > Leptobrachium > Leptobrachium leishanense. The sequence continues at coordinate 57,912,058 of CM019066.1, read as the reverse complement.
AATCCATAGTGTTTCAAATCATATCATCACCGTCTTGTTCAGTCGTTTTAGGTCTCACATGGTTACAAAAGCATAATCCTCACATTGACTGGGTAAAGGGAAAGGTCGTTGCATGGGGTTCCACCTGTTCCTCCTCTTGTTTTCTCTCTATGTTACCTATCAGTTTACTCAATACTCAAACTGCAAAACCTTTGTCTTCTACCGTTCCGGAGCAATATCTGTCTGTTAAACAAGTGTTTGACAAAAAAGAGGCCGATAAGCTACCCCCGCACCGTCCGTATGACTGTGGTATCAAGTTATACCCAGGTACCATTCCCCCTAAAGGGAGAATTTATCCACTGTCCCCAAAGGAACATAGTATCATGGAGGAATATATCCAGGAATCACTGGAGAAGGGTTTCATACGAAGATCTTCTTCCCCAGCTGGGGCAGGGTTCTTCTTTGTAGCCAAAAAAGAGGGTGACCTCCGTTCGTGCATAGATTATAGAGGGTTGAATCGTATCACCATCAAGAATGCCTACCCTATTCCTCTAATCTCTGACCTCTTTGACCGACTTAGAGGTTCCACGGTGTTTTCTAAATTGGATCTCAGGGGTGCATACAACCTGGTACGCATAAAAGAGGGAGACGAGTGGATGACCGCATTCAACACCCATAGCAACCACTACGAATATCTGGTCATGCCATTTGGGTTGTGCAACGCCCCTGCGGTTTTTCAGGATTTATAAATGACGTCCTTCGAACTACCTCTCCTCATGTGTCATAGTCTATCTAGATGACATTCTGGTGCACTCTCCTGCTCTAAATACACATTATGATCACATGCGTTCTGTTCTCGGCACTCTGTTACGAAATGGTTTATATTGTAAGCTAGAAAAATGCATATTCCATGTGACACAGGTTCCGTTTCTGGGGTACATCGTGTCGTCCAAGGGTTTTTTAATGGATCCCAAAAAACTGGAATCCATCCTATCTTGGCCTCTACCCAAAGGGTTGAAACCTATCCAGAGATTTATTGGATTCGCCAATTATTACAGAAAGTTTATCCCACACTTTTCTTCTGTAATTGCTCCTATCACCTCTATGACCAAGAAAGGGGCCAATACAACCAACTGGTCTCCCGCTGCCCTTAAAGCCTTTGAGGATTTAAAAACAGCCTTTGCCTCTGCACCTATTCTAGCACATCCTAACCCTTCTAAACCATTTATAATGGAGGTTGACGCATCAGAATCTGGTATAGGGGCAGTACTTTTCCAGAAAGACACCTGGGATGCCCCACTTCACCCTTGTGCCTACTTCTCCCAGAAGTTGTCCGACTCAGAGAACTCTTGGCTATTATAATGGCTCTAAAAGAATGGAGACATCTGTTGGAGGGTTCGCAAATTCCAGTGATCATTCTAACTGACCACAAGAACCTAGCCTACCTGGCAGACGTCAAGCGACTGTCCCCCCGCCAGGCCAGATGGTCATTGTTCCTAAGTCTCTTCAATTATTTGATCACCTACCGCCCAGGGTCACGTAATACCAAGGCGGATGCTCTTTCCAGACAGTTTGAGGAAGAGGAACTGCCTCACACCGAACCGGTTTCTCTCATACCCAGTACTCATATAATCGCCACTGTGTGTATGCAAGTGTCCTCTCAGTTGATCGAGCGCATTCTGTCCTATCAGAATGCCGCCGCTAGCTCTCTACCTCCAGAAAGATTGTATGTAGGAGAGAACGAGAGAAGGGAGTTATTACAAGTTATGCATGCATCAAAGGTTGCAGGTCACCCAGGAGTCAATAAGACCATTCTCACCATTTCTCGTCTATATTGGTGGCCCACTCTTCGTGTTGATATCCGAGAGTTCATTGCCTCCTGTAACGTTTGTGCCCAGAATAAGACCCCTGCTGATCTTCCAGTGGGTCTATTACAACCTCTCCCTGTTCCTTCAAGACCATGGACCCATTTATCCATGGACTTTATTGTGGACCTACCCCCATCTGAGGGTAATACCACCATTCTCACTGTTATTGACCGTTTTTCTAAAATGGCCCATTTTGTTCCACTGAAAAAACTTCCTTCTTCAGAACAGCTAGCCGGTAGATTTGCTAAGGAGGTGGTACGGTTACATGGGATACCGCAAGAAATAGTCTCAGATCGTGGTACTCAGTTCATTTCCCGATTCTGGAGATCCTTCTGTAAAGAAATGCGTATCAACTTATCCTTTTCTTCTGCCTACCACCCACAATCTAACGGTGCTGCTGAACGTACCAACCAGTCCTTAGAACAATATTTACGGTTCTTCATCTCCCACCAACAAGATAATTGGAGTTCCTTGTTACCTTGGGCTGAGTTGGCTAGGAATAACGTGGTACATGACAGCTCTGGTCATACCCCGTTCTTTGCGACCTATGGGTTCCATCCAGCTTTATTACCTGGCACTCCGTCTGAATCACCCATTCCTGCACTTAACGATCACTTACAACTCCTACGTCAGTCCTGGACGCGGATTCAATCCGCTTTGCAAAAAGCTTCTTTAGCCCATAAGAAGTTTGCAGACCGCCACAGACGACCAGGACCTTCTTATGTCCCTGGTCAAAGGGTATGGCTCTCCACTCGGCATATCAAACTCCGGGTGCCCTCTCACAAATTGGCACCACGGTTTATCGGTCCGTACAGGGTCCTCCGACGCATTAATCCTGTCTCTTATGCCTTGGAGTTGCCTAAGTCCTTGAGAATCCCCAACTCCTTCCATACCTCCCTACTCAAGCCCGTTGTCTGTAACCGGTATACCACTCCCGTGAAACAGCCTCCTCCTGTCCAAGTTCAGGGTCAGGAGGAATACAAGGTGCAGGCTCTCATCGATTCCAGGTGGTCTAGAGGCGGATTGCAATATCTTGTGCATTGGAAGGGGTACGGCCCGGAGGAACGTTCCTGGGTTGCTGCCTCTGATGTTCATGCCCCAGGGCTGGTCTCCGCCGCTTCCCTTCTCGCCCTCGGGCCCGCCGTCAGGGGGGGTGCAATCACAGTGGCCCATGTCCAGGGAAATGTTGCGCCTTCGACCCATGTCGGGGGAAATGTTGCACCTTTGCCCCATGTCCGGCGAAATGTTGCACCTTCGCCCCATGTCCAGGGAAATGTTGCACCTTCGCCCCATGTCCAGGGAAATGTTGCACCTTCGCCCCATGTCCAGGGAAATGTTGCACCTTCGACCCATGTCCAGGGAAATGTTGCACCTTCGCCCCATGTCCAGGGAAATGTTGCACCTTCGCCCCATTTCCGGGGAAATGTTGTGGCCGTCACAGCAGCTGATATCCAGAAAGCCTTGTTCCAGGGTACTGTGTACTACAGGACAGAGAATGGTGCTGCCCGCGAATCAGATGCAGCATGCAGGAAGGACAACCAATCGCAACACATGACCAGCTATCCTATAGCAGAGCAGGGCGTCTCCTCTGAGCACCAATAGGAAGTGCTGTGGCTCTATTTAAAGGGCTTCCTTTCTCTTAGCAAGTTGCCCTAGCGTGTTTCCTGTTACGCCTAGTGCCTTGTTGTTATTTCTTAATTCCTATTCTGACTGATTTCCTGGTTTATACGATCCCGGCTTGTCTCGACTTCCCTGTATTCTGGCGCCCTGATTTCTGGCATAGTATAACGGACCTCTATTTCCTTAACCCCTGCCTATGTGTGTTTTGTTGGTTTGCTCTGCTTAACCCGGCCATTATTAAGGACCGGCTAGCTAGAGCATTGTGGGTTACTTTATTCCACAGGTTGTTTTTCTTTGCACTCCACCACTTTATGTGTGTTCGTCATTTTCAGTATTACTCACCATAACCCGGCCATTTCTAAGGACCGGTTGGTCAGGGTCTGTTGGCTTACAGTCTGCAAGCGGGGTTACCCGATCCTGACACCTCTTTAATACGCAAGCGTGGTCAGGGTGCGCATAGTGTCTCTTTAAAATAACTTCATGAACAAAAAGAGTGGGGGAGGGAGTGCGTTTAGGCGAGGGACCAAATCAGAGGGTGAGAGGTAGTTTGGAAAATGGATCAGACCGGAGAGAGACAGACAGGGAGTGTGGAGTGGTGGCACAGGACTCCAGCTCAAAGTACGGATAAAATACCGGCGGTACAGCTCCTCCACCCAAACTGGGATATGTTTGACCTAACCCTAGAACTAAATCATACAGAGTAAAGCAGCGGCAGATCTTCTGCAATCAACTCCAATGTAGAGCCTGAGTTTATAAACATTTAACTCTGATTCTAAACAGTGTGTGCTGCACACAAACCGATTAATCGACAGCCGATTAGTTGACAACTATTTTCAATATCGATTAGTTGTTTCAGCCCTAATCCAGACTCTGCTAAAATGCTCATCCAAGCTCTTAATGTCTCCCGCCTTGACTACTGTAACCTCTTGCTCTCTGGCCTTAAAAGATCCCAGATTCTCCCTCTGCAGTCTAATGAACGCCTGTGCTTGACTCATACACCTCCCCTCCATCACCTCTCACACCTCACCTCCCACCTCACCTCCAGCACCTCTCACACATAACCTCCAGCACCTCACCTCCCGCACCTCTCACACCTCACCTCCCGCACCTCACCTCCAGCACCTCTCACACCTCACCTCCAGCACCCCTCACACCTCACCTCCAGCACCCCTCACACCTCACCTCACGCACTTCCCACACCTCGTCCCTTTGTCAATCTCTACACTGGTTCCTGTTTCCTTTAGAATCCAATTCATTATATTGGTCACATACAAAGCTCTGCATAACCGCGCCGCTGCCTACATCTCCTCCCTTATTAGAAGGTACATCCTGTCCCGACCACGTCCCTCTGCAATGATCTGACGTTATCTTCTCGTACCCGCACCCCAAACTCTCACCTTCAAGACTTCGCCCGAGCTGCCCCCTTTCTATGGAACTCCCTCCCCCACAACATCAGACTCTCCGCGTCTCTCAAGTCCTTCAAGAAGTCTCTGAGAACACATCAGCTCACTCAATAATCCCACTGTACATTTCTTGCTCCATCTTCCAACCCAGTCCATATGCGCCCCGATACTTCGGTTATCTATTTACCCTCACCTAGTGTGTCACCCTCTCCTCTTAGATTGTAAGCTCTTGAGCAGGGTCCTCTCTCCTACTTTTCTGTGTGTGTAACTTGTATGTTTATTTGTTATTCTCCCTCACATTATACAACGCTACGGAACTTGGTAGCACTTTATAAAAACTTGTACCTGTAATTGCATGCAAAAATGGAAAAATAAAGTTAGGTTTTATCTCCTGTTTCCATTTTGTGGATTCTTCCCAAGATGCAACATTGACCAAAATTTTAGCACAAGTTTCCCTTTACAGCCATGTTTAGGATAAAGCAGTAATGAAGAGGCAATGGGGTGGGGGAGTTAATATTTAGAGAAGGCTGCAGGGGCTCTATTGTACGGTCTAGGCTGAGTGAGATGACAGTTGACTTTAAAATATGTCTAATCTTCTATGGCCAAAGCCACACAGTGAGGAGCAAGTGATGGAAAGGTACGGGGGGGGGGGGGAGTTTACAAGCTCACCATCCACAGCCATCACCCTCTCCAGGGGAAGCGTTTGTTTTCTGCAGCCCCACCCAGTCCTGGGCCCGAACTCATAGCTTTCCCTCCAGCTGCTGACACTTCTCTCTCTAATTATCCTTTTCAAGTCCAAGCTTCTGGTCTTTCCAATGCATTATCTGCTGTATTCTACCTGGCCAAAAGCTCCACACTCCCCCTGTTCCCCTTGTGTATCACTCACCTTTGTCCTTTAGATTGTAAGCTCTCAGGGTGTCTGGCTGAGCACTTGTATAAAGCGTTGTATCAGTAGGGCAATTATCCTACGGGCAAGACCATCTGTTTCTTATGTGTTTTTATTATGTCTCATGTCTGTTCTCTCTCATTGTAAAGCGCTGCGGATTCTGTTGGCGCTATACAAGTGACGGTAACAACATAAAAAAGATCACACAATGGATGCATCCAGTGACACACAGAAAAGAAAAACAAAGCAGATGTAAGATATCAGCAACATAAAACAAACACAATGAAGGCATTGCATTTTTTGGTGGTACTGGCCCTTTAAGTTTAGACCTGGCTCTTGGCCAAATGAAGTGAAGTGTCTCTTTTTTCGATGGTTTACAAACAAAGCTGAGGGGAATCTCAGAAACAATGTGATATAAGTAAAGTATAAGAGGCATGAGGTTTGGTGACGCCCCATACGTGAGATTGATGCATTTATCTCAGCGGGTGAGGAGCGGGTTATAGACTAAGCATCGCCTTATTGCCGCGGCCGCGAGATATATCATTTCTGAATTCACGCGCACCATTATACAGCGGATACAGCTTATAATCAGCAATATATGGATTTACTTACAAGAAGGCCGCTCACTCCCAGGACCCTCAGGCTGGATCTCCTCTCTGGATTCACCAAGCGGATCTGCTGCCTCACAGGGCTCAGGACACAAGGGACGAAGGGGATGAAGCTAAAGGGATTAAAGGAGAGGCAGGAGTTACATACAGTTGTGTTCAAAATGATTCAACCCCCAATGCTGTAAAGGGTTTTAGGGAATTTAGTGACATTTGTAATTGTATTCAGAATGAAATCCTACAAGGACTTTTTAAAGAACCATATGCAACTAAAATGACATCAATTGGTTTTGTAATACAGTAGTAAATGTTTCTTTTGTGAATTCTTCATTGACACAATTATTCAACCCCTTAAAGACTACCACTCTGAAGAACAGAGGTTCATTCAAGTGTTTTCAATCAGGTATTGAAAACACCTGTGGATGTCACGGAGCAGCAATAAAGCATAATAAGCACCAATTAGGCAGCTTTAAAATGACTGTGATACTCCGCTCCTTCTAGACATTTACTGGTGTGGTTACAAACATGGTGAAGTCAAGAGAATGGTCCAGGAAGACAAGAGAAGAGGTGATTACTCTTCACAGGAAGGGCAATGGCTATAAGAAGATTGCAAAGATGTTAAACATACCAAGAGAGACCATAGGAAGCATCATTCGCAAATTCAAGGCAACGGGCACTGTTGAAACGCTACCTGGTCGTGGCAGAAAGAAGATGCTGACTTCGACTGCTGTGCGTTACCTGAAGCGTAGAGTGGAGAAAAGTCCCCGTGTGACTGCTGAGGAACTGAGAAAAGATTTGTCAGATGTGGGTACTGAAGTTTCAGCTCAGACAATACGGCGCACACTGCGTAATGAAGGCCTCCATGCCAGAACTCCCAGGCGCACCCCCTTGCTGTCTCCAAAGAATAAGAAGAGTTGACTGCAGTATGCCAAAAGTCATGTGGACAAACCACAGAGGTTTTGGGATAGTGTTCTGTGGACTGATGAAACAAAATCAGAACTGTTTGGGCCCATGGATCAACGCTATGTTTGGAGGAGGAAGAACAAGGCCTATGAAGAAAAGAACACCTTGCCTACTGTGAAGCATGGTGGGGGGTCAATCATGCTTTGGGGCTGTTTTGCTTCTGCAGGTACAGGGAAGCTTCAGCGTGTGCAAGGTACCATGAATTCTCTTCAGTACCAGGAGATATTGGATGACAATGTGATGCAGTCCGTCACAAACCTGAGGCTTGGGAGACGTTGGACCTTTCAACAGGACAATGATCCCAAGCATACCTCCAAGTCCACTAGAGCATGGTTGCAGATTAAAGGCTGGAACATTTTGGAGTGGCCATCGCAGTCACCAGACTTATATCCGATTGAGAACCTCTGGTGGGACTTAAAGAAAGCAGTTGCAGTGCGCAAGCCTAAGAATGTGACTGAACTGGAGGCTTTTGCCCATGACGAATGGGCGAAGATACCCGTAGATGGCTGCAAGACACTTGTGTCAAGCTATGCTTCACGTTTAAAAGCTGTTATAACTGTAAAAGGATGTTGTACTAAGTACTAAGATTGAATGTCACTTGGGGGTTGAATAAAACTGATAATGATGTGAGCACAGAAAAGACATTTGTGGTTATTTCATTATAAATGTTATGTTATATTTGTCTGACCTACACGTGCCTCTTTGATTTAATTGTAAGCAAGATGACTGAATGATCAAAATCAATGTCAAACTGGCCAAAACACTCAATTTCAGTGGGGGGGGGGGGTTGAATAATTTTGAACACAACTGTATAATCCCACATCAATACAAACAAGTGTGAGAACCACGAGCAGGAAGAGAACCACGAGCAGGAAGAGAACCACGAGCAGGAAGAGAACCACGAGCAGGAAGAGAACCACGAGCAGGAAGAGAACAACGAGCAGGAAGAGAATAGCCGCAGCACTTCCTGATTCAGTATAAGGAGGTTTGGTTTGCCCCTTCCCCCTCTACTTCCTTGTTTGCGTTCCACACGTATTCCAGGCCGCGATATCATCTCTTGTTTCAGCAGAGCAGCTCCATCTATCCTATAAAACAATAAGGGCTGGCGTGTCCGTCGCCAAAACCCTACTGCGCATGCGCGCGCAACCTGCGGCTGTTGGCTGCGCGCGCATCCAACGGCCGTGGCACATGCACAGCCGGCGTGCGAGAGGGACAAAACAAATCCGATCCATTGGAGAGGCGCACAGCACAGCACAGCACAGCACAGCACCTCTCCAATGGATTGGATTTGTTTTCTGCATCTCCTCCTTGCCGGCCTCCATCTCCTCCGTGCCCGGCCTCCATCTCCTCCGTGCCCGGACTGCCATATTACCAGTCTGCCATGCCTGCCATGCACAATACCAGTCTGTCATGCAAAATACCAGTCTGCAATGCACAATACCAGTCTGCAATGCACAATACCAGTCTGCCATGCAAAATACCAGTCTGCCATGCAAAATACCAGTCTGCCATGCACAATACCAGTCTGCCATGCACAATACCAGTTCCCAGCCATATTACCAGTCTGCCATGCACATTACCAGTCTGCCATGCACATTACCAGTCTGCCATGCACAATACCAGTCTGCCATGCACAATACCAGTCTGCCATGCACTATACCAGTTCCCAGCCATATTACCAGTCTGCCATGCATATTACCAGTCTGCCATGCACAATACCAGTCTGCCATGCACACTACCAGTCTGCCATGCATATTACCAGTCTGCCATGCACAATACCAGTCTGCCATGCACAATACCAGTCTGCCATGCACAATACCAGTCTGCCATGCATATTACCAGTCTGCCATGCACAATACCAGTTCCCAGCCATATTACCAGTCTGCCATGCACAATACCAGTCTGCCATGCATACCACGTGCCATTAAATATACGCATAATGTATACGCTACAAAAAAAATGCCCGACCAAGCCCAACACAATCTAAGGGGCCACATGAGCTTACAATCTAAGGGGCCACATGAGCTTACAATCTAAGGGGTCCCACGAGTTTACAATCTGAGGGTCCGGTTCCCGTGAGTTTACAATCTAAGAGGGAAGAGGAACCTACTCTAATATATAAATTCATTTGTAATGCGCTGTCAGCTGTGCGCGCACCCATCACAGCTGCTCAGTTGGCCCTCCTGTTGCGGATGGGATGGCGATGGACACGTTACAAACGCATTTATATAGAGAGATACTCTTGGATAGGACATTGGAAAGAAACTATGTGGACTTGAATTCTGACCTGGCGACAACAACAATAGACTGCCCTCTCGGCAGGCTTTCCACCTAGTTATGTATAATGCAGGGGACAGGGCCCGGCCTGAGCCTCATTACAGGAATGGAGGAAGCAGCTCAGCCATGGACACAGCACAATGTGTGCTCAGACAGAGGGCGGTTTATACAATCACTGTAACTTTATAATGTGTATGGGGAGTATCTGTACAGTGTATATGGGGGGATATATCAGTACAGTGTATATGGGGGGTATCAGTACAGTGTATATGGGGGATATATCAGTGCAGTGTATATGGGGATATCAGTACAGTGCATATGGGGGATATATCAGTACAGTGTATATGGGGGATATATCAGTACAGTGTATATGGGGGGTATATCAGTACAGTGTATATGGGGGGTATATCAGTACAGTGTATATGGGGGGTATATCAGTACAGTGTATATGGGGGATATATCAGTACAGTGTATATGAGGGGTATATCAGAACAGTGTATATGGGGGGGTATATCAGTGCAGTGTATATGGGGGGTATCAGTACAGTGTATATGGGGGGTATCAGTACAGTGTATATGGGGGATATATCAGTGCAGTGTATATGGGGGGATATATCAGTACAGTGCATATGGGGGATATATCAGTACAGTGTATATGGGGGATATATCAGTACAGTGTATATCGGGGGTATATCAGTACAGTGTATATGGGGGGATATATCAGTACAGTGTATATGGGGGGATATATCAGTACAGTGTATATGGGGGGTATCAGTACAGTGTATATGGGGGGATATATCAGTACAGTGTATATGGGGGGTATCAGTACAGTGTATATGGGGGGTATCAGTACAGTGTATATGGGGGATATATCAGTGCAGTGTATATGGGGGTTGAATCAGTACAGTGTATATGAGGGGGTATCAGTACAGTGTATATGGGGGTATCAGTACAGCGTGTATGGGGATATATCAGTACAGTGTATATGGGGATATATCAGTACAGTGTATATGGGGATATATCAGTACAGTGTGCATGGGGGTATCAGTACAGTGTATATGGGGGGGTATCTGTACAGTGTATATGGGGGGTATCAGTACAGTGTATATGGTGGATGCACCGATACTAGGATCGGTATTAGTGCCGTTACGGGTTCTGCACGAGTACTTAGTACCCAGCAATTGACGATTGAGTCTGGACGCGAAGAGATCCACCTGCAGCGGACCCCAGAGAGTAACGATGTCGGTGAAAATGGATGGTAGTAGACGCCAGTCTCCCCTGTCTGTCAGATGACGTGAATTCCAGTCCGCCACGATGTTGCTCAGGCCCGGAATGAATTCGGCCAATATGAAGATTTTTCTGCAGGCAGAAGTCCCAGAGTTGGCGGGCTCTGGACGTTAAGTCCCGAGACCGAGTGCCTCCCAGGGCATTGATATAGCGGACCGCCGCCTTGTTGTCCATGCGGAGCAGCACACACCGATGAGTCTCGGACCCGGCGAAGCATAGAAGTGTGAAGAACGCTGCTAGGAGTTCCAACACGTTGATATGGGCCTCTGCTTCCGAGAGGGACCACCGACCCCCTGTCTCTAATTGCCCGCAGAGGGTGCCCCAGCCCCTGCGGCTGGCATCTGATTCTATGGTCAACGTTGGGGCCGGGTCCATCACCAGACGAGAGTTCCATCTGGCCCAGTCTGAAAGCCACCAGTGGAGATCCTCCCGTGCCTTGTCCGAGAGCCATACCCTCTGTGAGTAATCCAGAGCCAGTCGGAGAAAACGGGCCTTCAAGTTCTGGAGGGCCCGATAGTGTAGGGGAGCTGGGAGGACTGCCAAACGAGTTGCCGCGAGGACCCCGATGACTCGAGCCAGGGACCTCATTGAGGGAGCAGGATTCCTCAAGAGGGAGCGTACAGCTTTCCGGACTTTGGACGGTGGAACACTGAGGGTCATGGTGACGGAGTCGACGAGAAATCCCAGGAATTCTATGCTCCTGGTCGGCACCATAAGGATTTCTCCTGATTTATCAGAAACCCCAGCTCTTGCAACATAGAGATTGTCCACTGTAGATCAAGTCTCAAAAGGTCTATTGAGGTTGCCATTAACAGGACATCGTCCAGGTAAAGAATTAAATGAACCCCCCGGGCGCGAAGAGAGGCGATGACTGGCTTCGTGAAGCACCAAGGGGCAGAGGCGAGGCCAAACGGTAGTCAAGGGAACCTCCATACATGACTTTGCCACATGAAACAAAGGTAATCGCGGGATGTGGGTGCCATAGGCACGGCCTTTAAATCCAGTTTGGCCATCCAATCTTTGTGGATTAGAGTCTCTCTGAGGGTGTGTATGCCTTCCATTTTGAAGTGGTTGTATTCCACTTCTACATTGAGGTCCTTTAAGTTTATTACCGGCCTCATATTGCCCCCTTTTTTGGGGACCAAAAACAGATTGCTTACAAAGTGGGGCACCCCCGGAGCCACCTCCTCTATGGCTCCCTTGCTCCGCAGGCTGATTGTACGTGGATCAATTAAAGGAGCCTCTGTCGGTGCCTGACGCACCCCTCCGGCCGGCAGAGCAGCCCCTTCCTCTGCCAGCTCGCCCAAAAACTCGATTTGGGGAAAAAACTTTTTTCATGTTAGCCTCCACTTTGTCTGAGTAAAAGTGCCAGAGTAAGATCCGAGACATTTTATGGATCGTTCCCCGAATAGGAGGCCTTGTGCCTTTGAGCCTAAATCTTTCACCGCCTGAGAGGTAAGATGTGTGTCCATCCGCATTAACACTGATTTACGCCTCTCGGCGGCGAGAGCGGCATTGGCACCTCCTAAGAGGCAGAGGGACCTCTGCAGCCACCCTAAAACCTCCGTAGGGTCTAATGGAGTATAATTTAGACGGGCATCCTCCACAGAATCCAGTAGGAATATCAGTGGAGCCGCCACATCGAGGACCTTATCCTCACATAAGCGTAGAGCATGTTCGATGCCGCGTTTAGCAGACCAGCCTTTTACGGCGAGGAAATCAGGCATGTCCTCATCCACCTTGGGTGTGAGGCAAGTTTTCCCCAATGTGGTGGGGCGGGGGCAGCCAGCCTTAAAGTTGGCTCTAGTAGCCCGATCCATAGGCAGCCTCATGTTGGCGTCTACCCACATTTCCACATGTGGAAGGGGTGTCCAGGCCGAGGATCTCGGGTGTAGGACCTCGGAGGGGTGAAACATTGGTTGGCCACGCGGGTCACATACTACATTTTTATTGAGATAAAAGAGGGGGTGGTGGTGGACTTTGCTCCCCATCGACCGTCAGGTCTGGATCTATCGGGGCGTGGATTTCTAGCCCTTCATCCTCCCCGGACACAATGCCTTCTGAGTCCGTATAGTCTGGGAGTTGGTCTGAACCAGTAGGTTTAGCCCGTTTCTCAATAACCGCTACTGTTGCCCCGCGGTCAGGGGCACTCTTACGCGAGGCGACCTCCGACTTGTCGTTTTAGGCAAGTTTATGAGGTTGCCAGCCCCTCGAGGAGCTTGATCAAGTTACTTGATTTTTGCACTGCTCTTTGACCCAGATGGGCCTGTAATCATGGGCAATGCCGGAGCATGTGTCAAATCAGTAGCTGGGGTAGCAGACCCAGACTGTCTCGGTATGCTAGTGACTGAACTAACTGCGTCATTCATGGAGGGTTTAAAGGCATCTGTTAAGGTGGAAACTGCAGATGATAAAGTGGAGGCTATGGAGGCTTGAAGATTAGCCTCCAGGGTGGCAAACCGCACAGCCCTCTTAGAGATGCGTTTGGATGGAGGAGTGGGGGTGTCTGCCGCTCAGAGGAAGGGCTGCGGTGAGGGAGCTGAGCGGGGCACATGATGGGAGCGTCGGATCCAGAATGCGTGCACACACTCTGATAGCCCGCGAGGTAAAAGGAGCGAACGGCCGATTTCCAAGATGGCGGCCCGTGAGATCTCGGCACTCACCACCCAGCCGCGAGGGACCTGAGGAGCCGCGTGCCTGAGTAGTATCTCAAGCGTTGCGGTTCGGAAAGGCACCGCGGCAGAAACAATTAAAAGGAGTCAGTAAATCAGTAACCAGTCCCGGGAGCGCCGCCAAGCTGCGATGAAACCGCCGGCAGCGTCCCGGTCATGAGGACGCCCGACCCCTGCGGTTTTAGCCAATCACAATAGAAAATACAGAACAATACACAAACCGTAAAATCCCCAGAAATCTGGTAAAGAAATCCAGCTACACTTTCTATACTTAGAGGCTTTGGCCGCTCCCGCTCAGGACATATATAGACTTGGGGGTGGATCTAAGGACTGGGGTTGGACCTCCCTGTTGGGGGATGTCCCTACGTTTTTTTCTTATGTTCATTACATCATTCTTTTGCTGCTGTGGGTGCAATAAAAGAAAGTAGATTGTTAAAATTATGATTTTAGCTGCTTCTATTTATTTATAACTTTGTTACCTGGTGCTTTTTGCTGTTTGGCTACTTTTTTGAGCGTAGAAGTGTAGAGCGTTGCTTCCAATATCAGTTTGGCCGCTTTTATAGATAAGTTATATATATATATATCATTTGTTTTATTAACATCTGTACATTGTGATGTTGTGATATTGTTTTATTATTTTCTTTGTTGTCACTGCAGACACAGACACAGACACACACACACAGACCTCATATATAAATACATATATATTTATAAATAAAGGATTATACCAGGACGAATACATTGAGATTTCTCTCGTTTTCAAGTATGTCCTGGGTTCGAGAACATTGAGTGGCTGGATATATTTACATTAAATGTAGGAGACAGGGAGAAAACATTGAAGCCACTAGATGTTTAGATGCCAAAGACGGCTTTTAGATTGGTGTAAAATAAACTGGAAATTTAAGAGCCAGGAGTAACATTCTAGGAGCCAGTGGCTACCAGGCTCCTGGGTTTGTCGAGCCCTGTATAAAAGGATTTGTGTATTTCATTATATGCCCCTGTGAGACGCTCTGTGCTGGAAAGACAATGCGTAAACTCAAGACTATCAGGGTTATTCAAAGAGAATCGAAAAGTCACCGCACGTTCGGTGACTTCTCGTTCTCTTCAATTCGTTTTGCCGATCCCATTTCGGCGACCCTGCGGTGTATTCAGCAAACACCACAGGGTCCCCGAATTGCAGGGAAAGGTCGCCGCAAACCCGATGAAAACTAACCACAAAATCCGGCGAATGCACGCCGAAAACCCGCAAAAACATCTGGATTAACCTGCCGAAAACCACAGAAAAACCCGAGCAGGAGCCGATCACCCGCAGCGAAGAAGCCGGAAAAAGCCGAGACCGCAGACGAATGAAGTGAATAAATTAGAAAAACAGTTTGCTTGAATGTTTGAAAAGTGAAACGCTGTTTGCAAAGAAACTACTGAACGAAAATGTCTGAAATTTACATATAAAATCTAATGAATGATAATAAAGAGGCTGTTACAGAAAAAATAAGTAAAGTTAAATTCAGGGCAATGTATATGGAGGGATCTCAGGCTGTCAAGGCAGTGTATATGGAGGGATCTCAGGCTGTCAGGGCAGTGTATATGGAGGGATCTCAGGCTGTCAGGACAGTGTATATGGGGGGGATCTCAGGCTGTCAGGGCAGTGTATATGGGGAGGGATCTCAGGCTGTCAGGGCAGTGTATATGGGGGATCTCAGGCTGTCAGGGCAGTGTATATGGGGGATCTCAGGCTGTCAGGGCAGTGTATATGGGGGATCTCAGGCTGTCAGGGCAGTGTATATGGGGGGATCTCAGGCTGTCAGGGCAGTGTATATGGGGGGGGCTCTCAGGCTGTCAGGGCAGTGTATATGGGGGATCTCAGGCTGTCAGGGCAGTGTATATGGGGGGATCTCAGGCTGTCAGGGCAGTGTATATGGGGGGGATCTCAGGCTGTCAGGGCAGTGTATATGGGGGGATCTCAGGCTGTCAGGGCAGTGTATATGAGGGATCTCAGGCTGTCAGGGCAGTGTATAGGGGGGATCTCAGGCTGTCAGGGCAGTGTATATGGGGGAATCAGGCTGTCAGGGCAGTGTATATGGGGGATCTCAGGCTGTCAGGGCAGTGTATATGGGGAGGGATCTCAGACTGTCAGGGCAGTGTATATGGGGAGGGATCTCAGACTGTCAGGCAGTGTATATGGGGAGGGATCTCAGGCTGTCAGGGCAGTGTATATGGGGGGATCTCAGGCTGTCAGGGCAGTGTATATGGGGGGATCTCAGGCTGTCAGGGCAGTGTATATGGGGGGGTCTCAGGCTGTCAGTGCAGTGTATATGGGGAGGATCTCAGGCTGTCAGGGCAGTGTATATGGGGGATCTCAGGCTGTCAGGGCAGTGTATATGGGGGGATCTCAGGCTGTCAGGGCAGTGTATGTGGGGGATCTCAGGCTGTCAGGGCAGTGTATATGGGGAGGGATCTCAGGCTGTCAGGGCAGTGTATATGGGGGGATCTCAGGCTGTCAGGGCAGTGTATAGGGGGGATCTCAGGCTGTCAGGGCAGTGTATATGGGGGGATCTCAGGCTGTCAGGGCAGTGTATATGGGGGGGATCTCAGGCTGTCAGGGCAGTGTATATGGAGGGATCTCAGGCTGTCAGGGCAGTGTATATGGGGGATCTCAGGCTGTCAGGGCAGTGTATATGGGGGGATCTCAGGCTGTCAGGCAGTGATATATGGGGGATCTCAGGCTGTCAGGCAGTGTATATGGGGAGGGATCTCAGACTGTCAGGGCAGTGTATATGGGGAGGGATCTCAGACTGTCAGGGCAGTGTATATGGGGAGGATCTCAGGCTGTCAGGGCAGTGTATATGGGGGGATCTCAGGCTGTCAGGGCAGTGTATTATGGGATCTCAGGCTGTCAGGGCAGTGTATATGGGGGGATCTCAGGCTGTCAGTGCAGTGTATATGGGGAGGGATCTCAGGCTGTCAGGGCAGTGTATGGGGGGATCTCAGGCTGTCAGGGCAGTGTATATGGGGGATCTCAGGCTGTCAGGGCAGTGTATATGGGGGGATCTCAGGCTGTCAGGCAGTGTATATGGGGGATCTCAGGCTGTCAGGGCAGTGTATATGGGGAGGATCTCAGGCTGTCAGGGCAGTGTATATGGGGGATCTCAGGCTGTCAGGGCAGTGTATATGGGGGGATCTCAGGCTGTCAGGGCAGTGTATATGGGGGGATCTCAGGCTGTCAGGCAGTGTATATGGGGGGGGATATCTCAGGCTGTCAGGGCAGTGTATATGGGGGGATCTCAGGCTGTCAGGGCAGTGTATATGGGGGGATCTCAGGCTGTCAGGCAGTGTATATGGAGGGATCTCAGGCTGTCAGGGCAGTGTATATGGGGGATCTCAGGCTGTCAGGGCAGTGTATATGGGGGGATCTCAGGCTGTCAGGGCAGTGTATATGGGGGATCTCAGGCTGTCAGGCAGTGTATATGGGGAGGGATCTCAGGACTGTCAGGGCAGTGTATATGGGGAGGGATCTCAGACTGTCAGGGCAGTGTATATGGGGAGGGATCTCAGGCTGTCAGGGCAGTGTATATGGGGGGATCTCAGGCTGTCAGGGCAGTGTATATGGGGGGATCTCAGGCTGTCAGGGCAGTGTATATGAGGGATCTCAGGCTGTCAGGGCAGTGTATATGGGGGATCTCAGGCTGTCAGGGCAGTGTATATGGGGGGATCTCAGGCTGTCAGGGCAGTGTATATGGGGGGATCTCAGGCTGTCAGGGCAGTGTATATGGGGGGATCTCAGGCTGTCAGGGCAGTGTATATGGGGGGATCTCAGGCTGTCAGGGCAGTGTATATGGAGGGATCTCAGGCTGTCAGGGCAGTGTATATGGGGGGATCTCAGGCTGTCAGGGCAGTGTATATGGGGGGATCTCAGGCTGTCAGGGCAGTGTATATGGGGGGATCTCAGGCTGTCAGGCAGTGTATATGGGGGGGATCTCAGGCTGTCAGGGCAGTGTATATGGGGGGATCTCAGGCTGTCAGGGCAGTGTATATGGGGGGATCTCAGGCTGTCAGGGCAGTGTATATGGGGGATCTCAGGCTGTCAGGGTGGGGGGTGCACAGAGCTCACTCCTCTCCTTCATGAAGCTGAGGTAAAGCCCCTCCCCCACATACAGTGTGTTTTCCCGCCTCCTCCTCCTCAGCAGGCGTCATTTCCGGTCTCTTTGGCGCGCTGTGAGGGCTCATTCCTTGTTCCTATCTCGGGCTTGTTGCTCTAATACTGGCTGTTATAGGGTGCTGTCACGTGTTATTGTGTGTGTCACGTTTCCCGCCGCTTTACAGCATTGTTATTGCTGCTCTTACCGCTTTCAATGAATTTACCTCCTACAATAAACACAATGGGGGAAAAGCCCCTCCCCCCGCTCACTGATAAACCCCCCCCCCCTCTCACCCGCCGGACGAGCAGCAGCGGAGAAACCGGAACTGACACCGGAAACCTGCAGGGAAAGGAACGGCGCATGCGCAGAGACAGTGTATTAGTGTTTGGGTAAAGGCAGGGGAGGAGTCTCTGGGTCAGTTTGTTAGCTCGAGCCCTCACCCCGATGCATGCTGTGATTGGAGGCTTGCAGTCACATGATCATATGCCTCTGCAGGTTACCATATATCACATAATAGACACACCCAGAGCTCTGCCTCTGCACAATATATATATATTCCGGGTTAAAGGTCATTTCCGGGTTTGCTGCTCCTCTATAGAGCGGTAGTTTCTCCCGTTTCAGTGTGAGCTCAGGCTGCTCAATGTAAAGCTCAGCAATATGTTCAGGTGCTGCAGAGCTCCAGCCTCCCTCTATGGCTGCACAACAAGAAGTCATATCATCTATACAGTCAATTCTATTGTAAAATAAGACAAAAACACACAAATTTCAAGAGACTTGACATATATACATATATACTACCATATATACAGTCATGGGACAAAACCCACTAATAGAACAGAAGCAGAATATGGTAATAAATAAAATCTCAATATAGACAATATCAGTCACTCAATGCACAAACAACTACTCATAAACACCTCCAGTGAAAAAGCCCAAAAAAGCAAGTTACTTAAGGGCCACTAGGAAAGGCGCAGAAACTGAGACCAGGTACCCCCGACGTTTCGGCGTATTGCCTTTCTCAAGGGCTACAGCATAAGACACATATTAGAAGATATTTATACCATACAAGGATAGTTGTAGTCATTATGCAGGACCTCACCACTAGGGGCAATATGTCTTTTCACATCTTAGCAAACTAGGCTGTTCAGTGAGAGCTTCACATCCCTCAGCAGGGACCGGTCCTTGTAGATGGATTCTAACTAGTCGCTACTGTTTATGAAGGTGTGTTTGCGGGGCGGCAGCATGAGTTATACAATGTAGTAAGTTTATGAAGGTGTGTTTGCGGGGCGGCTGCATGAGTTATACAATGTAGTAAGTTTATGAAGGTGTGTTTGAGGGGCGGCTGCATGAGTTATACAATGTAGTAAGTTTCTGGAGGTGCGTTTGAGGGGCGGCTGCATGAGTTATAGAATGTAGTAAGTTTATGAAGGTGCGTTTGCGGGACGACTGCATGAGTTACACAATGTAGTAAGTTTATGAAGGTGCGTTTGCGGGACGACTGCATGAGTTACACAATGTAGTAAGTTTCTGGAGGTGCGTTTGCGGGACGACTGCATGAGTTACACAATGTAGTAAGTTTATGAAGGTGCGTTTGTGGGATGACTGCATGAGTTACACAATGTAGTAAGTTTCTGGAGGTGCGTTTGCGGGACGACTGCATGAGTTACACAATGTAGTAAGTTTATGAAGGTGCGTTTGCGGGACGACTGCATGAGTTATACAATGTAGTAAGTTTATGAAGGTGTGTTTGTGGGACGGCTGCATGAGTTATACAATGTAGTAAGTTTATGAAGGTGTGTTTGTGGGACGGCTGCATGAGTTATACAATGTAGTAAGTTTGTGAAGGTGTGTTTGCGGGGCGGCAGCATGAGTTATACAATGTAGTAAGTTTATGAAGGTGTGTTTGCGGGGCAGCAGCATCAGTTATACAATGTAGTAAGCTTCTGGAGGTGTGTTTGAGGGGCGGCTGCATACACTACATCTCCGTATTCAATAGCTGGCATAAGCATTTGTTGTACAATCTGCTTTGTTACCGCGGGGCTCAGGCAGGATTTGTTTCTGTACAGGGCACCTAGTTTGGGGTAAAGTTTAGATGAGAGTTTTTCGATGTGGGGCCAAAGGATAGATTTGGGTCCAACCACATACCTAGATATTTGAGAGAAGTGACTGTGGTCAGCGTGCCTAGTGGCAGAACTACCGCCATAGTGATCCAAGCGGGCGCTATAGGACCCAGCGAGGGCCGGCGGGTTGATGGGGCCTGGTTTCGGCATGTACTTGCTGGCTCAGTGGGCTGCCACCTTTATTTAATCCCCTAGCAACGGTATCTGACATCTTGAGACCGAAACCGGAGGCATAGTGCATTTCAGACTCACTGCTGTGAGTTTTATTGCTGTGGAGCTCTGTGATACGCTCATACACACATTACTGTATGGATTGTGCTTTCATATCTCCCTTTTAGTATTCTTTTCATTTGCACTTCTCACAATATAGGGCTGGTCTAAAAAAAATCCCCCCCCCCGGGCTGCTTTTTATTCCCTTTCCGGCCCTGTAAGACCCCCGCGCTCAGATTGGCAAAATGGCACTTACGATTAGACAGTGATATATTCTGATTATCTCACATTAATATTTTGAATAAATGATCCTATATGCTACTGGCGTGGTTTATTCTTATCATACAAAGTACAAAGCAACCCCCCCCCCCCCTTTACAGCTATAACAGCGTCTACTCTTCTAGGAAGGCTTTCTAATGTACAAAAAAACAAAAATAGCACTGAATCACTTAGGATCTCCCCTCCGCGATCTCCCGGGAAGCCCGTAAATAGAATACAATAAAAACGCAGTAGAGGGTGGTCCTAAATAAATTGGAGATCACTTAGAAGTGCATGTTTAGTGAACAAGTAGTATTTGAAATCAATTCACGCACATTAAGAAATAAGATCGTTATCACGTTCCATGGATGCCGGGGACCTGGGAAACAATCTCCTCCACATCCGACGCACTTCAGGATCAGTCAGCCAAGACCAGAGATTTCAGCATAAAAAGGTTTTATTGTTAAAAAAAAGGACTGCTTACACTCAACGCGTTTCGTCATATAGACTTCCTCAGGAGCATTTACACATGCAGTCATAAGTAGATAATAAAAGCATATAAAATTCAATCCTAAACATCGCCATTTTATAACCACATTACTTAGCGTAATTGATCAATTAAGCCACAATCAGCCCATCCCCTTCCGTCATGTTAGTGGCAATTACGTTCCCGCAATATGTCCCCTTCCACCGAAAACATGGCGCTCTGGTTCCCACTTCCTCCAGAGCGTCCACCCGCTGATCTTCTCAATGACACAATTCCTCTGCGACGTCTTTCGTCGATCCAAATGACGGCACATCCTGGTCGCGGCATTCTTCCTCCAGATGGCCCCGTGTCTAGTGCCCTCATTTCCTCCTGTACTGGTTTATGAAATGTTATTCAATGTATTGTAACCCTGTCTATATTGTGCCTATTGTACAGCGCTGCAGAATATGCTGGAGCTTTATAAATAAAGATTAATAATAATAACTGCGCCACTGCCTACATCTTCTCCCTTATTACCAGGTGTATCCCATACTGACCACTTCACTCGGCCAATGATCTGATACTATCAGCTTTACGTACCCGGACACCCAACTCACGCCTTCAAGACTTCTCCTGAGCTACCCCCTTTCTATGGAACACCCTCCCCCCCTAATATCAGACTCTTCCCGTCTCTCCAGTGCTTCAAGAAGTCTCTGAAAACACATTTCATAACTCCATCTTCCCACACAGCCCGCATGCGCCCCTGTTACTTCACTTACCCTGTTAACCCTCACCTAATGTGTCACCCCTCTCCTCTTAGATTGTAAGCTCTTGAGCAGGGTCGATACTGGAAGCAAGCACTGGACTGACTTGTGGGCGTTTTGTGAGGGCTGGGGCGGCTGGCAGAATGCAATAACAGCATAGAGACTGACCATTGAGAAGCTTCTGGCCATCTGGGGAGGACGAGGAACCTTTCCACGTGAATCTCACATCTGACTCCTTGCTGGTGCGAGTCGGATCCTTCTGCCCACACAGACTGGCATTAATCCGAGACGCCCAGCAGCAGCGAGAAGTGCACAGCGCCAGCGACACCTCCCGGCCCTCCTAGGTCATATATACAAACCGCTGGAAGTACAAACCGCTGGAAGGGGTTGAAGGGAGCTACGGTGTGCTGGCACTCGAGGTAGAATCTGCGCCACGGCACTTGTTCTGGGATATCTGCAATTTGGGTTTCTGAGAAGAGGATTTTGAATGTGACGCCCAGGCCCTGCGCCTGCGAGAGGAAAAACCACATAACGGTCAAAAACGCAGAGATTCAGGCGATTTACTGAGCCTGTAATACACCGGACTGTGCGCGGACCTGAAGCTTCCCCCAAAGCCGACATTTAAACCACCCCCCACAGTCCATTATTCTGGAAATGTTCCTGAAGTGACTCCAGAATAGGGATGAGCTGTTCGGTTCGATGTGTTCGGAGTTCGATTCGAACATTGCCTGTTCGCATGTTCGCGAACTACGAACATTTCCACGTGTTCGCCGCATGTTCGCCCACAATGCACTTTTCCACTGGCCTGAAGCTTGTAATTGGCTACAGCCTTGCACCTGACCACAGGTCAGGTGCAAGACTATGCCAATCACTGCTCAGAGTTCTGATTGGGCAAATTTTGCCCAATCATGGGCTCACAGAGCTAAGTCCCGCAGCACACTATATAAGGCTTCAGCCTTCAGCATGTGTTTTTTGAGGAGATTGTTGTGTTAGTGTGTGTTCTCACTGCCAGCAGCTATTGTGGGGGTCTCATTTCTACAAAATATCTGGGAATTGTTCTAATCTTTGTGTTCTCACTGCCACCAACTATTGTGGTGGTCTCATTTCTACAAAATCCAGCGTGCTTTCTGAAAGGACGTTCAGTGCCGCTGGAGGTTTTGTCACAGACAAAAGAGTGCGTCTGTCCATCGACTCTGTAGACCGGCTGACATTTATAAAAATGAATCAGTCCTAGATCAGCAGTTATCAATCCCCTGATGCTGACGTAACTGAATAGATCGGGGATGTCTTCTGCATTCACAAATCCTCCACCACTGCACTCTTCCACAATACCACAGAGGGGTTACGGTGTGACGGCACTTGCTGCCATGAAAGGCGCAATATTTGGCTGCACTGACGCCTTTACCAGATTCATATCTTTTTAATATAGGACCACATGGTCCAACCCTGCACTCTTCCACAAGACCACAGGGGGTTACTTACGGTGTGAAGGCACTTGCTGTCACCAAAGCCCAATATTTGGGTGCACTGACGACTTTACCAGATTCATATCTTTTAAATATAGGACCGCATGGTCCAACCCTGCACTCTTCCACAAGACCACAAAAGGGTTACGGTGTGAAGGCACTTGCTGCCACCAAAGCCCAATATTTGGGTTCACTGACACCTGTACCAGATTCATATCATTTTAATATTGGACCACAGGGTCCAACCCTGCACTCTTCCACAATACCACAGAGGGGTTACGGTGTGACGGCACTGTTGCCGACGCTAAAGGCCCAATTTTAAAGCACCTATTGTTACTTTCATCCAAAGCCTGCATAAGTTTCACCATAATTTAGCCAAAAACTCACTAAACTTGTTCTGCGTGTCCTAAAATGTCTTTTCATACAGGCTGCCGCCCCAAGCAGTTGTTTATGAATAGATTAAAGGAAAACCGTTTACCGTCATTTGAAACGTCATTTTTTTGTTTTTAATTGTTTCTATACATCCTACAAATCCGCCACTTCACGGGCAAGTTATGGGGACCTCCTAGGCACGATATTTGAAGGAATTTTTCGTTTTTATTTGTAAAACTTATTTCATGGAAAACTCACTGTTCCTTTAAAAACTTTATTTTTTTACTTTTTGTCCTTGTTTCCTGTCCCCCAGGGCACTACCCGGACCCCCATACACCTTTTATGGCAAATATCTTGCATATATGCCCTCTTGCAGGGCACTCTAAAAATCGAACTTTTGAGTCCCATTGACTTACATTGAGTTCGGTTCGTGTTCGAACTTTTGAAATTGTTCGAGTTCGAATGCGAACCGAACACGGGAGTGTTCGGCTCATCCCTACTCCAGAACTCCATCTGCAAGAAGGCGAAAACAATAAAAAAAAGATTAAGTGCAGAGAAAAGTTTCCCATATCACTGTTTACATGGACGAGCCTCCGAGTGGGGGCAATATACCCTTTCTATATCACTGTTACATGGACTAGCCTCTGAGTGGGGCAGGGACGTGCAGTCAGTGGAGGCAGAGCCGCACCTGCCATTAAGTGATAAGTTAATAAACTAAAAGCAAACTCAACTGCTCCTGCGCTGTCAGCTCCATCCTCTGCCTCTGCAGGCATTAGTTTTCCCAGTAAACAATTAAATCTTGTACCCCATATACAAATGGGGCCAAAACGAGAGGAGCTTAAATTACCAGCGTATGATAGGATTAAACCTTCGTTGAGAATATAGAAAGACGCGAGAACAAGAGGAAGTGGCTATTTTTATCTTGCCGAACTGGCTAATTAGACTGATGCCACTGAATGCTGGTAATCAATAAATTTTACTGTAATTTAGATAATAAGTTCTATAAAAATATTCTTATTGATATATTTAACATAAACAACACAAATAAACATGTAAACAGATAGTGAGTAATGAGTTATGGTGCTAATGACTACCTAATGATCTAAGTATGATAGCATGGCAAGCTTACAAGTACGCCCTGTAAATTGTATGTGTATGACCTAGCAAACAAAACATCCAAAGAGTTTGAGTATCATGAATTAGTAGAGTAGACCCTTTGGATATTGAATAATTGCGATAATTGGTTAACATAGTTCACCACTCT
Organism: Leptobrachium leishanense; assembly: GCA_009667805.1. NCBI lineage: Eukaryota > Metazoa > Chordata > Amphibia > Anura > Megophryidae > Leptobrachium > Leptobrachium leishanense. The sequence goes on along the minus strand of CM019066.1, from coordinate 57,887,443 downwards.
GACTTCTTAATAATGGGCATACTAGTATGGGTGCATGTCACTAGATTGATAGATTGACAGATAGGCAATCACAGAATTGGGCCCGCTAATGGTATAGCAATGGGAAAAATAAATGTGTATACACTATTTGGGATTAATCGATGATGTAGATCGTGCAAAAACTCGATTTGTAGGGATATGAACCTTATCAAGATGGGTTGTAAATAAATACTCTATTAGAGATATACTTATAGCAGGTTATACTTCTTGGATAAATAGCGTTGATACTTCAGCATTAAACAAATTGTTCTCAGATCAGACAGAGTTCAAATCCTTAGCTCTCTGGTGTCACACGTGATTGAGCAGCAGTCGCTTGGAAGTAGTACAAATGAGACCCTTTATGAATATTTAGCTGTTAGCCAAACAACGAAAATTGGGGGTTCTTATAGGAAAAGTTGTTACAATTGTATTGACAAAGATGTGGTGGTCCCTAGAACGAAGGGGACATCAATTAGTGCTTATTTGCCCCCTAAGTTAATACACATTCGTATATAACCCAGAACGTCTATTATTAGGGTTGGTTGAGAATGACTTCCTGTTTGGCACGTGTACCAAGATTAACAAAAATCGTTTTTACGGTATACAAATTAGACCCATTAGAAAAAGAAAGGGGAGATGTCTGTTCGCCAATCCACTGTTGTATAGATATTTGTAAGATTTAAAGCAGTCGTGTTTGCACCATAAAATGTCAGACAAAATACAACGATTAGCAATTGACAATCTGCTTAGTTGCCCGTAAATAGGTACACATTGCTTGTATAGCCCAAGGCATCTATTATTGGGACACAGTAAGGAATTAGTTAATTAGCAGAGATTTGATTCATTGCCACAACATGATATTACTCCCAATGATAGGAGAACCATCCAAGTGCAGTTAGCGGTTTGCTGGATTGCCCTCTAAATATATAGACATTGCATTAAAAGTCTAGTACGTCTATCGTCAGGGTTATTTAGAATTAATTCCCTATTGCCACATTTATCTAATTGTCAGCATTTCGTATTCAAAGATATACAGAATGTAACCCTGGGAAACGGGATAGCTATTCTCCAGCCAATATAAGTATTAATACTTGTAGGATTGTAACAATTGTATTTCCACAATGTAATATTGATCACCAAAATAAAGGCCGATTTGCAGTTGGCAATTTACTTAATTGCCCCTAAATAGGTACACTTTAACATATGAAGCCCAAGGCTTCTATTGTTTGATCTCCAAGTAACAAGGAGTTTGGCAATAGGTCGGTGGATACCGCAAATACAACTGGAGTGCAACCCGCACTTAGATTGCCTATAATTGCCACCCAAAAGCTGTAACTAGGTAGCCAAAATAATGTTTGTCAAAATCAGCACATTCCGGTTGTATACTTGAAAGAATATTTCACCGTAGGAATCCACACCAGTGGTCCAAAAATAGACATAAGCAGACAATAGATTGCAGGTTAAATCCTATATATTGCTGATGTTTCCCTGGGTAGATCAAGATAAATTCATTTCTATTCTGTCCCTAAATACATACATAAAGATGCTGATTTACATGATAGATATATGCTGCATGATAGCAATCATACGATCATTAGAGTCACCAAAAAGTGAATAAGTGCACCCGTAGCAAGGCATGTTAGACAGTGCCAGAGAGGGAATATCAATAACTTGAAATTTTGTGGAGTGGAACTAGTCAAACATCACCCTAGGGGGGGCAATTATGACCTCCACTTGAGACGTAGGGAATGTTTCTGGACATATACTTTACATACGTTGGCACCAGAAGGTCTTAATGAAGGATTTACCTTCACTCCTTTCATCTAAACGTACGATAGACGTACTAGACTTTTAATGCAATGTCTATATATTTAGAGGGCAATCCAGCAAACCGCTAACTGCACTTGGATGGTTCTCCTATCATTGGGAGTAATATCATGTTGTGGCAATGAATCAAATCTCTGCTAATTAACTAATTCCTTACTGTGTCCCAATAATAGATGCCTTGGGCTATACAAGCAATGTGTACCTATTTACGGGCAACTAAGCAGATTGTCAATTGCTAATCGTTGTATTTTGTCTGACATTTTATGGTGCAAACACGACTGCTTTAAATCTTACAAATATCTATACAACAGTGGATTGGCGAACAGACATCTCCCCTTTCTTTTTCTAATGGGTCTAATTTGTATACCGTAAAAACGATTTTTGTTAATCTTGGTACACGTGCCAAACAGGAAGTCATTCTCAACCAACCCTAATAATAGACGTTCTGGGTTATATACGAATGTGTATTAACTTAGGGGGCAAATAAGCACTAATTGATGTCCCCTTCGTTCTAGGGACCACCACATCTTTGTCAATACAATTGTAACAACTTTTCCTATAAGAACCCCCAATTTTCGTTGTTTGGCTAACAGCTAAATATTCATAAAGGGTCTCATTTGTACTACTTCCAAGCGACTGCTGCTCAATCACGTGTGACACCAGAGAGCTAAGGATTTGAACTCTGTCTGATCTGAGAACAATTTGTTTAATGCTGAAGTATCAACGCTATTTATCCAAGAAGTATAACCTGCTATAAGTATATCTCTAATAGAGTATTTATTTACAACCCATCTTGATAAGGTTCATATCCCTACAAATCGAGTTTTTGCACGATCTACATCATCGATTAATCCCTAAATAGTGTATACACATTTATTTTTCCCATTGCTATACCATTAGCGGGCCCAATTCTGTGATTGCCTATCTGTCAATCTATCAATCTAGTGACATGCACCCATACTAGTATGCCCATTATTAAGAAGTCAGAGTGGTGAACTATGTTAACCAATTATCGCAATTATTCAATATCCAAAGGGTCTACTCTACTAATTCATGATACTCAAACTCTTTGGATGTTTTGTTTGCTAGGTCATACACATACAATTTACAGGGCGTACTTGTAAGCTTGCCATGCTATCATACTTAGATCATTAGGTAGTCATTAGCACCATAACACTCATTACTCACTATCTGTTTACATGTTTATTTGTGTTGTTTATGTTAAATATATCAATAAAGAATATTTTTATAGAACTTATTATCTAAATTACAGTAAAATTTATTGATTACCAGCATTCAGTGGCATCAGTCTAATTAGCCAGTTCGGCAAGATAAAAATAGCCACTTCCTCTTGTTCTCGCGTCTTTCTATATTAGTTTTCCCAGCCTACGCAATTTGCATAGCAGGACGTTTCCCCGCTGCACTAATTGCGTAAACTGCTCTTGATGTGTGCAGCACCCGTCAGAGACAAGTGCTGTCTATTTCCTGGTCACTGCTCATTAGTGCCGCAGAGACTGATAGAGCATTGGAAAAGCTTGGACCAATGGGAAAGCACCATTGGTCCAAGCCATTCCAAAAAAACGCCTGCATTAGAGGACTGCCTCTGATTGACAGGAAGGGACACATCTATCAGCTAGACAAGCCCCTTCCTGTCAATGATAGGCCAGGCAGCCCTACAATGCAGGCTGTGAAAAGATTGCATGATGGACGACCCCTGACTGGCTGCATGGGGAGCTGCAGTTCAGGAACCTGGCACAGGGGTGCCCCGTTCTGCCACTCAGATCTGCATCAGCTGGGGATGCCCATTTATACCTGAAGGAAAGGGTTAACATTTGCCTCTACAGATTGAGCTATGTCTGCACATAGAGTTGTCAAATACCATTTATTGCACTTTGTTCCCTGACTCTGCATGGTGAACACTATGCCCTTATATGTATATGTCCAGCTGTTATGTAATGTTTACATTGCTGTGCATGACTGTGCAAAAGGGTCCTAACCATCTATATAACCCTCAGTAAAACTTGGGTGGGGCAGAAGAGCCCACTGACTACCTTGCTGTGTGTTTCATTTCTTCATCCGTGGGCTATTCTCCGCTGCAGCGTAAACTCGATATTTCCTCTTCTGAAGCTGCTACCAGGCTAGATCAGGGATCTAGACATGAAGCGGATTTACCCTAACAATACCCCAGGCTGGTTATTGTCTGTTAACTGGGGCTGGAAGAATGCACATCTGCCCCCCAGGAGCGATCTGAGGAGGTGCAGCAGCCTCCCCCTCTGCCAGGTGCCCATGCTGGAATAAGAGCTGACACTGAGAAGGAGGGCATAGGTTTGACTTTGCAGGGATCATGGGCACAGGGTTCTGCAGCAGGAGGCAGAAGGGTCTGCTCCAGACTATCTCCTGTCTTCTAGCAATGATGGTGCTGGCAAGTGGAGCTTTCCTCTTACATGGTCCAGAAAGCCAAGGAGTCAGAGATGCAAGCTTTGAAATTCAAGCAGCAGCAGGAAGCCCTCTTTGCCCAGCTGCAAAGTAAGTGACCTCACTGGGGGAGAGAGTGTTAATGATGGGGAGGGAGAGGCCATGGCTTTCCCTCCTGCGTGAGGATTTCCTGATGTTCAGATAGTGCTTAGCTGCCAATCTGTATGATGTATTGTATCTCAAGCCAGGCTGCCTGGGGAGGGACAGGACAGGCGGGGGACTCAGCAGATGCAAAGTTGCCAGCAAGACTCTCATAACTCATCTTCTACCAGATCTGTCAGATCACAGCGTGTGCTTCATGGGTCACTGGCTTGGGGCTGGGGTGTCAGATCTCCATTTTGCTCCCTGGTCAGTGCCTGAAAGTGCTGCCCTGCAGTGTGCAGAAGTCAGGTTGGGTCAGTAGTTTTCCAGTTGGGTCAGTGATTTGCTTTCCCTTCAGTATAATATGAATGACGCAAAAATGTATAGGTGCTTTAAGGAAACCTAATGGATGTGGCCAGGCTCCTCTTAATAATACTTTGTTATAGGGGCAGCATATAGAGAGGTGTGTGTGTGTGCGCTCTTACAGTGCCAGTCTATCTTTACACACACCCTTTCTTTCACATGCTGTGTGTATGTATATTTATATCTCCAATTCATATGTGTGTTTTTTTTTTGCCAGGGGCAAGCGTTGGGTTAACCTTTTATGAGCCTGAAATACTGAATAGAGTGTAAGCTATAGTGAGCCAGCACAATGATTCAATAATGCTAGCAGGGTTATTCAGAGAGAAGTGAAAACCTTGAGAATTGGCAGGAGAATCTAGACCAAATAGCCAATTTGGAAAGTGAGATAAATGGGAGAATTTTTCTGGTTTGGCTATTTTGACCTAGAATTTTGCATTCTCCAGTCATTCTCCTGAGCTTCACCGCTCTCAGAATAACCCTGTATGAAAACAAGTCTAGGTACAAGGACCCAGGACTGTAGATTCTTCATTTAGGAAGTCTTTGCCAATGCAATTTAGAAGGCATATTGTTAGATAATTGTTCTGTATAAAGGAGCGAGAGGTCTGTGGGATCAGAATCGGCTTCCAGTCAGTCCTTACTCGCAGTGTCTGTCTTTCTGATGTACTAAATGCCTGAAGCCTCCTCTTTGGGAGCTATGAGGTTTTCTGGCTGTTTTGTATTTGTATATCTGGCTCTGATACTAGCCAGTGCCTCACCAGCCACTGACCTCACCACACGTCACTGGAGTGGGGGCAATATACCCTTTCTATATCACTGTTACATGGATGAGTCTCCGAGTGGGGGCAACATACCCTTTCTATATCACTGTTACATAGACGAGCATCCGCATGGGGGCAATATACTCTTTCTATATCACTGTTACATGGACTAACCTCCGCGTGGGGTCAATATACCCTTTATATATCACTGTTAAATGGACAAGCCTCCGCGTGGGGGCAATATACCCTTTATATATCACTGTTACATGGACGAGCCTCCGCGTGGGGGCAATATACCCTTTATATATCACTGTTACTGCCCCCATGGGGAAGGATCCCAAGTCTCCGAGCTGTTTCAGGAGTCTCCCTCAAGTGAATGTGGGTTCCAAACACTTCAGGAACTCCCGGATTTGGGAGAGGTGGGATCTGTTGCAGCCGGAGGGCAGGCTTTGTATAAGTCAATCATTGAAGATTGATATAAAACCGAGCATGCGCCCTCCATGCAGCACACCGGGAGATGTAGTTTTCTTCAGCTCCAGCAGGCTCGCCCTCCAATAGCCAGTCCCCCGAATGAGCTCCACCTCATCGTCATCCCCTCCTGACGTCCTTGCAGAGGTGCCGCGCGATCCTCCTTACATTCTGAATGTAGAACCACGTGGCGCCTCTGCAGTGACGTCAGAACGCAGCAACAATGAAGTGGAGCTCATTTGGGGGGGCTGGCTATCTGATAGCTACACCTGGGGCAGGGGCTTCGTGAGTGTGAGTGCAGACTCCTGCCTGGGGTCCCTGCTACTCTCCATGGGTGTATTGCAGTTCTCCACTCCCAGTTTGGCCGGCTGATTAATGGCGTTCGGCAGTCAGTTCAGTGGATCATCGGCTGCGTTCATCAGATTGCGGCTGCATTCAGCGGATTGCTGTCTGTTCAACGAATTGCGGCTGCGTTCAGTGGATTGCGGCTGCTTTCAGCGATCTGTTCAGCGTTTCGTTGGCTGCGTCAGTCAGGTTTATTGGCGGATCCCTGCTACACATTCCGTAGACCTTGCGGTGGATGCTGAATGCACCGCAGGGAGAGGCAATTGAACTCGCTGGAGGGAGACGGAAAATTTAATGAAATTAATTGATAACATAAATGTAAGGGAATCTATAAAGTAGTAACGGCTCATTAACCCCCGAAATGCTACCAAACCAGGGGAAAACATTGTGATTAACACACAGCCTCCCCATTAACCCCTGAGATGCCATTACAGCTGAAATAACCATAAAATGCCATAAAACCAAGAGAAATGAAATAAAAGTGTGAAAAAAGGAGCAATTTTTATTTAATAAATTATTGGTGATTAATAATACACATTATACGGTCATGGTGGGTATCAGACTCTGCTCCTTCAAATGACACCTCAAGCAGCCCGCTGCCATGCTCTGGGACGGAGATACTGGGCTCCAAAGGACCCCCGGGTCTCCTGCAATCCAAGCTTCCCCCAGGGGAGAAAGCAGCAATCCCCACCCAGAGTCTGTGACTCTCAGTGCGGGGAGAGGTGCTGGGACAGGGCGGCTGATACACTCCCTCCCTGTGAGTGGGGGGGGCGGCTGCTTGCTGGGGGAGGCACTGGGACGACTGGTTCCCTCCCTCTCTCCCAGTGTATAGGATAGGGGGGAGGAGATGTGCTGGGATGGGGCGTTTCTTTACCCTACCTTCCGCGTGAGTGACAGGTGAGGGGGAGCTGAGATGGGCGGGTGCTTGCCTCCTTTCCTGCCCCCTTACGTGACGTCTCTGCGGGGATGGATGTGGGAGGAGGGGGCTGGTTTTCAGGTCCACCAATCGGCAATGCGCCCTCTCGGCCAAGCCTCCCATCACTCGGGGGGTTGTCCTCCTTTGCGGCGATCCACCAATCAGGGGTCGTCCCTGGGGCCGCGCCTCCTGTTTTGTGGGCGTGTCTGACGCTTTCTGAAGTGGGTAGCTCGATCTGAGGGGCAGCTTTATTTGCCAGAAAACATGTGTTGTGTCAGACTTTCCCCTAACTTCTCTTCCTTCAAACGCTCCCTTAAAACGTTCCTATTTAGGGAAGCGACCCCCCAACTCACTGACGCAACCATCAATCACTCTCACCTTACAGTCCTCTCCTCCTGTTTCCAACCCCAACCCTCCTAGATTGTGAGTTCCTACGGGAATAGGCCCTCATCTCCTCCTGTACTGTTTGTCAAATGTTGTTCAATGTATTGTAACCCTGTCTATACTGTGCTTATTGTACAGCGCTGCGGAATATGCTGGCGCTTTATAAATAAAGAATAATAATAATAATCTGGTTCCTGGTCGAGAGTTGTTCAAAGCAGCCTTCGGCAAGAATCGGAACTCCACCTCCCCAAGCTCCTGTAATCTGTCATCTGTTCGCCTGAGCGAACTCACGCCCCTGCATGGCGACAGAAGTGCCAGAGCCTGGGGAGGTGGAGTTCCGATTTTTGCCGAAGGCTGCTTGGAACAACTCTTGACGAGGAACCAGATCCGACACAACATCGTTTACTGTATATCACATAATAGACACATCCAGGGCTCAGAATCCCCAGAGCTCTGCCTCTGCGCAATATATATATATTCCGGGTTAAAGGTCATTTCAGGTTTTGCTGCTCCTCTATAGAGCGGTGGCGACTGGTTTCTACCATTTCAGTGTGAGCTCAGGCTAGTTGTAGTCATTATGCAGGACCTCGCCACTAGGGGCAATATGTCTTTTCACATGTTAGCAAACTAGGCTGTTCAGTGAGAGCTTCACATCCCTCAGCAGGGACCGGTCCTTGTAGGGGATTCAAACTAGTCGCTACCGTTTCTGGAGGTGTGTTTGAGGGGCGGCAGCATGAGTTATACAATGTAGTAAGTTTCTGAAGGTATGTTTGCGGGGCAGCAGCATCAGTTATACAATGTAGTAAGTTTCTGGAGGTGTGTTTGCGGGGCGGCATGCATGAGTTGTAAAATGTAGTAAGTTTCTGAAGGTATGTTTGCGGGGCGGCATGCATGAGTTGTAAAATGTAGTAAGTTTCTGAAGGTATGTTTGCGGGGCGGCATGCATGAGTTGTAAAATGTAGTAAGTTTCTGAAGGTATGTTTGCGGGGCGGCATGCATGAGTTGTAAAATGTAGTAAGTTTCTGAAGGTATGTTTGCGGGGCGCAGGCATGAGTTATACAATGTAGTAAGTTTCTTTAGGTGCGTTTGCGGGGCGCAGGCATGAGTTATACAATGTAGTAAGTTTCTGGAGGTGTGTTTGCGGGGCGGCTGCATGAGTTATACAATGTAATAAGTTTCTGGAGGTATGTTTGCGGGGCGCAGGCATGAGTTATACAATGTAGTAAGTTTCTGAAGGTATGTTTGCGGGGCGCAGGCATGAGTTATACAATGTAGTAAGTTTCTGGAGATGCGTTTGCAGGGCAGCTGCATGAGTTATAGAATGTAGTAAGCTTCTGGAGGTGTGTTTGCGGGGCGGCTGCATACACTACATCTCCGTATTCAATAGCTGGCATAAGCATTTGCTGTACAATCTGCTTTCTTACCGCGGGGCTCAGGCAGGATTTGTTTCTGTACAGGGCACCTAGTTTGGGGTAATGTTTAGATGAACGTTTTTCGATGTGGGGCCAAAGGATAGATTTGGGTCTAACCACATACCTAGATATTTGAGAGAAGTGACTGTGGTCAGCGTGCCCAGTGGTGGAACTGATGCCATAGTGATCCACACGGGCACTATGATCTGCAGCCGAGTGGGACCCGGTGAGGAATGTAACTGGTAAACAGGGGCGGATTGACCCGAGGGCTGGCGGGTTGATGGGGGCCCGGTTTCGGCATGTACTTGCTGGCTCTGTGTGCTGCCACCTTTATTTAATCCCCTAGCAACAGTATCTGACATCTGGAGACCGAAACCGGAGCCCAGTGCGTTTCAGTCTGCCGTGGTAGCGCTACTTGCTGAAGCCATATGGAGAAAACGTCTACTCACACAAAGGCACAGGTACTCACCAGCATCTTTTGAGTCCCACATGCAGGCCCTGCTGCGTGGTGAGGGACAATGTTAAACTCTGCCCCCTCATCCTCCAGGAGCTTCAGACAGAGGGCTCTTGCATGTTACTCAGCTGCTCTATGAATCCAGCAAGCAGGCACCGGGGTTTAAAAATCGTATGTGAGCAGCAGGAAACCAAATACTGAATGCTATTCACTTACAAGTCAGAGTTGCATTAATTAGTTTGCGCGGCCCACCAATGTGCAGGGCTTGGGGGAACAGGACCTAGTGACATTACCCAAGGGACAACCCTGAAGATGTATAGCCCAAACACAGGATTGTTATATGTGTATATAGTATTCTAAGCCTCCACTTTGACTCTGCTGAGCCATTTCACCCAGTCTGCTATTTTGATCATTTTCTGCTCATCATGTTGAAACGTGATTTGATACCTCGGTCAGTCCCTGAAGGATAGTGTCACCCTCAATAAAACAGATTATTCACTATAACGTGCCTCTGGAAAAGGTATAAAATAGGGAGAAATAATAAAGGAAATAATTACACTCCACTCATTACTGTGAGTTTTATTGCTGTGCAGCTCTGTGATACGCTCATACACACTGCAAATTACTGAGAGTTTTATTGCTGTGCAGCTCTGTGATACGCTCATACACACTGCAAATTACTGAGTTTTATTGCTGTGCAGCTCTGTGATACGCTCATACACACTGCATATTACTGAGAGTTTTATTGCTGTGCAGCTCTGTGATACACTAATACACACTGCGCATTACTGTCAGGGTTATTCAAAGGGAATCAAAAAGTTACTGCACGTTCGGTAACTTTTGTTTGGTTCAATTTTGGCTTGATTCAGCGATCCCTTGTTCGGCGACCCTGCGGTGTATTCAGCAAGTACCACAAGGCCGTCGAATTGCAGGGGAAAGCTGCCGAAAAGTTGCCGAACACTCACAGCAAAACTGGCGAATGCACGCCAAAACCCGCAAAAACATCCCGCCGAAGATGCTGGAAAAACCCGAGCAGGAGCCGATCACACACAGCGAAGCCGCCGGAAAAAGCCGACACCGCAGACGAATGCAGTAAATAAATTAGCAAAACAGTTCGCATGAATGTTTGAAAAGTGAAACGCTGTTTGCAAAGAAACTACTGAGCGAAAATGTCTGAAATTTACATATAAAATCCAATGAATGAGAACAAAAAGGCTGTTACAGAAAAAAATAAATTTAAATTAAAAATCGGATTTTTAATAAAAAAAATCCAGAAAGATGCTTAAAATATCCTAAAAAAATCTATAAATAAAGAGACTCTTTGCTGCAGAATTTTATAATGAACGTTTTATTAGATATTAAAAATATTCCCGTTTTAATTCAATATTGAAGCCTATGGGATTCGCCTGAATAAACCTGCCGAATTAAACCACCGAATGGCAGGGAAATTCGGCAACTTTTCACTTCTGGTTTGTGCTCTCTGAATAGATGAAGCATTGCTTCTCTATGGGGATTCACAGGCACCGTATGTGCAGGCAATTCGCCAGGATTTGGCGAATTGCCTGCTCTCTGAATAGCCGAATGGCAAAGAAAGGTAACCGAACGCTGAATTTCAGCATTCGGTTACTTTTCTCCAGCAATTCGGATCTCTTTGGATAACCCTGTGTGAGGTTTATTGCTGTGGAGCTCTGTGATACGCTCATACAGTGATATATTCTGATTATCTCACATTAATATTTTGAATAAATGATCCTATATGCTACTGGCGTGGTTTATTCTTATCATACAAAGTAAAAAGCAACCCCCCCCCCTTTACAGCTATAACAGCGTCTACTCTTCTAGGAAGGCTTTCTGAAGGGTTTCTGTGGGGAGTCTTGCCACTCATCCAGTGAAGTATTTGTGAGGTCAGACACTGATGATGAAGGAGAAGGACTGACTCACAATCTCCATTCCATACCAAAGGTGATCCATGTGGTTGAGGTCAGGGCTCTGTGTCAAGAATTCAACAACAAACTCATCCGTCTGTGTCTTTATGGGTCTTGCTTTGTGGACTAGAGCGCATTGAAGCCGGAAAAGAAAAGGGCCTTCCTCAATCTGTGCCTTCAAAGTTGGAAGCTTAGCATTGTCCACAATGTCTTGGTATGATGAAGCTTTAAGATTTCCTTTCAATGGAAGGGGCCGAGACCAACCCCTGAAGAACAGCCCCATATCATTAACCCTCCTTATTCACCAATCTTTACAGCTGGCACGAGGCAGCGTTCTGAATTAAAGCCAATAAAAGTTTGGAATTCTTCAGCTATGGATGTACCCCAGCACCTGGTGACCCCATGACTCAGGTGTTTGGGTGTCTCTGACCCTCCCGGGGGGTCTGGTCACTCTGTCCGGCTTCTCTCAGGTCTGGAATCTGGTTTGTTCCCTCTACACAAGTATCGAATATTGGGGAAATAATGACATGGACACAAAGGGTTAAGCCATAATATCTCGATTCAGTGCAGTGCGTCGCTCAATATATAGGCACAAGTAAACAAGGGCAGGTTACAGAAACACCCAATCAGAATTGTATACATGTAGGCACTTTTCTCTAAATATCCCTTCTGCGGCAAGAAAGCTAAAGTGATGATTTCTTAGTTTGTCTTGTTAGTAAGAAACAGGGCTCGGGTGAGGGAGCGGGGGAGCTGCAAGTTGCTTCTGTTCAAACACACAGAGTAAATGGAGAAAGACAGAAATTAATCTTAATTGTACAATCCCTTTCACACAGCATTAACTCTACAGGTCAATATCTTTACAACAGACAAGTGCCAAGGGGTTAACAGCCAGGAGAAATCATCAGTCATGCCAGAAGTCATACACAGGAGATCCGATAAACATACACAAAGAACACACTGACAAGAGTGAAAACCACATCAGGGCAAGGAACCAGGGCTCAAGCATCTCAGTGCCCGCATCAGTGACCCTCAGCAGTGATTGGCTTCTATTTCATTCAGAGGCTGGCCAGCGAGGAAGGTGCTTCCGGCACTCAAGACACTGCTGCATGGGACGTGACAGAACCCCCCTCTACTGGAGGCCACCGGACAACCACCAGGAGAAAAAGGGGTGAGAGGCACGCCCCAGTATTTACAAACAGAATGGCCTCCTCCTTCCCACACATACGCCCTCGTGTAATAGAAAATATCTGGAGAAGGGTCAGAGAAATCGGGTTTCAGCCAGAGTCTGGGGGGTTGGATGGAATCAGGGGAAACAAAGGAATCCATTACTTACCGATGCACATAAGGAAAAGAACACAGTGTATACAACATGACACTACAATAAACACATATAGGAATAATTAGTATAACAGACATCAGGGAGATGGGACACAAAAAACACAAATACTCTGCACCTTGAATAGTAGGTACATGTTGTCTTCAAAATAGAAGGGCTCTGGAAAACAACATAACACATCAGGCCCACACCTCCCAAATGCTTCTTGAAGTCCTTGTATCCAAAGTCTAAAGTGACTACTGTCAAAAGTAAATAAGACGTGTGTCCAGATACGTTTATCCATGTTGTGGATATGAGTAAATTCTCTTCTGTTTGCACAGTCAGGTGTGTAAATGCTACTGTTTCAAAACCTTTCCCACATTCTTGCCATGAAAATGACTTTGCATCAATATCAATGAATAGATGAATGAATTCTCCCATGTACAGAAAGCTCACTCTTTCTTCTAAAACATTTCCCACATTCAGAACATGCAAACGGCTTCTCTTCTGTATGAACTCTCTCATGCTCAGTAAGCTCACCCTTTGTTCTAAGACATTTCCCACATTCAGAACATGCAAACGGTTTCGCTCCTGTATGAACTCTCTCATGTACAGTAAACTCACTCTTTCTTCTAAAACATTTCCCACATTCAGAACATGAATATGGCTTCTCTCCTGTATGAATTTTCTCATGTACAGTAAGCTGACTCTTTGTTCTTAAACATTTTCCACATTCAGAACATTCAAACGGCTTCTCCCCTGTATGAATTTTCTCATGTACGCGAAGCTCACCCTTTGTTCTAAAACATTTCCCACATTCAGAACATGCAAACGGCTTCTCCCCTGTATGAATTTTCTCATGTACAAAAAGCTCACCCTTTGATTTAAAACATTTCTCACATTCAGAACAAGCAAACGGCTTCTCTCCTGTATGAATTCTCTCATGTACATGAAGCTCACTCTTTGTTCCAAAACATTTCCCACATTCAAAACATGCAAATGGCTTCTCTCCAGTATGAATTCTCTCATGTACAGTAAGCCCACACTTTCTTACAAAACATCTCCCACATTCAGAACATGAATATGGCTTCTCTCCTGTATGAATTCTCTCATGTACATGAAGCTCACTCTTAGTTCCAAAACATTTTCCACATTCAGAACATGCAAACGGCTTCTCTCCTGTATGAATTCTTTCATGTACAGTAAGGTCACTCTTTGTTCCAAAACATTTCCCACATTCAAGACATGCAAACGGCTTCTCTCCTGTATGAATTCTCTCATGTACAGTAAGCTCACTCTTTGTTCTAAAACATTTCCCACATTCAGAACATGAATATGGCTTCTCTCCTGTATGAATTCTCTCATGTACATGAAGCTCACTCTTTGTTCCAAAACATTTCCCACATTCAGAACATGCAAACGGCTTTTCTCCTGTATGAATTCTTTCATGTACAGTAAGGTCACTCTTTTTTCCAAAACAACTCCCACATTCAAGACATGCAAACGGTTTCTCTCCTGTATGAATTCTCTCATGTACAGTAAGCTCACCCTTGCTTCTAAAACATTTATCACATCCAGAACATGCAAACGGCTTCTCTCCTGTATGAATTCTCTCATGTACAGTAAGGTCACGTTTTGTTCCAAAACATTTCCCACATTCAGAACATGCAAACGGCTTCTCTCCTGTATGAATTCTCTCATGTACGGTAAGGTCACGTTTTGTTCCAAAACATTTCCCACATTCAGAACAAGCAAACGGCTGGTCTCCTGTATGAATTCTCTTATGTACAGTAAGCTTAACCTTTGTTCTAAAACATTGCTCACATTCAGAGCAAGCAAACGGCTTCTCTCCTGTATGAATTCTTTCATGTATAGTAAGGTCACTCTTTGTTATAAAACATTTTTCACATTCAGAACATGCAAATGGTTTCTCTCCTGTATGAATTTTCTCATGTACAGTAAGTTTACCCTTTACTCTAAAACATTTCCCACATTCAGAACATGCAAACGGCTTCTCTCCTGTATGAATTCTCTCATGTACATGAAGCTCACGCTTTGTTCCAAAACATTTCCCACATTCAGAACATGAAAACGGCTTTTCTCCTGTATGAATTCTCTCATGTACAGTAAGATCACCCTTGCATCTAAAACATTTATCACATCCAGAACATGCAAACGGCTTCTCTCCTGTATGAATTCTCTCATGTACAGTAAGCTCACCCTTGCTTCTAAAACATTTATCACAACCAGAACATGCAAACGGCTTCTCTCCTGTATGAATTCTCTCATGTATAGTAAGATCACCCTTGCATCTAAAACATTTATCACATCCAGAACATGCAAACGGCTTCTCTCCTGTATGAATTCTCTCATGTACAGTAAGGTCACGTTTTGTTCCAAAACATTTCCCACATTCAGAACATGTAAACGGCTTCTCTCCTGTATGAATTCTCTTATGTACAGTAAGGTCACGTTTTGTTCCAAAACATTTCCCACATTCAGAACACGCAAACGGCTTGTCTCCTGTATGAATTCTCTTATGTACGGTAAGCTTACCTTTTGTTCTAAAACATTTCTCACATTCAGAGCACGCAAACGGCTTCTCTCCTGTATGAATTCTTTCATGTATAGTAAGGTCACTCTTTGTTATAAAACATTTCTCACATTCAGAACATGCAAACGGCTTCTCTCCTGTATGAATTCTCTCATGTAGAGTAAGATTACCCTTTGTTCTAAAACATTTCCCACATTGAGAACATGCAAACAGCTTCTCTCCTATGTGAACTCTGTCTATATCTAGACTTCCATTTGTGCTTAAATATTTCTCAATTTCAGGGCATTGAAATGTTTTTCTTCCAATATGAGCTGTGTGAGTTTGGGGAAGTTCTGACCCAAAAGAATTTGTAAAATCAGAATGAACCAATATGTCTGAATAAGGATCATTTTTTTGGACAGTCCCATGTGACAGCTCAGAATTCTCTGGTTCGTTTTGATATTCTTGGAAATCCAGAGTTTCAGTCTTGATTATTTCCTCCCGTTTTATTGAAAAAGGCTTCATGAGGTTTTCTTCAACATATGATACAGATTCTTCAAAAATTACTCCTGCAGACATTTTCAGACTCTTGCTGTACTCCTGCAAAATAACACAGGTTCTATTAGCAGTATAGACTTTGTGTAATAATGTGAGGGTAGGGCAGGTGTGACGGGTCGGCCGCCACTTCTTTAATCTGTTTAGTGTATATATATAATATATATATATGTAAATTAGGTAGGCCGTGTTAGTTCAGATGCCAAAATCCCGAGTATATTTGTCTGTAGTGATACGTTTTTTATTGGACTAACGTTACATTTAAAATACAAGCTTTCAAAAGTGATCCTCCCTTCGTCAGGTCTAGAAGCTTACTGATCAGAATTAAAATTTGGGACATTCATCGGGCGCACAGTTGGGGTGTTAGATGTTGTACATTGCCAAATGGCATGGTCGCCACTCCATCCAAAACCTCAGAATTAAAATCCTCAAAGGCCATTTTAAAGACCACCGGGAATGCAAAACCTTATGAAATGAAAATGATCACATATTTCAACAGTATAAAACAAGGACTTAATGTAGATTTGGGTTTTTTAACCCACTATAATAACGTCACATAATATTCAGAATTCTGGTTGGGGCTTGGTTTTCTCTCTCCTGCTTTGTTTTTTTTTCTTATTTTTCTGTGTCTTCCCCATACTCACTGTTTTGTGGTTTTTTTTGTTTGTTTTGTCCTTTCACATTCCCTTTGAAGTGGACATGATTTCATCACTGTTGTCTTATGTGCCCTAGACAATTAAATGTTCTTTTTGCTGTTTCCCCCCCTCTGACCATGTCATTTGGCGATGTACAACATCTTACACCCCCAACTGTGCGCCCGATGAATGTCCCAAATTTTAATTCTGATCAGTAAGCTTCTAGACCTGACGAAGGGAGGATCACTTTTGAAAGCTTGTATTTTAAATGTAACGTTAGTCCAATAAAAAAGGTATCACTACAGACTGCTATACTCGTGATTAATATACAGTTGCAAGAAAAAGTATGTGAACCCTTTGGGATTAAGTGGAGTTTTGCATGAATTGGTCATAAAATGTGCTCTGATCTTCATCTAAGTCACAACAATTTGAAAAACACAGTCTGCTTAAAATAATACAACACAAACATTATATGTTTTCATGTGTTTATTGAACAGAACATCTACAACATATCTATTATTAAGAGAGTAGACAGGGTAATCTGTCGCGCTGATCGCCTTAACCGGTCAGTTTGCTGTCTGCCGGGTGCCCGTGTTAAGCATGTGGTTGACAGAGTTGATAGATTATTGGGAGGGGCTGGAGATGACCCAGCTGTCATGGTCCATATTGGTACCAATGACAAAGTAAGAGGAAGATGGAAGAACCTGAAGAATGATTTCAGAGAATTAGGAAGTAAACTGAAGAAGAGGTCCTCCAAGGTAGTATTTTCTGAGATCCTACCTGTGCCACGTGCTACAGTGGAAAGGCAGCGGGAGAACAGGGAGGTCAATGCGTGGCTTAAAGCTTGGTGCAGGAAGGAGGGCTTTGGGTTTTTAGAGCACTGGGCTCATTTTGCACTGGGGTACAATCTGTATAGTCGTGATGGATTGCACCTGAATGGAAGAGGGTCTGCTGTGCTAGGGGAGAGGATGGTTAAAAGGTTGGAGGAGACTTTAAACTAGTGGAAGGGGGGGAGGGATACAGTATCTTACAAAATGGAGACAGAGCAGATAGTGGAAGGGTTTCAGTTCAGACTAAGGGGTGTGGAGCCGGGGGGATGGGTAATGTAAGAACAGTGGAGGCATGTAATGTAAAGTCGCATTCAGCATGTGTGGGTAGAGATAACATTAAATGTATGCTTGCTAATGCAAGGAGCCTCAATAACAAGATGGGGGAACTAGAGGTAATAGCATACACTAAGCAATACGACATTATAGGAATAACAGAAACGTGGTGGGACGAAACGCATGACTGGGCTGTAAACTTAAACGGTTATACATTGTTTAGAAAGGATAGGAAACATAAGAAAGGGGGTGGAGTGTGTTTATATGTAAATCAGGATTTAAAGCCTAATATTACACAACTGGAAAGCGATGAGGGAAATGTGGAATCCTTATGGGTTAATATTTCGTTGGGGAATAAACAGGGAAGTCAACTATTGGTTGGCATATGCTATAAACCACCTAATATAGATAATGATGAGGAAGAACAACTGTTAGAGCAAATTAGGAAGGCTGCAGATCGTGGTAGCACTTTAATTATTGGATATTTTAATTACCCGGACATTAATTGGGATAGTGGGACTAGTAATTCAGCAAAGGGAATCCGGTTCCTGAACATTTTAAATGATACTTTTATGTCACAACTGGTAGCAACACCAACTAGAGAGGATAACTGTCTGGACCTGGTTATAACAAATAATGTGGATCTTTTCTCAAATATTAATGTAAAGGAACAGTTGGGAAACAGTGACCATAATATGGTGACTTTTGAAATAAACTCAAAAAAACACATTCATAAGGGGCAGCTAAAACATATAATTTTAAAAAGGCCAACTTTATTAAAATAAAGGAAGCTCTCAATGTCATTGACTGGCAGAAACTCTTTCATGGGAAAAACACTGAGGATAAGTGGAATATCTTTAAACTAACACTAGAAAAGTACACATCACAATATATTCCACTGGTTAATAAATATAAAAGAAACAGACTGAAACCAATGTGGCTTAGTAGGAAGGTAACCAAGGAAATGAAAAATAAAAAGAAGGCATTTAAAGCTTTTAAATTTGATAAATCTGAGGCATCCTATAAAGCATATAGGGCAGCCAATAAAGCATGTAAAAATGCGATTAGATGGGTTAAACTAGAAAATGAAAAAGAAATAGCCAAAGAGAGCAAGACCAACCCTAAAAGATTCTTTAGGTACATAAATTCTAAAAAACTGTAGGTTCACTAAAATCTGAGTCAGGGTTATTGTTAACTGAAGATCAGGATAAGGCAGAAATTTTAAATGATTATTTTTCTTCAGTATTTATCAAAGAGAAACCTATAACAGGAGACATGAAATTCATTAATAAAAACTTACTAATACAAAGTGACTGGTTGACTCAGGACACGGTTTTACACAAATTAAACAATGTGAATGTGAATAAAGCCCCAGGGCCAGATGGAATTCACCCACGAGTACTGAGAGAGCTATGTGTTGAAATATGTAAACCTCTGTTCTTAATCTTTCAAGATTCTTTTCTTTCAGGAATAGTACCAGAGGATTGGAGAAAAGCTGACGTGGTCCCTATATTTAAGAAAGGTTTAAAATTTGTGCCTGGGAATTATAGACCTGTGAGCTTAACATCTGTGGCTGGGAAAGTATTTGAGGGGTTACTAAGGGATAATATTCAGGAATTTATTGGGAGGTATAATGTAATTGGCAAAAATCAGCATGGTTTCATGAAACACAGATCATGTCAGACTAACCTAATTAAGTTCTATGAGGAAGTAAGTAGAAGTATAGATCAGGGGGTCGCAGTGTGATAGTGTCAGTATAGATCAGGGGGTCACAGTGTGATAGTGTCAGTATAGATCAGGAGGTCACAGTGTGATAGTGTCAGTATAGATCAGGGGGTCACAGTGTGATAGTGTCAGTATAGATCAGGGGGTCACAGTGTGATAGTGTCAGTATAGATCGGGGGTCACAGTGTGATAGTGTCAGTATAGATCAGGGGGTCACAGTGTGATAGTGTCAGTATAGATCGGGGGTCACAGTGTGATAGTGTCAGTATAGATCAGGGGGTCACAGTGTGATAGTGTCAGTATAGATCAGGGGGTCACAGTGTGATAGTGTCAGTATAGATCAGGGGGTCACAGTGTGATAGTGTCAGTATAGATCAGGGGGTCACAGTGTGATAGTGTCAGTATAGATCAGGGGGTCACAGTGTGATAGTGTCAGTATAGATCAGTGGGTCACAGTGTGATAGTGTCAGTATAGATCAGGGGGTCACAGTGTGATAGTGTCAGTATAGATCAGGGGGTCACAGTGTGATAATGTCAGTATAGATCAGGGGGTCACAGTGTGATCGTGTCAGTATAGATCAGGGGGTCACAGTGTGATAGTGTCAGTATAGATCGTGGGTCACAGTGTGATAGTGTCAGTATAGATCAGGGGGTCACAGTGTGATAGTGTCAGTATAGATCAGGGGGTCACAGTGTGATAGTGTCAGTATAGATCAGGGGGTCACAGTGTGATCGTGTCAGTATAGATCAGGGGGTCACAGTGTGATAGTGTCAGTATAGATCAGGGGGTCACAGTGTGATAGTGTCAGTATAGATCAGGGGGTCACAGTGTGATCGTGTCAGTATAGATCAGGGGGTCACAGTGTGATAGTGTCAGTATAGATCGGGGGTCACAGTGTGATCGTGTCAGTATAGATCAGGGGGTCGCAGTGGATGTGATTTACTTAGATTTTGCCAAAGCTTTCGACACAGTTCCACACAAAAGGTTACTATTTAAATTGAGAAAAATTGGTCTAGATGAAAATACTTGTTCTTGGATAGAAAACTGGCTAAAAGATAGGGTACAGAGAGTGGTCATAAATGGTACATTTTCAAGATGGACACCAGTGGTAAGCGGTGTCCCTCAGGGGTCTGTTATAGGACCAATACTATTCAATTTATTTATAAATGACCTTGAGATAGGCATTGAAAGTCATGTATCAGTGTTTGCAGATGACACAAAGCTAGGAAAAGTAATACAATGTGAGCAGCATGTTACAGTATGTGCAGGTGATACAATGTGAGCAGGATGTTACTTCGCTGCAGAGGGATTTAGATAGATTGGGGGGCTGGGCACTTAAATGGCAGATGAAATTTAATCTAGATAAATGCAAAGTTATGCATTTTGGAGTGAAGAACACACAAGCAATTTATACCCTAAATGGTACGGAGTTAGGGAAATCCAAGCAGGAGAAGGATTTGGGAATAATCATAGACTTCAAACTAAGTAACAATGTGCAATGTCAAACAGCAGCCGCCAAGGCCAGCAAGGTATCGGCATGCATTAAAAGGGGAGTTCACTCACGGGATGAAAACATAATTTTGCCTCTGTATAAATCAATGGTCAGGCCGCACCTTGAATATGCCGTGCAATTTTGGGCACCTGTCTTAAAAAAAGATATTATAGCGTTAGAAAAAGTGCAGAGACGGGCAACTAAATTAATAAGGGGAATGGAAGGGTTAAGTTATGAGGAAAGACTAACAAGCTTAAACCTGTTTAGTTTAGAGAAAAGGCGCCTTAGAGGGGATCTGATAACCTTATATAAATATATACGGGGCCATTATCAACCATTGTCTGATAACCTATTCATTAACAGGACTATACATAGGACAAGGGGTCATCCATTTAGACTGGAAGAAAGAAAATTTAGCTTAAAGCATAGGAAGGGTTATTTTACGATGAGAACAATCAAGCTGTGGAATTCTCTGCCTGTTGAGGTGGTTGGGTCAGAGTCTGTACAGACTTTTAAAAAAGGACTGGATGACTTCCTGCAGACACAGAATATTAAGGGTTATAATATTTAATATGTGGGTAAAAGCTTCTTGATCCAAGGAGAAATCTGACGCCATTCTGGGGTCAAGAAGGAATTTTTTCCCAGTATGTTGCATATTTCAGACTGGGATTTTTGCCTTCTTTTGGATCAACAGCAGTAGGTTATGTGGGAGAGGCTGAACCCGATGGACGCATGTCTTATTTCAGCCTATATAACTATGTATAATATGTAAACATTCACAGTGCAGGGTGGAAAAAGTATGTGAACCTTTGAATTTAATAACTGGTTGACCCTCCTTTGGCAGCAATAACCTCAACCAAACGTTTCCTGTAGTTGCAGATCAGACCTGCACAACGATCTGGAGTAATTTTGGACCACTCCTCTTCACAAAACTGTTTCAGTGTAGCAATATTCTTGGGATGTCTGGTGTGAATCGTTCTCTTAGGCCGGCTGCACACTAGACGTTTTTTGTAACGCACTAACGCGCGTTAAAAAAAAAATCCTCGTACTCGACACTCGTCTACCCCCCCTTGCGTTATCTTCCATAGGAGGATAGCGGAGCACCCGTCGACGCGAATCCTAGCGCATCGCCATTCTAGAACGCTAGGATTCACGTCGACGGGTGCTCCGCTATCCTCCTATGGAAGATAACGCAAGGGGGCGTGACGAGCGTCGGGTACGATGTTTTTTTTTTTTAACGCGCGCTAGTGCGTTACAAAAAACGTCTTATCTAGTCTAGTGTGCACCCGGCCTTAAGGTCATGCCACAGCATTTCAATCGGGTTGAGGTCAGGACTCTGACTGGGCCACTCCAGAAGGCGTATTTTGTTTTGTTGAAGCCATTCTTTTGTTGAATTACTTGTATGCTTTGGGTCATTGTCCTGTTGCATCACCCATCCTCTGCGGAGCTTCAGTTGGCGGACAGATGGTCTTACGTTTTCCTGCAAAATGTCTTGATAAACTCTGGAATTCATTTTTCCATCAATGACAACAATCCGTCCAGGCCCTGAGGCAGCAAAGCAGCCCCAAACCATGATGCTCCCTCCGCCATGTTTTACAGTGGGGATGAGGTTTTGATGTTGGTGTGCTGTGCCTTTTTTTCTTCACACATAGGGCCATATTACATCTCTGCGAAATTGTGCTTGCGCAGGGCAATTGTTTTTGTGCACGAAAAAAAACGTTATCGCGCAAAAATTAACGTGGTATTCCTATCAGAGCGCATTTTTTCTTCCTGCAAGATTTTTTGTGCGCAAATCAACACGCAAAGCCGTTCGCAAATGAACGTTGCGTGCAGGAATCGGTGGGCAGACTGTTTTGTCACGGGATTTGTCATGGGAATCAGCCAACATCAATCACCCATTTCCAATAAAATATTTACAAACTAATAAAAAGGAAAAAAAAAATTAACAACCACCAGCCAAAAAAAGAAAAAATGAACAATGACACAATTCATAAATTTTAATGTTTGGGTATGTGTAGAATGTGTAATTGGGGGGCCTGGCCGGCTGCGAGCGAGAGTGGACATGCTTTGAAGGCGCTCAGCATGTCTTCCTCGCTTAGGGACCTCCAGCTGACTAATTTTTTTTTGAGATTTCACCCTTAAGGGTCCTGGTGTAGCTGGCCACCGGTACAGACCTGTCCGGAGCCCGTTAGGTCCCGTACCAGAGACACTGTTGGAGACTGTTGAACTGGGAATGGAACGCGGCGTGGCGGCCATCTTGCGGCCTACCTATAGCATACCTGCGGCCTTGTCCCTGACCAGGACCTTGAAGAGGAACGGGGAGATGGGGGGGCCCATGCCTCCCGGTCAACCCGGCTGTTTGTTCTGTGGAAAGGCGAGGATGGTCTGGTGAGGAGGTGGGGGGACGGATCCCCTCCCTCCACTGGCATGATTTCAGGCCTGGAGGCTTGCCTGCTGATTCTGACCGAGGCAGATGACGCGGCCCAGCTCACCAGGGAAGTGTGGCGCCAGATGATGGCGGCACTGCGAGGCTGCTAAGTGCCGTCGGAACATGGGGCAAATAGATCTGGGGATTCCCCCCTTCCCAACTGCGGCTTGTCGATCGGACGAGATGGATGTTGCAGAGAGCTGCGGAGATTTGGGGGCTTCGGGAGAGGCACTCCATCCCAGTGCTGCGGAGGATCTGCAGGACGGGGCTTCCGCCCTTGTGATGGGGATTGATGTCCCGGCGGATGTTTTGATGACTGCCCGCGTGGAGGTGCACGCAGCCCGACCAGTTTAGCTTATTAGAGAGTCACTTTACAATAATTTCAGAAACAAACTGAGGGGTAGGAGGGTCCGGAGGTGGAAGGGAGTGAGTTTGGGAAAAGGATGTTACCCGAGCGTTAGAGGGAGTGGGTTTGGGCAAAAGACCGGACCTGAATGTAGAAAGGTGTTTGTGGGAAGGGAACGGAGCAAAGGGAGAGAATGGCTGCTTCAGACCAAAGATGTGGTAGCAGGCAGGTTGGGGTGGTGGCACAGGAATACAGCTTCAAGCAAAGATAAAACAGCAGCAGTGCAGCGCCCACACCCAGGAGCAGCATCCCAGTGTTTGTGTTACAGAGAGGCAGTATCCCAGGGTTTGTGTTACAGAGTGGCAGTATCCCAGGGTTTGTGTTACAGAGTAGCAGTATCCCAGGGTTTGTGTTACAGAGTGGCAGTATCCCAGGGTTTGTGTTACAGAGAGGCAGTATCCCAAGGTTTGTGTTACAGAGTAGCAGTATCCCAGGGTTTGTGTTACAGAGAGGCAGTATCCCAGGGTTTGTGTTACAGAGAGGCAGTATCCCAGGGTTTGTGTTACAGAGAGGCAGTATCCCAGGGTTTGTGTTACAGAGAGGCAGTATCCCAAGGTTTGTGTTACAGAGTAGCAGTATCCCAGGGTTTGTTACAGAGTGGCAGTATCCCAGGGTTTGTGTTACAGAGTAGCAGTATCCCAGGGTTTGTGTTACAGAGAGGCAGTATCCCAGGGTTTGTGTTACAGAGAGGCAGTATCCCAGGGTTTGTGTTACAAGGTTTCAGGGCCAGCGCTAATGTAAGGCGGCACAGGCGGCCGCCTTACTGTCCTGGCCTGCTGCCAGTTTGAGGGGCGGAAAAATCAGATTTGCGGCGGCGCTGCAGTGTGTGTGCCTGTCTCAGTCCCATCCCTTAACACAGCAGGCACACTGTGTAATTTGGCGCCGCCCCCACACGTGATCCACATAGCCCAGGAAAACAACTGCAGGAGGAGCCACCAGCCCGCGTGCTTTCACTCTGCTGCGATGGAGGAGCCACCAGCCCGCGTGCTTTCACTCTGCTGCGATGGAGGAGCCACCAGCCCGCGTGCTTTCACTCTGCTGCGATGGAGGAGCCACCAGCCCGCGTGCTTTCACTCTGCTGCGATGGAGGAGCGAGGCAGAGAGGAGATTTATTACCAGGTGTGAATAAACTAATGGGAGGGGGGTGTAGATTAATATACTGGGGGGGGCTTTAAATTGCTGCACTGGGTCTGGGGCTGTAAATGGATATACTGGGGGGGCTGTAAATAGATATACTGGGGGGCTGTAAATAGATATACTGGGGGGCTGTAAATTGAAATACTGGGTCTGGGGGCTGTAAATAGATATACTGGGTCTGGGGGCTGTAAATAGATTTACTGGGGGGCCGTAAATAGATATACTGGGGGGCTGTAAATAGATATACTGGGGGGCTGTAAATTGCTATACTGGGTCTGGGGGCTGTAAATTGATATACTGGGTCTGGGGGCTGTAATTGATATACTGGGTCTGGGGGCTGTAAATGGATATACTGGGTCTGGGGGCCGTAAATAGATATACTGGGGGGCTGTAAATAGATATACTGGGGGGCTGTAAATTGATATACTGGGGGGGGGGCTGTAAATAGATATACTGGGGGGGCTCTAAA
Source organism: Leptobrachium leishanense (assembly GCA_009667805.1). NCBI lineage: Eukaryota > Metazoa > Chordata > Amphibia > Anura > Megophryidae > Leptobrachium > Leptobrachium leishanense. The sequence goes on along the minus strand of CM019066.1, from coordinate 57,862,218 downwards.
TAGATATACTGAGGGGCTGTAAATTGAAATACTGGGGTCTGGGGGCTGTAAATAGATATACTGGGGGGCTGTAAATTGCTATACTGGGTCTGGGGGCTGTAAATTGATATACTGGGTCTGGGGGCTGTAAATGGATATACTGGGTCTGGGGGCTGTAAATAGATTTACTGGGGGGCTGTAAATAGATATACTGGGGGGCTGTAAATTGAAATACTGGGGTCTGGGGGCTGTAAATAGATTTACTGGGGGGCTGTAAATAGATATACTGGGTCTGGGGGCTGTAAATAGATTTACTGGGGGGGCTGTAAATAGATATACTGAGGGGCTGTAAATTGATATACTGGGTCTGGGGGCCGTAAATAGATATACTGGGGGGGCTGTAAATTGCTATACTGGGGGGCTGTAAATTGATATACTGGGTCTGGGGGCCGTAAATAGATATACTGGGGGGGCTGTAAATTGATATACTGGGGGGCTGTAAATTGATATACTGGGGTCTGGGGCTGTAAATTGATATACTGGGGGGGCTGTAAATAGATATACTGGGGGGCTGTAAATTGCTATACTGGGTCTGGGGGCTGTAAATTGATATACTGGGGGGGCTGTAAATTGATATACTGGGGTCTGGGGCTGTAAATTGATATACTGGGGGGGCTGTAAATTGATATACTGGAGTCTGGGGCTGTAAACTGATTTACTGGGGGTGTAAATTGCTATGCTGGTGGGTGTAAAATCATGTACTGGGGGTGTAAAATGATATGCAGGGGTTTGAATAAACTGATATTGGTACATTACCTTTTTTTATTGCTGTGGAGCTCTGTTATACACTCATTCACACTGCACATTACTGTGAGTTTTATTGCTGTGGATTCTGTGATACGCTCATACACACCGCACATTACTGTGAGTTTTATTACTGTGGAGCTCTGTTTGTGTTTCAAAGAGGCAGTATCCCAGGGTTTGTGTTACAGAGTGGCAGTATCCCAGGGTTTGTGTTACAGAGTGGCAGTATCCCAGGGTTTGTGTTACAGAGTGGCAGTATCCCAGGGTTTGTGTTACAGAGTGGCAGTATCCCAGGGTTTGTGTTACAGAGTGGCAGTATCCCAGGGTTTGTGTTACAGAGTGGCAGTATCCCAGGGTTTGTGTTACAGAGTGGCAGTATCCCAGGGTTTGTGTTACAGAGTAGCAGTATCCCAGGGTTTGTGTTACAGAGAGGCAGTATCCCAGGGTTTGTGTTACAGAGTGGCAGTATCCCAGGGTTTGTGTTACAGAGTGGCAGTATCCCAGGGTTTGTGTTACAGAGTGGCAGTATCCCAGGGTTTGTGTTACAGAGTGGCAGTATCCCAGGGTTTGTGTTACAGAGTGGCAGTATCCCAGGGTTTGTGTTACAGAGTGGCAGTAACCCAGGGTTTGTGTTACAGAGAGGCAGTATCCCAGGGCTTGTGTTACAGAGTGGCAGTATCCCAGGGTTTGTGTTACAGAGAGGCAGTATCCCAGGGTTTGTGTTACAGAGTGGCAGTATCCCAGGGTTTGTGTTACAGAGTAGCAGTATCCCAGGGTTTGTGTTACAGAGTGGCAGTATCCCAGGGTTTGTGTTACGGGTTTGTGTTACAGAGAGGCAGTATCCCAGGGTTTGTGTTACGGGTTTGTGTTACAGAGAGGCAGTATCCCAGGGTTTGTGTTACGGGTTTGTGTTACAGAGAGGCAGTATCCCAGGGTTTGTGTTACAGAGAGGCAGTATCCCAGGGTTTGTTACAGAGAGGCAGTATCCCAGGGTTTGTGTTACGGGTTTGTGTTACAGAGAGCAGTATCCCAGGGTTTGTGTTACAGAGAGGCAGTATCCCAGGTTTGTGTTACAGAGAGCAGTATCCAGGGTTTGTGTTACAGAGGCAGTATCCCAGGGTTTGTGTTACAGAGAGGCAGTATCCCAGGTTTGTGTTACAGAGAGGCAGTATCCCAGGGTTTGTGTTACGGGTTTGTGTTACAGAGAGGCAGTATCCAGGGTTTGTGTTACAGAGAGGCAGTATCCCAGGGTTTGTGTTACAGAGAGGCAGTATCCCAGGGTTTGTGTTACAGAGAGGCAGTATCCCAGGGTTTGTGTTACAGAGTGGCAGTATCCCAGGGTTTGTGTTACAGAGTGGCAGTATCCCAGGGTTTGTGTTACAGAGTGGCAGTATCCAGGGTTTGTGTTACAGAGAGGCAGTATCCCAGGGTTTGTGTTACAGAGTGGCAGTATCCCAGGGTTTGTGTTACAGAGTGGCAGTATCCCAGGGTTTGTGTTACAGAGTGGCAGTATCCCAGGGTTTGTGTTACAGAGTGGCAGTATCCCAGGGTTTGTGTTACAGAGTAGCAGTATCCCAGGGTTTGTGTTACAGAGAGGCAGTATCCCAGGGTTTGTGTTACAGAGAGGCAGTATCCCAGGGTTTGTGTTACAGAGTGGCAGTATCCCAGGGTTTGTGTTACAGAGAGGCAGTATCCCAGGGTTTGTGTTACAGAGTAGCAGTATCCCAGGGTTTGTGTTATAGCTCTTCTGAAGTTGTAAACTGAATCAAAACAAACTGGTTTTGTCTGACATAACATTAGAACTAAATCATAGCCAGGGCCGGATTAAGATCTCTATGGGGCTGGAGCTGAAGATTTTGGTGACTTTTGTATTGGAATTTAGTGAAATGAAAACATATTTCAGTGTATTTGATAGAGCAGATACGGCTATATATAACCAGGCAGTTACTGTGTCAGCAAATTTCCATTCAGATTTCAATGTGTGAAATGAATTTTTTCAAATTTTATCATCCAAACCTTTGTGGTTATATATTTGTAACAATATCAATTCTTACATTTATTTATTTATAAAGGATTTTACCAGGAGGGATACATTGAGATTTCTCTCGTTTTCAAGTATGTCCTGGGTTCAAGAACATTAAAATGTTACAGTTGTTACAGAAATACAAAGTAATAAATGCAAGATATTAAAAAAAAAAAAACACAAATAACATATTTTATAAGAAATTATTAGGGATGCACCGATACCACATTTTTAGGACCGAGTACAAGTACCGATACCTTTTTTAAAGTACTCACCGATACCGAGTACCGATACTTTTATTTAAGGTCATGTGACGCTTTCCAATAAATAATTTAGGATTTTGCCGAAAGTCTGTCCACTTTATGTTTATATTGAAAGGTATGGCCAGACGCCCCTATATACGCACTGCACACACCTCATCTCAGATACATGTTTACCCACTCAGATACATATATATATATATACACAAACCTCAGACCAGACATACCCATATATATTAGGGATGCGTCGATACCATTTTTTTAAGACCGATTATAATCATCATTCTTTAAGTTAGCTATTCATTATCTTTTGCATCCTCTGCTAGCCAAACCAAACATGCGGGTATTACAAGATCTTAACATGCCTACAGTGCCGCCCTCACTAAATAATAGGATTACCAATTATCTTGTGCACCCAAATATATAATCTATTTGGCGCATGCCATTCCAATATATATATATATATATATTTGTCCTCATGGTGGGCACCTTCGGTTTGCATCTATAAATGTGTTTCTTCCTCGATATAGACCATGGTTCAGCAATGCTTAACCCCACCCTCCTCCCCCGTGGTCATGGCGGCAATTTAGTTTGTTTTATCTAATTTATTTTGCCTTGCTTTCTATTTGGCATATTGATACTACTGTGTAACCCTCCAGAATTAATAAAACACATTGTATATCCAAACATTTATTCCAGTATTCATGCCTATAAAGCACTCAGCGAATTCTAAACCATCGGACCAACACAGGATACTGATTGGATTGCCTAAATGCCAATCATATGGAGGTGGAGTTACGAGTAGGGATGCACCGATACCACTTTTTTAAGACCGAATACGAGTACCGATACTTTTGTCCAAGTACTCACCGATACCGAGTACCGGTACTTTTATTTTATGTCATGTGACCACTTTACAATAAGAACAGACCTCATATAAAAATGCCCCCAGGTCTCATTGATTATGCCCCAGCTCTCATTGATTTGCTCCCAGCTCATGGATATGCCCCCCAAGCTCATGGATTACACCCCCAGCTCATGGATATTTCCCAGCTCATGGATATGCCCCCCAGATCATAGATAATGCCCCATCTCATGGATATGCCCCCCCAGCTCATGGATTTGCCCCAGCTCATGGATTTGTCCCCAGCTCATGGATTTGCCCCCAGATCATGGATAATGCCCCCAGATCATGGATAATGCCCCCAGCTCATGGCTAATGCCCCCAGATCATGGATAATGCCCCCAGCTCATGGATTTGCCCCCCAGCTCATGGATATGCCCCCCAGCTCATGGATATGCCCCCCAGCTCATGGATTTGCCCCCAGTTCAAGGATAATGCCCCCCAGATCATGGATAATGCCCCCAGCTCATGGCTAATGCCCCCAGCTCATGGGTAATGCCCCCCAGATCATGGATAATGCCCCCAGCTCATGGCTATGCCCCCCATGCCATTTTAGTGTTGCTCTATATTTCCTGCTTAAAGCAAGTTCCTGATCTTTGTATATTTTATTGTAGAATATTTTTTGTTCTCGTTCCCTCTGTCTGTTTTGTTGCTCCTGTTGCCGTGTCCTTTGTTTATTTTGGTTACTCCTTTTGTGCTAGTTCTTGTGTGGTTTATTTTGTGGTTTCTCTCGCTGTGCTTTTGTTTTCTGGTTTATTATTTTCTCTGCTGATATTCTGTGTATGATCCTGGCTTGTTCTGACGTCCCTCTCTGGTGTTCTGGTCCCTGGCTATTCCGGCTACCCGCTCTGGCATACGATCCCTGGCTGTTATATGACAACGAGTTTGTGTTGACTGCCTTCTGTATGATTCATAGCATATACTGCTTGTCTCCTGACACTCTGCGCGGCCCTGTGGTATTTTCTATTAGCTCAGATCCGGCTTCTCTAAAGAGCGGCCTGTCGGTGTTAGGGTACCTTGTGGTTGTGCAGGAGTCTCTGCCTAGTCTTCTGGTGATCTCACCTTCTGTCTTTATACATATTGTCTGAGTGGTATCTCCTGCACTCTGGGCTTTATTTAACCCTGAACATGAGCCCCACCACAGCTCACGCCAGGTGCCGCCTTGACACTCCTGCAGCAGGAACACAAGTGTGCCAACAAAGAAGTGTATCGCGGGCACGATTGTGATCATGGCTGTTCCTGGCAGAGACGCACGCAGCTGTGCCACTGCACGTGGTCTGTTGGGAGAAGGGGGAGGAAAAGTGATGTGCCCAGCTGGCGGCCACAGGCACGTGTGCTGTTGGCTGTGTGAGGTCACACGATGCGACCCTGCACAGGAGCACCCCACTCCTCTCATTCATCCCTGGGTGAACACCACCAAGGACCAGCTCATCGGCAGCAGCTACTGCCAGCCAGAGACCTGTAACCCCCCAGGGCCAGCTGAGGAGGAAGAGAACAGAAATGGTAAAAATAGAATGGAAAATTTTATGATTTACGTCCTGACAGGTTATTAAAACCTATATTCAGGGCTTGAATAATTTTCCGGTGGATCAGCAGTCAGCATGACCGGACTATAGGCAGGCGATTTATATTAACGAATTTAAACTGGGCGCTCATTCACTTTTATTTCTACGTAACAATGTATTACTTACACAGTATGGACGCTAGGTCGGCCATGTTTCCCTATTTCATGCAGAGGGGAGCACAGGGAAAAAAGTGCTGCCCTGCAACATGTATAATTCATATGCTGCAGGAAGGAACTTAAGGCAGTTCAGCAGGGATTCCTTTATGATTTCATATGGATTCTACATGTTGCGGGGTTGCATTGCCCTCCAGAATGAATGAATTATACGTGTTCAGGAAAACATGGCTGATCCGGCAACTCTACTGCACCGTATTTACTGATAACCGGTTGTGATATTTGGTAAAAATAAACACACAACCGTACATGTGCCGTCCTATAAAACCACAGAGCCCCGAACTTGCAGGTGAAAATAATGGCCCACAACTATGTGTGCAGACACCCCCCCCACACACACACAAATCTAAATAATGCCCCACAACTGGGTGTGCACACACCGCCCCACACCCCCCCAGATCTAAATAATGGCCCACAACTGTGTATGCAGACGCCCCCCCCCACGCACACACAAATCAGTAAAGAATAGCAAGGAAGGTTAAAATAAAATAAAACCTTCAACTAATGTAAATTCATTTTTTATGGTTTTTTTATTAGTTAACCCTCCATGCTATTCTTTACAGATTTTTGTGCGGGGGAAGGGGCATTATTTTCACCTGCAGATTCAGGGCTCTGTGGGTTTTTTAGGACGGCACACGTAGGGTTAACACTTGCCAAGCTGCCTGATGTGCTGAGGCTGGGTTGTCCGTTTGTTAGTGATAAGACCAGTGGGGGGACACGGGGGGGGGGTAATTAAACATTACATACAGGGTTATTCAAAGAGAATAGAAAAGACATCATATGTTCGGTGACTTTTCGTTCTCTTCAATTTGGCGAGATTCGGCGATCCCATTCCGGCGACCCTGCGGTGTATTCAGCAAGGGCCGTCATAGTGCAGGGAAAAGCTGCCGCAAAACCCGACGAACACTCACCGCAAAACCCAGCGAACGCACACCGAAACCTGCAAAAACATCTGGATTAACATGCCGGAGAAACTCGAGCAGCCGCCGAACACAGCGCGGAGCAGTCGCCGGAAAAAGCCGACACCGCAGACAAATTGAGTGAAAAAAAAACAAAAAACAGTTTGCTTGAATGTTTGAAAAGTGAAACGCTGTTTGCAAAGAAACTACAGAACGAAAATGTCTGAAATTTACATATAAAATCTAATGAATGATAATAAAAAGGGAAGTTACAGAAAAAATAAAAAATGATTAAAAAAACAACACATTTTTTTCACACAAAAAATCCTATAACTAAAGAGACTCTTTACTGCAGTATTTTATAATGAACGGTTTATTAGATATTGAATTAAAAAAGGAATATTTTTAACATTGAAGCCTATGGGATTCGCCTGAATAAATCTGCCGAATTAAACCACCGAATGGCAGGGCATTAGGGGAACCTTTCACTGCTGGTTTGTGTTCTCTGAATAGCCGAAGCATTGCTTTTTCATGGGGATTTCACTGCCCTCGAACAGGGACCGAACAGGCACCGTATGTGCAGGCAATTCGCCAGGATTTGGCGTATTGCCTGCTCTCTGAATAGCCGACTGGCCAAGAAAGGTAACCGAACGCTGAATTTCACTGTTCGGTTCCCTTTCGCAAGCAATTCGGATCTGTAACGGTGCGCTAATGGCGCTAACCTGGAGTAGCGATTCTTTTGGACAGATTCTTGAACACAGACAGCAGGAAAGGCTGTAATACCTGGATTCCCACACCAGGAGGTACTAAAAGAAACCTAACTACCACCTCAGCTCCAAATGGCTTCATGGCCAGGAGGTCGCTGGGTGGAAACACATTAACTATCTGTGTCCTGACACATAGACTTGACGTGATACATGAACAGACGTGAACAAGATTGCTGATGCAAGACTTACTTTTGAGACATACAGAGCGGGAACACTTGTGTTCATTAGCCTGCAGGGAAGGCCTACAATCTAAGATTGGATTCTGTATGTACTCAGCTATAGAGAGGGGGAACACAAAGTTCAATATCCTACAGGCAGACCTACTATCTGCGATAGGCTTCTGTATAGCCACCAAGAAAACAAATACTCGACAAGATACATAAACTTGAAACCAAGATGCATGAACTAGAAACCAAGATACATGAACTAGAAACCAAGATACATGAACTAGAAACCAAGATACAAGAACTAGAAACCAAGATACATGAACTAGAAACCAAGATACATGAACTAGAAACCAAGATACATGAACTAGAAACCAAGATACAAGAACTAGAAACCAAGATACAAGAACTAGAAACCAAGATACATGAACTAGAAACCAAGATACATGAACTAGAAACCAAGATACATGAACTAGAAACCAAGATGCATGAACTAGAAACCAAGATACATGAACTAGAAACCAAGATGCATGAACTAGAAACCAAGATGCATGAACTAGAAACCAAGATACATGAACTAGAAACCAAGATACATGAACTAGAAACCAAGATACAAGAACTAGAAACCAAGATACATGAACTAGAAACCAAGATACATGAACTAGAAACCAAGATACAAGAACTAGAATCCCAGATACATGAACTAGAATCCCAGATACAAGAACTAGAAACCAAGATACATGAACTAGAAACCAAGATACATGAACTAGAAACCAAGATACAAGAACTAGAATCCCAGATACAAGAACTAGAAACCAAGATACATGAACTAGAAACCAAGATACATGAACTAGAAACCAAGATACAAGAACTAGAAACCAAGATACAAGAACTAGAAACCAAGATACATGAACTATAAACCAAGATACAAGAACTAGAAACCAAGATACAAGAACTAGATTTGGTTGTAGATCCTGTATCCGAACTCTCAAGTCGTAGTTTCGCTTATTCCTCTGTTCCCTGTTTCCTGAGGTCAAACTGGCCTGTTCAAACGCAGAGGCCAAATTCTTCCGAAGTCTATCCACATAATTTCTATGAGAGGCTACAGACGTCTGATCCAGAGATAGCCCAAACGCCAAATCAACTAGCAGTCGAGCCTCCCTTCCGAACATAAGACGGTACGGTGAGTATCCAGTAGCGTCACTCTCCGTACTGTTGTACGCATGCACCAGAGTAGCTATGTGACGACTCTGACTCTGCTTCTCTCTGTTTGACAATGTCCCCAAAATATTTAGCAGCGTGCGATTAAACCTTTCTGGTTGAGCATTACCTTGAGGGTGATATGGTGTAGTTCGGGTCTTCTGAATTCCCAGCAGTTCCAGTAATTGCCCAACAAGCCGGCTCTCAAAGACTCTGCCCTGATCCGAGTGTATTCTCCTTGGTAGGCCATAGTGAACAAAAAACTTTTCCATTAAAACCTTCGCCACCATAGGAGCACGTTGGTCATTCGTAGAAAAAGCTTGGGCATAACGCGTGAAATGATCAGACACTACTAGAATATTTCCCTGCCCACTAGCATCCAGCTCTAAGCACAGGAAATCAATGCACACCAAATCCATGGGTCCTTGACTTTGCAGGTGGCTCATTGGAGCGGCTCGGGTTGGTAGGGTTTTCCTCTGGATACACCTCAAACACGAATGACAGTAACTTTCAACTTCAGATCTCATAAAGGGCCAATAAAATCTGTCTCGCACTAGCTTAAAAGTTCTCTCTGCACTCAGATGTGCATGGTCATCGTGTAATGACTGCAGCACACCCTCTCTGTATTTGGTGGGAAGGAACAACTGTTGAGTCTCTAAAGCATTGTTTGAGGGGCCCCTTCGGTAGACCACCCCAACCAACATCTTCAATCGTTCCCACTCTTTGTATACCAATCGGGCTCCTGGGGAATTTGTCAGTAGAATTTCCCGTTGGTTCGCGTTTAGGGCCTTCACGGTTAATGCAATCAAAAGGATCTCTAGCCTGATCAGCTTTCAGGTCCTGTTTTGAGAAAGTAGGCAAACTTTCATCCCTCAGCTGTGTAGGATTACAATAGAACTCTCGAACAGCCGCAGTCATAACTCCTATAGCTTCTGCTTCAATCCCTCCCTTGACCCGGCGCTCCGCTCCTTGACATAAGGCTTGCACCCCATCTGGAGTTAACTGAGTCCATTCTGTAGTGTAGGGTCTTCTTGACAAAGCATCGGCATCTCGATTATTCACTCCAGGGCGATACTTCAGGCTGAACCGAAACCCTGACAGAGCGGCCAACCACCGATGTCCTGTTGCATCCAGCTTCGCAGTAGTAAGGACGTACGTAAAAGGATTGTTATCTGTCTTTATCACAAATTCGGCTCCATACAGATAATCTTTCAGCTTGTCTACTACCGCCTACTTCAAGGCTAGGAACTCCAACTTGTGGGTAGGAAAGTTCTTTTCTGAAGGCGTAAGGCTTCGGCTCACATACGCTACAGGCCTCAACAATCCACCATATTCTTGGTATAGGACTCCCCCTAGACCTTCACTGCTGCCATCCACATGCAATTCGTACGGCTTATGAGGATCAGCGTAAGCCAAGACAGGAGCTCGAGTTAGACTCTCTTTCAGCTTCAGGAAAGCACCTTCGCATTGATTAGTCCATTCTTCTTGGATGGATTCTCGAGCCTTCCTTGGCCCTGGAGCCGACGAATTTCGATCAGAGGCCTTGTGGCCTTCTTCTGCGTCTTCCTTCTGTAGGAGCTTGTTCAGGGGTTGAGCTATCTTGGCAAATCCTCCTACGAATCTTCGGTAATAGGAGCAGAACCCCAAGAAAGACCTAAGTTCAGTAATATTTCGGGTTCTAGGCCAGGAAGCTACGGCTTCCAACTTTCGAGGATCCGTCGAAACGCCTTCTGCTGAAACAACATGTCCCAGATACGTAACGGAAGGTAAACAAAATTGACACTTCTCCAGAGGCAGTTTCAACCCCTCTTCATGGAGCCGCTTCAAGACCTTCTCCAACCGTTGCTCATGTTCTTCCAAAGTCTTCCCGAACACAATAATATCATCCAGATACACTAACACTTCGATCAGGTTCATGTCCCCGACTGTCTTCTCCATTAATCGTTGGAAGGTGGCTGGAGCCCCCATAAGGCCTTGAGGCATTCTATTGAACTCAAATAACCCCAGTGGGCAGATGAACGCAGTCTGCTCTTTGTCCTCAGGATGCATCGGTATCTGGTGATACCCACTTCGCAGGTCTAGTACACTAAACCATTTTGCTCCAGACAAACACTGTAAAGCATCTTCTATCCGAGGAGTGGCATATTGATCTGGAATGGTTCTCTTATTTAGCGTGCGATAGAACCATTCTTCTTCCGAACCATCTCTATTGGAGATGCATAAGGGCTCCTGGACTCTTTAATCACCTTAGTTCTTTGCAGTTCATTCAGCTGTTCTCGTAGATCATCCAAGTCTCCCAGCGGAACTCGTCTTGACCTTTCTCGAAACGGCTTATCTTCCTGTAGTCGAATGCGATGCTCAGTACTCTTAGCTAGGCCCACGTCGAACTCATCCTTCGAGAACAAGTCCCTCCATTTTAGGATCTGGGACTGAAGACGTTTCTTCCATTCAGGTTCGATGGGAGTGTCCTTAGGATAGAACCTTTCAGCTGGAATCTCTTTATTCACTCCCCCTCCTAAATCGGTAGGGGAGAGAGGCGTAGCGGACGCTACTTGCCCGATAGGCATTCGTGCTTTCAGGATCACTGGAGAATCAGACACATTACATACACTAACTGAGACTCTTCCTCGTGTTCGTTTCAAAGCTCTTGTGGAGATTATTTCAGGGATTACTTCTACTCCGTCTTCACTCCCATGATTGAAATCAGTTTCCAGTACCACATAGGGACCCGGTTGTGATCCGTTCAACTTGACTGAAGCCCAGAAACTCGCCACTTCTCCTGATTGCAGAACCTTCTCTGTTCCTCCCAATCTCCAGAGGCGCCCCACTTCGGCAGGTGCCTTCTGTTCTTCGACCATTCGCTGATAGACTGGATGTAACATCGGGTGTAGTCCCCTGGTAGAACCTTCTTCCATTACTATAGGAGTCAGGAGACGTCGCACCAGATCAGTATTCGTCCCCACTATAATAGAACTTCTGTTGGCCCCTGAAGGCTGAGGACACACAATGGCCAATGCATCACAACCTCCAGACTGTCCGATGACTTCGGATCCGATCTCTAATTTCACCTGTAGATATCCGTCATAGGGAAGTTCCTCAGTTCTGATACCCCAGATCTCAAGGTCCTTTAATTTCTGTAGAGGTATGTGCTTCAAGTGCTTCTCATAGAAGTCTCGGTAGATCAATGTCACTTGAGCCCCTGAGTCCAACAGAGCTTTGGAGCTCCCTCTACTTGGATTGGAACGATGGGAGAAGGACCTATCAGCTGGTCAGGAAATTTTGTTGTAGCAGCAGGAAGTTTAGACCCCGTTTGCTGTACCCTCGCCTTCTTCTTGGCCCGTGTAGGTTTTAGATGTGCATTGCTTCCCCATGACATAGGACCGGATGCTAAGGGAGTAACTCTTTCAGTCCTGGTAGACTCAGCAGTTGGCAAAACTCTAGGCCCTCTCGGCCTTTCAGTTCTGGCTTGATTTTTGGAGCGGTTTTAAACCATTGGGCACCTAGTTTGCTCCTTCACTTGGGCCCTCTGGCGTTTCCCGCCTGTGAGGTAGATAGAAGCCCTTCCAAGGCTTTTAGGAACTCTTCTACCCTATTTCCTTCAGGCTTTTGGCTTTTGCATTGCGCTCGGAAATGACCCATTTCCCCACAACTGAAACATCTCTTCTTTGAAGACGGAGACGCACTTGCTTGTGGTGATTCGGTTGAAGGACCCTGGCCAGACACCACAGCAACTCCAGTTGTCCACATATCAGTAAGGAACTTCTGCATATCGGTCTGTGTCTCTGCCACCTTCAAAAGTACCCGGCACAGGTCCATGTGCGCCTGTTGCAATTCATAGAAAAATGTCGGCAGATAAGAACCTTTCGGCCCATCTAATCTGCCCTATTACATGGATACTTAACCTGGATTTATCTTTTGTTTAGGATAGCCTTATGCCTATCCCATGCCTGCTTAAATTCAATCACTGTTTTGGCCTCTACCACTTCAACTGGAAGACTGTTCCATGTATCCACCACCCTCTCAGTAAAATAATGCTTCCTGATGTTACCTTTCATTTTGAGCTTCTTGCACCTTCTTAACAGTTTTGTGGATTTCACTATATATATAGGAATGGTTGGCTCTTTTGCAGCATTCTCTTTGGATATAGGAACAAACAGATGCTCTTGTCCGTCCACTTCAGATCCATAGGTGTCTAACAAATCATCCTCAGTTTGCAAACATTCGTTATGCCTCACGGGTTGTGCGTAAGCTCTTTCTCCTCTCCTAAAGGATTTTTCTTCCAGTAGAGCCTCTTCTTCTCTAACAGCTCGGATCAGTTCCAGGTATTTCAATTCTCGGTTACCTTCTCTGGTTCTCAGCTGTAGCATCACAGGAACTAGAGGTTGAGCGCCCCTCAGGATCTGCTGCATTCGGATTTTATCTATTTCGGCCGGTTCGGCCCCTTTCTTAAGAAGTATCTCGTGCAGAATCTTATCTAGGCGCCTCATATATTCAGTCATTTTCTCACCTTTTCGCTGGTAAGTATGTTCATACTGGTACATGAGCTCAGCAGCCTTTTCTGTTCGCCCAAAGACTTCCTGTAATACGTTTAGGTAATCTAAAGCAGTGCAGTCTTGCTTACTCAATTTTAGGTTTTTGACAGCCTCTGACGCAGGTCCCTTTAAGCTCTCAGTAATTCTTTGCTTCTTCTGCGCTTCAGAGACGTCCCACTCATCCAGAGCCTGCATCGCCTGTTCTACCCATTCTTCGAAGGTTTCTTCCCCCGCCGGAGTTGGTACGTTTCCTGTAAAATTTCTCAACCGTCGATAACCAAAGTTAGTGTGTGGAGGGCTTGTTCTTTGACATTTAGCCAGCAAATCTCCAATAGCCACTATAAATTCAGGCCCGATCATGGCCAGCGGACTGGGAGCGGGAACACTTGCGGGCTCGCCACGTGGCGCACTTGGCTGAATCAGTTGAACTTCCACCTCATCGGTCAGCTTCACGCTCGCGCCCTGAAAACACAATGGAACACCCTTTCTCCACTCAAAAAGAACATACGTGTGAGAGGTATCTGGGTTCGCTTTAATGTCCAGGATTAACCCCCGATGATCTGGTGTCAGCGCAGCCACGGCCCGGCGAATCTGATCTTCGGCCCAAGTGTCTGCAGGAATATCCATGACTATGCATAACTCTATCTGACTACTTTGCTCCTCACACCATTTAGCAGCAGTGTCTGGATCCATAATTAACCCTTTAAATGCGGTTTTATTCTAGAGACTGAATCCCGGAAACGAGCCCCCACGTGTAGCGCTCACTCCCAGAGGAGCCGCTGAATTTAACCTCGGGTTAGTCTCTCCGCACTAGGGAACAAATATACACCAGCACTGTTGTGGACTTTATAGATTATATACTTTACTGGTCTCAATAAAGCGGCATATATAATGTAAGTACGGTATATAGAAAACAGGATTTCGTAATGCGAGAAACGCGCAGCGGTAAAAGAAAAGCTTAACCGCTTTGTTTCTGGAGTGTAAGTCCCGTGAAGGAAATGTCCCAAAAAGGTGTGTGTGTGAGCTCAAGTACCCGGGTACTATATTCGACTGGCCAGTGAATGGATTTAGCAAATCTTCTACTAGTCACGTTGGGGCCCTGTAGATTTAAACAATACTGCAGCGTGCTTTCTTTAAACTTTGACTGTGGCCTGGAAGGCCTCTCACCCATCCACCAGACAATCTGTTCCGCTGCCCGTTCAAGGATGTCTCTCTGCTGGATTATACTGGAACTCTGTGCCACCGGATCCGCTTCTCCTGCTTGTCCGATTTCTGCAACAAGATCTATGGCCTACCGCCTGCACTCCCCGTGGATCATCGCGGTCTCCTTACTCGGGGTCCAAACCGGAACTCTGTGTCTGTGCAAAACCTCTCAGCGGTGGATTACTAGGTCTCTGGCAAGTCACTGTATCGATCCCCAGTGCCTGCAAGGCAGCGTCTGCTCTCCGGCCTGGTCACAATCGCACACAGTCTCACGTGCGTCTTACTCTGTTCACCGCTCGGCTCACACTGGCTCTGGCGCACGAGGCTGCGGATGTCCTCTCTTCCCCCACCCACTTCCTGACTCCACCGCAAAGCATGATGGAAAACGTAGTCCCATTGTGTCCAGTATACTTTACATTGCGCTTGTCTCCCTCTGGTGGCCAAACCCGAGCAATATAGCAACAGAGTTTTTAAACAGCGCTACACAAGATACATGAACTAGAAACCAAGATACATGAACTAGAAACCAAGATACATGAACTAGAAACCAAGATACAAGAACTAGAAACCAAGATACAAGAACTAGAAACCAAGATACAAGAACTAGAAACCAAGATACAAGAACTAGAAACCAAGATACAAGAACTAGACAGATACTGGAAATACTTGATTACAGGTAAAGCAGGAACTAGGACTCCAAATACTCCCACAACAGTTCAAGGAGCAGCTCCACTCACCCTCTTTTAAAGGCTGATGGCTCCTTGCACTTATGCCTAGCTCCGCCCCCTCAGATGCCGTTTTGCCAGCTCTTACTACTGGCAACAGGCTAGCCAGCGATGCCACCTGGTGCCCTGACCCCCCAGGAAGCGCTGCGGGGGCCAAGGATGTAACAGGATCTCTTTGAATAACTCTGTGTGACATAATGAAAGGGAAGGTCATTGAGGGGCGATACATTTCCCCTCGATTTCTGTCATATATGCAGAAGTAGTGAATCCAGACCAGATTTTCAGGCTGCATGTAGTGTCTGCATTTCCGGGTTTTGTGTCTCTCCCCAGGGTTCTTAATTGCTTGATTGATGTTTATCAGGGGAGATAAAAGAGGGGAGGCTAAACCAGGAAGTTGCTCTGGCCTGGGACTCAGAAAGCCTTCTGAGGGAGCTGCAAAGTGAAGGTGTGTGAAAAAGGTTGCTTAAAGTAATTTTTGTTCATTTAAGGTGGCTGAGGTTAGCTCACCATTTGTTAGATAGGGAATCTAACGGTTTAGTAAGAGCCTGAGCGGCAAGGTTTTTTTTTCTGTTTTCATTTCTGTTTTATTGCAACCTTTTAAATAAATACTGACTGCTGGACAGATTTTAAGAAACTTTTTCGCCTGGACTACCTTTTTCCCAGCAAAGGTAACCTCCGTTTGAGCTATACCCCCACACCTGATAGAAGAAAAAGACAAAAAGGGAGATCCTGGCCAGGAGCAGAAGATCAGCCTAACAGTTCAGTAATGGGGCTTTAACCCTTTCGCTGCTGAGCCTTTTCACACCTCTGTGCTGAGCTCATTTTTACCAGTTTCACTCATCATGTTTAAATGCGATTTGAAGTCACATTTTATTATGCGACCCAGACATATTATATATCGTTCTTTCCGGGAGACTCCGCAGATTCATAATATATCATTATATGTAAACGTTATGTCCTGTCTGTATATTATAACATAAAATGCAATAAAAGTTACATTTTCAATAATTTACAAAGCGTAAAGTGTTTTTTTTTTCACATTTTAACATGCTAGCGTTTGCGGTTATATTTTCTATGGGGTGCGCTTGTTAAAAAAATTAGAAACTGGGAATCGTTACTTTTTTTGGGGGGAAATTACGTGTTTTTTTAGCAAACGCCCCCATAGAAAAAATCGTTAGTGCAGCATCATTGTTCACATTGTAATTGAAATGGGAACAATATTGCTGCATTAACAAAACAAAAAAAATTTAATTTCTTTTTTAATTTTTACTTTTATTTTTTTACATTGCACATGGTCATGTTTGGTATCATTGGAAAGGCCATGCTCTGGCCGTTGGACACCATTGGAAACAAGTGTTTTTTAGGGTACGTATTACAGTAGAAAAAAACCCAATACTCAATAACTAGGTAGGGAATAGGTATATTTTAATGTAAAAGAAAAAGGGGGGGGATTTTTGCCTAGAGTGTCCCTTTAAGGAAACAAAGCACAAAGCTCCCAACCGCACCTTATACCGTTTCTATCCCTTCATTAATTCCAAGGTCAATACCAATTAATTGAGACAAACGAGGATTAAGGTGATAGAATCTTGTCTGTAGTTAATTAATGCAGACCTTTATCTCAAGCAGTATAGTTTGACAGTTTCTACTGAACCTAAATGTGCTATGTTTAATGAATATTAAATATTAAACCCGAAAAAAAGTATACAAGGAAGCTTTAGACAAATAATGAGTCTTAATCGTGACCCCACACGGCCGCCGCGAGAACAGCACTCTGTTTCTCTGTAACGCACACACCTAGTTAGAGCTCCTTCTCAGGGCTATTTTCCATAGACTTGCCAGGGAATAATAACTGCAGCATATGTGATAAGTAAATCTAGACCTAAGTCTCAAGAAGAAGCAAGTTCTGAAATGAAACAATTTCTAATATGCTGGCACCCGAGCTAGCGTGCAAACAGGTTATACAGAGAGGTTATACAGAGAGGAAATAAATGCTTTCCCCGGGTGACTATGCAGTGCTTTATACACCAGTCGGTGGCTGACAGTTTACCGTCGTCAAATACCTCCAGCTATCGACACTTAGCTGCCTCAAGAAAAAAAACACAAGTGCGCACCCAGCACTAGGATAACATGGAACTGCTAAAAACTTCCCACCATGGGAAACTATTCTACATCTCAGTCAGGACGCGTTTCGCCGATAACCTACATCGGCTTTTCAAGAGATGACTGGTGTAGTAGCACCCCAGTTTTTAAATAGTTGCTTGGTGCTTTGATAATTAAAGCCTTTAATGATGACTGACACTGGAGTACCAGGCAGTCAATCATAACATAGTAGGCGGTCTGATACCACGTGGATCCCTCTGCGTCATCCCCATTCATATTCACTGATGTAAACATTCAAGTGATCGCCGGGAGCCAATCGCGGCACAGCACCGTCCCGTCTCACTGCTACTGAACATGATATAATAATGACGGGACCGGTAACTTCCAGATAAAAGCTTCAAGAGGCTCCAGCAATAACCAGAAGCTGTTCTATCTCAGACAGCTAGAAAGAAATAGATTGTAAAGTAAAGCCCCACTCGACTACACTAATGTGCGGACTTAGGCCCTTCTCCCCCGGGACAAAAAGGTCTCAGTGATACCGAAACGAGACTAGTTTATCTATGGTAGTATAATGAGCCCCCTATATGAGACAAACAGAAGAAATAGTGGGTGAACTTAATAGCAGCGGAGAAGAGAGTCAACAGACGCCTTAAGCACCAGGTCTAACACTTGGGGTTTATCTACACCAGAAAGAGCGGACTACAAAAACTATATATATAATACAAAACACAACTCAATAATCGGTAATGAAGGGCGCAAAAGTGAACCGTTCGTTAAAACCACGAGGGGACAGGGTCCCCAGTTGATAAATCCAAACCGCCTCTCGTCGGTGTAATTTCAGGTCAAAGTTTCCACGTCACGAACTGTGATTAACCTGTTCAATAACCATAAATCTAAGGTCATAGGGACTGTTTGCATGCTCATTGCGTGTCTTGAGATTGGAGTCTCTTGCTCGTAGCTGACTGATCTTATGTGTTCTTGTATGCGTACCTTTAATGGTCTAATAGTTTTACCTACATACGGTTTTCCACAGTTACATATTAAAAGATATACGACGGGGGGCGTGGCTGAGTGCTGCAGAGAGTGGACGTGCATCTGTTAAGCTCCAGCGAACTTCTCTGATTTTAAGGATTTATATTTATTATATAACAACTGATGACCCTCTCTCTGCCTGGTAAATGCCCCGGCACTGCCTGGCTTACTTCACTGTGCCATTGAGGAAATCTACTGGCCGGAGTCCTGGTTGATGATCTCGGCCCCTGGATAGCGTGGAGGCGGCAGCCATTTTTATACCTCATGTAGCTTCCCTCTTGGAGTTCCTTGCCTTCCCTCGGACATGGGTAAGACGAATAAGTGGGCTGGGGTGGCAGATGCTCCCCGTCTCCCGGATATCCGAGTCTCCTTAAGCCGCTTGAGATCTACTGGTACCGCACCCCGCTCCCTGTCGGCGACCGAGGCCTACACTGACCGGGAGCCAGCTACGATTTTCCCACCCACCCGATCTACCTCGCCATCGGACCCAGATGACCTACCGGCAACCAGGAGAGACATCCGCGCCCTCCTGGAGGACGCCCGCTCTTCCTGGAGTCAAGAATTGGCTGTCGTGCGCTCGGACCTCTCGGTTCTCCAATCGGGAATTGAGGACCTGGACACTGCTACCCGTGAACTGGGGGACGTACAGGCCGCAACGTCCTCCTGCGTGGCGGCGTTGCAGGCTCAGGTCGCCAGCCTTCAATCCCCGGTCCTGACTTTGGAGTCCCGGCACCGCCGCAAGAACCTTAAGATCCGAGGCATCCCGGATTCCCTCCCTGATCACGACCTCCTGCGTTTGTGATGACTGCCCTGTCTCTGCCTGGTGGAGTCCCGGCCCCGGTTATTTCGGCCACCAGGATTAGGAGGCCCGCTGCGGCCCCCGACACGGCCTCTCGGGACGTGATCGTGGTGGCCAGAGATGTCTGTGTCCGAGATCAACTTCTGGGGGTGACGTTGCGAGCCCCTCCGACTCGGTTCGAAGATGTCGACGTGGTGGTGTATCGGGATCTGCCGTTCCTGGCATTAGCAGCTCGTCGCATGTTCCGACCTACCACTGCGGTGCTCAGGGTCCATGATGTCCGCTACCGCTGGGGAGCGTCGGGAACCCTGCTTATTCAACATGGCCAGTCTGTTCTCCCGGCAATGACACTTGAGGAATCTCAGACGCATCTGCTGACCCTTGGTCTGCCGCTGACCACGGAAAGGGACTGTTTGTCTTTGCCGTCGACACCAAGACCCCGACTAGCTTATGGACTCGACCATTGTCATCCCTTTTTGTTTTTGCTCTTTGGCACTATTCCTCCCTTGAAAGATCGGGACTTGAAGTATATTCTCCTCGCACTCCCCCCACTTTATTTTCTCCCCCTCCCCCCCATTTTTTTTTAAATTATTATTTTACCGATGGGTTCGGAAATAGGGTTACAGCTCGGGCGAGCCATGGAATAATCACCTAGGCTCTCACTGTTCCTTTGGCCCCGAGGTGACCTTTGCCCTGTGGTTCCCTCTGTGGCCCCCTGTCCGCCCACGAGGTTGCAGGGGTGTGCTGCTGAGTACCACTTTATTCTTGAGGGGCTACTATCTCTCCCACCGGGGAAGGAGTTTTTTTGTTTTTTTCCCTCCTCTCTTTTCTTTCAAAACTTGCGATTGATTTTTCTTGTCTAGTTACACGTGCGTTGTTTCCATACTACTGCCTGTTGTGCTCCTTGTTGGGCCCTGCGTGGCCACTTTGTTTCTCGCTGACATGCTTTACAAATAAAAATTTCAAATACAAAAAAAGATATACGACACCCCTTGTATTACAGTTCTAGAACTGTTTTACCGGGTACTCTTTTAGCACATCTGTGCTACAGAAAGTTTTTTTTTGTCTTATGCAATGAAGGGGCAAGCTTTGCATCTTCTACATTTGAAAGTGCCCGTAAGTGGCGTTTTAAGCCACTGTTGCTGGGGATCTCTAGAAGAGAACTGACTGTGCACTACATAGTCACTAATGTTTTGACATCTTCTTGATGTGATTGAAGCAAAAGGTGTTAGGGCTTTATTGAGATTTATTTATTTATTTATTTATAAAGGATTTTACCAGGAAGATACATTGAGATTTCTCTCGTTTTCAAGCATGTTCATCTTGCGTTAAGATCGGCCAAAATCGATTAACTATGGCTCTTACCGCTTGCCAGCCTGTATCAAAATTTCCAATCAAACGAATCTTGTTGTCTCCAGATTTCCCCCCACAATTCTTTGTTAGTAAATCATTCCTATCACTCAACAGGGCACGTTTATAAGTGTTCTTTAGGCATCGGTTGGGGTATCCCTTTTCTTTAAACATATCACGTAGGGTACAAGCTTTGATCTTAAATTCCTCCGTGCTGGAGCATAGGTTCCGTAGGCGCAGGTACTGTCCAATCGGGATACCCCTTCTAAGGGGAAGAGGATGGAAGCTTTTCCAATTTAATAAGCTATTCGCAGCTGTAGATTTTCGATGGAGTGTAGTAGCTACTTTACCATCACTAGCCTTAGAGACACTAAAATCAAGAAAGTTGATTCTAAGGTTCAGTTCGTTGATGTTCAAAAGGTTCACAAACTCCTTAAAAGTGTCCTCATGTCCCGACCAGATTATAAAAATGTCATCGATGAATCTTTTCCATGTTATCACATGTATTAAGAATTGCTGCATCTCTGGACAGAACACAACATGTTTTTCCCACCAGCCTAGATACAAATTAGCAAACGCTGGAGCCATGGAAGTACCCATGGCCGTGCCTGTGACTTGATTATAGAATTTACCATCAAAAGAAAAATAATTATGCGTTAGGATGAACAGAATCAATTCCACCATAAACTTCGTGTGATCATTATGTTCGATCCCTCTGCTCTCAAGAAATTAATTTACTGCTCTAAGCCCCAGATTGTTGGGGATGCAGCTATAAAGGGATTCAACATCCAAGCTGCACAAGAGGCAGTTTTCTGGGAGAGTCAGGGTCGACAGGAACTTCAGCATATCTGTAGAGTCCTTAATGTATGATGGTAAAGCCTGTACGTAGCTTTGTAGGACTTTATCAACATATATGCTGGCATTTTGTGT
The DNA here is from genome assembly GCA_009667805.1 of Leptobrachium leishanense. Lineage (NCBI taxonomy): Eukaryota > Metazoa > Chordata > Amphibia > Anura > Megophryidae > Leptobrachium > Leptobrachium leishanense. Next base: position 57,840,809 of record CM019066.1, on the reverse strand, counting down.
AAGGTTGTTCCTCCCGGAGACAATTGGTCTACCTGGTGGAGGGGTTATTTTTTTTATGTATCTTCGGCAGCGCATAAAACACTGCAATACTGGGGCAGTTGGGTATCATAGAATCAAATTCTTTATCTGATATTATGCCCCTATTTTTGCCCTCCTCCAGTAGGTTGCAAAGATCTTTAGTGAATTTTTCCGTTGGATCACACGGTAATGGCCGATAAGTTTGTTCATCTCCTACTAGTTTCAACACCATGTTGTTGTATTGACGTATAACCATTACGACTATACTGCCCCCCTTGTCTGACTTTCTAATTATAATTTCTCAGTTGGCCTGTAGCCTTTTTAGGGCAAAGTGTTCATTCTTAGTCAGGTTAAAGGGGGTAGAGTCATTGATTTCGTGCAGGTCTAATTCTTCAATGGCATGGCAGACTAAATTGCAGAAGGTCTCTATGCTGCCATATTCGCTTATGGCTGGAGTAAATCTACTCTTTCTTTGTAAATCTGTATACCCAATTTTTTCATCATTTTCGTCCAACAGTCCTAGCAGTGCATCACGGCACTCTGCATTGTTGTCTTCAAAGCCACATCTTCTAGCTATTTTTTCGTTGTGTATAGCATGGAATTTATATAATGCTATTTTACGTGCAAACAGGTGTATATCTTTCACCGAAGTGAACTTACCAAAAGAGGGTTTAGGCACGAAAGACAAGCCTTTCTGTAGCACTGTCAGTTCTACGGTGTTAGACTAAGGGTAGTCAGATTTACAATGTGGAGATTTCCTGGACACATACAATTTATTCATGCTAATGGGCAGGACGTGAAAAATGCAACCCTGCATTATGTATAACTCTCATGCTTCAGTTAAGAAATCAAAGAGGATTCCCAGGTGAGCAGCCCTGATTTCCATCCTGCAGCATATGAATTTTACATGTTGCAGGGCAGCACTTCTACCTGTGTTCCCCTCTTAATGAAATGGTAATATGTGTCCAGGAAAACATGGCCGCCCTGGCGACCCTGCGACGGAGCACACTGAGTGTCAGAACTGGATTTAAACTTACATTTATTAGAGGATGCTGATGGTTGCTGGCGCAGGCCGGCAGGGAGGCATCCGGCACATTACATGCTGCTCTGCCTGCAATAGGCATTCCTTGCGGTTCACGGGATGTCATGATGACTCAAGGCTTCAACCAGAAGTGCATCATCATGACAGCCCGTGAACCGCAAGGAACACCAAAGCGCATGCGTAAGATGGCAGCGCCAACGGTAGGCACGTAGAGCCACTTAATGGAGGCGTGGAACGCACGCCACGAGGGATTAAAGACATGTGGGGACATTTATCATTAATTATCTGGATTATATATTGATGTACAGGGGTATGACCTTTTATGCCAGCTGAAGAAGCCGCTTATAGCGGCGAAATGCGTCCTGGACTCCTGTCTACATTTTATTTACTTTTAGTATATTTTAAGAAATTTGTTTTTCTAGAAAAGATAAAGTCTCTGCTTCCATTATAGTTTTATTGGATTTTACCTGCCAGAAAAATCCAAAGGCGCTGATCAAGAGCTTTGGAAGCTCCACCAAGAGTGAGTTCCCAATGGTCTTTAAGGTTTTGCCTTTATTTGCAGTTAGACCTGCACAAGGAGTTTCTCTTATTCTTTTGTCTTCTACACAAATTGTCACGGCGAGACATTATTGCGGCAAGGTGTGGGTTACCTAAGACAATCTATACAAACTAGCCAGATGCGCTGATCCACTCAGAGCCGGTGCCAGGGCTCTAGATTTGTGAGTGGAATATCTGTATGTTATGTGATATGATTTGGAGATCAAAACATACTGCGCCATTATATGCTTTTCTGTTTTTATACCCACATGTGGATTGTTAATCTACGAGAGCCGCCCAAATCCTGAGAGCAATTGTATTTGCGCTGACCAGATACGTATACATTACTGTGTTTTTTTGGTTTGGGGGAAACCACTGATAATCTGGCCTAGCAATTGGGGTTTTGGAGGTGGCACATGTTGTGGGCGCTTACCATTTCTTTTCATTGTAAAAAAATATTAAATTGATCATAGGGTCTTAATATTATTATTTTTCCCGCTTTACTTCAGTGATTCCATTTCACCAAAATACTGTGAATTCACCATTTATTAACGGTCACCGTATTTTGCTGAAATTGGAGTCATTGAAACTTATCAGACGTCGGCGAAACCTGCCAAATTGCACCGATAACCGCCAAAAATGGCGTCCGTAAATGCCACCGGACTACAAAAAGCACAGGACACTCCAATTCTCTTAATAGGGGTTTAAACAAATACAAATGTATTAAAATGTGTCTATATAATAAAGATTCTTAAAACAATATAAAAAGGTCTGTTACAGATTGAAAACAATGCCTTAAAAAAAGAATTGGGGAAAAAACTTCAAATACAAAAAGGTTTAAATTTATTTTAAAAAAATAGTGTTTTTGCTGAAAATTAAAAGAATAAATGGTCTTTTAATTTCTGTTAAAGCTATCGATCTCTATTCCTGCTTCACACTAAACCTGGACGCGAACGAGGATAATGTGCGCCTGCAGCTTTCACCTTAGCATCCCCCGTTTTATCGTGATGTTCCGGGTTCTGATTCAGCAGTTTGCTCCGGAACACGGCTCTAACCTCCTGGATACTGGAGCTGTCATTAACCTTTTAGTTACCACAGAGGTACGGTAATTAGTGTTTGCGCTCCCCATGTTAAGCATAGAGCAGGGCTCAAAATTTCAAGTCCCAAGCTACTAGCCAGACATTAAGCGTTACTCGCCACCAGTTGCCCCACCTATCCACTGCCCTTAACCCCGCCCTTAACTCCTCCCCTAAACACACCCTCTTAAAATATCTTACAAAATGACAGTTAAAATGTTTTATTCAGAATAAAGTTACAAAAATAAATAACATTAACAATTAATGTTAATTACATTGGCGCAGTTCCCCTTAAATAGGCACAGGTCCCCTTACATAGGCACAGGTCCCCTTACATAGGCACAGGTCCCCTTACATAGGCACAGGTCCCCTTAGTTTGGCACAGGTTCCCTTAGTTTGGCACAGGTTCCCTTAGTTTGGCACAGGTTCCCTTAGTTTGGCATAGGTCCCCTTACATAGGCACAGGCCCCGTAGTCACTCACCAGTGCAACTCCCAGGCGGCAGATCAGGCCTCGGCTCGGCAGATATATATGCCCCCAGCTCACACGGATATAAATATTGCCCCAGCTCACACATGGATATATGGCCCCCAGCTCACACATGGATATATGGCCCCAGCTCACACATGGATATATGGCCCCCAGCTCACACATGGGTATATAGCCCCAGCTCACACATGGGTGTATAGCCCCCAGATCACAAATGGGTGTATAGCCCCCAGCTCTCACCTCCGCCCGCCGGCGTTCTTCAGCTGTCCCAAGGAGGCGAGCAGCCACTGATATGCAGCTTGGTCGCTCACCGGGAACCACCTGACCAGCCGCGCAGCCGGTCAAGTGGTTCTCATCCCAGGCGAGCGGCCAAGCTGCATATCAGCGGCCGCTCGCCTCCTTGGGACAGCTGAAGAATGCCAGCGGCGATTTTCCCTCCTGGATCCGCCCCTGGCTGCAGCGTGCCTCCCACACTCATAACACGAGTCTGGGAACGGCACGCTGCAGTGGTGCCGCCCCCTCCCGCGCGTCACCTGACCCCCCCTCCTATGTGATGCATCATACGCTGCGAGTGTTCGACGTATCACATGGGTGGGCAGGTGTCCCGCAAACGCGGACATCACGGGCCGCGGGGGGGGGGGCAGCGCCAATCAGAGACAGCTCCGGATTCGGACTGCAAGAGTCCGATACCGGAGCTGTGAATTAAGGCGGCGGCTCACTGAACCTGGCCCCAGCACGGGTCAGTCCGCCCCACTCGCCCTCAGATAATTTCCACTCGCCAAATGCGAGCAGGCGAGTGGAAATTTTGAGGGCTGGCATAGAGAACACAAAGCACAGGAAGCTCGCGCAAGCAGGCATCATCACCGATGCGCTAACAAGTTTTTAAGCTGATAGGCAGAGAATATGGGGTCCATGCGCTAAGCAAGTGCTGGTGTTAACCAGGGAATAGGCCCCTTTACGTCTTTACATTGAAACCTCTGGGATTCCCCAGTTTAAACCGGTAGATCAGAAACACCGGAAATCAGGCCATTTCACCGACATGTTTCTGCAGTTCGTTCAGTGAATAGAAGATACGTTGTTCTTCTATACCTTTATGGGACAACTTCGGTGCCGCCAAAGAGTGCTGAACTGCGGCAAATTGCACTGTATTTTGCTGTCGATTCGGCAGTAATTAGTGAACAGACGTATTCCCCGAAAATCCCACTGAAAAGGTGAAAGTCACAATTCGGCGGCAACTAAGGAGGTTTAGTGAATAACCACCAATGTATTTTATTACTACATAATGAAACCCTCCCTCAATCCCAACTCTCCATTCAACTACCGTCCTGTATCCCTGCTTCCGTTCACCTCTTCCTGTCCTCTAATTCCCTACTCGACCCACTGCAATCTGGTTTCTGTCGCCTACACTCAACTGAAACTGCCACCAAAGACCTCCTAACTGCTAAAAACCACGGCCACTATTCTATTCACATCCTGTTTGACCTCTCGGCTGCTTTTGACACTGTCGACGACCCCCTCCTTCTGCAGACTCCCATTCCCTTGGTCTCTGTGACACTGCACTCTCTTGGATTGACTCCTATCTGTCTAACAGGTCCTTCTCTGTGTCATTTGCTGGTAACTCCATTCATGGTCTTTATCAGTTGGTGCACCTCAGGGCTCTGTCCTTGGTCCTCTGCTCTTCTCTATCTACACCTCCTCCCTGGGCAAAATCATTAACAGCTTTGGCTTTAACCCCTTCACTGCTGAGCCATTTCACCGCTGTGTGCTGAGCTAATTTTTACCGCTTTCGCTCATCATGTTTAATTGCGATTTGAAGCCACATTTTATTATATGACCCAGACATATTATATATCGTTCTTTCCGTCAGACTCCGCAGATTCATAATATATCATTTTCATACGTATACGTCATGTTTATTATAACACAAAATGCAATATCATTTTAATTTTTAATCATCTGCAACGTGTAAAGTGTTTTTTTCACATTTTATCACATGAGCGTTTGCGGTTATATTTTCTATGGGGTGCGCTTGTAAAAAAATTAGAAATGGGGACTTGTTACATTTTTGGGGGGGGGGAATTACGTGATTTTTAGCAAACGCACCCCATAGAAAAAAATCATTAGTGCAGCATCATTGTTCACATTATAATTGAAATGTGAACAATATTGTTGCATTAATAAAAACACACAAATTTATTTTAATTTCTTTTATTTATTTTTTTAAATTTTTTAATTTACTTTGAACATGCTCACGTTGGCCATGCTCAGGCCTTTCAAATGACACCCTCCATGACCTCCTAGCTGCCACGGTTCTGGAGATATCGGGGTTCAAAGGAACCCCCTATCTCCACCAGGGGAATTCCTTGGGAAATCCCTGGGCAGCTAGGGGTTCTCCGGCTATCTGACGTCATCACGCTATGCGCGATGACGTCGGGCAGCGAGGGTACACCCGGGGGTGGAGCCGCCATCCAAGACGGCGGCCCCCACCGGAGCAAGGCCGCAATTTGCGCTAAAGTGTGACCCGGTGCCAGAGGGGTTAAACCAGGCACCGCTTAAAAGGGGATAATTTCCCCTTTTTAAGCGGTGCCTGGCTTTTGACGCAGCTCCTTCCCGATCGGGAGGGAGAGGGATCTGAACGGATTCCCCCCCTTCCAGGTCACCTGGAAATGACGTCATTGCGCATGGCACGATGACGTCATTGACGTCGGGAGGGGCTTAACTTCAGCGTCTGAGGATGCTGAAGTCAGACCGCCGCGGGACCCCGGACAGAGAGGTGAGCATCTCCGCTGGGGTTCCCGCAAACGGATGGCATGTGGGGCACGTCCTCTGCATATGGCGGGAGTCAATGAGGACGTGTTCCACACGTCATCTGTAGTGAAGGGGTTAATTACCACCTCTATGCCGATGACACTCAGATCTACCTCTCCATCCCTGATCTCTCTCCTCCTCTCCTTTCAAAAGTCAGCGACTGTTTATCTGGCATCTCCTCCTGGATGGCCTCCCACCACCTAAAGATTAACATGTCTAAGACTGAGCTCCTAATAATTCCTCCCTCTAATGCCTCCCCACCTCCTGACTTCTCCATCATGGTATCACTATCTCCCCATCAAACCAGGTTCGCTGTCTTGGAGTTACACTTGACTCTGCTCTTTCCTTCATCCCCCACATTCAGTCTCTTTCCTCCTCCTGCCGATACCAACTACGTAATATTTCCAGAATTCGGCCATTTCTTACCGCTGTCACCACAAAACAACTCATCCATGCCCTGGTAATCTCCCGATTTGGTACTCCACACTGCCTTACCTCTCCCGACTTGACTTTTGTAATAATCTTCTAGCTTGCCTCCCTCTCTCCCCCTACAATCCATTCTAAATGTCTCTGCCAGGCTAATCCAACTCACCCGCCGCTCTGTCTCTGCCGCTCCTCTCTGCGAGTCCCTTCACTGGCTCCCCATCCACCTCACCCGCCGCTCTGTCGCTCCCCTCTGCGAGTCCCTTCACTGGCTCCCCATCCACTGCAGAATTAAATTCACAATCCTCACCCTGACCTACAAAGCTCTCACTAACTCAGCTCCCACTACCTGTCCTCACTAATCACCAAATACACCCCAGCCGCTCCCTAAGATCAAACAGTGACCTGTGCCTAGCTTCTCCCCGCATCACCTCTTCCCATGATAGACTGCAGGATTTCTCACACGGAGCCCCCATCCTCTGGAACACTCTCCCTCGTACGGTCAGACTTTCCCCTAGTTTCCCCTCCTTCAAACGCTCTCTTAAGACATTCCTATTTAGGGAAACCGACCACCCGACTCACTGATACACCTCACTGCCTCAACCAGTCCATCACTCTCACCTTGCAGTCCATCACTTTCAGCTTGCAGTTGTAACCCTGTCTATATTGTGCCCATTGTACAGCGCTGCTTTATATGTTGGTGCTATATAAATAAAAAAAATAAAAAATTCGCATCTCGGCCCATATTCCAGCTCAGCTGCTAATAGAGCCACAAAAGAGCATCCGTGCTGCGAGCTATTAACTCACTGCAATTCCCTATTACCAGTAGATTCATCAAGCCCAAGAGGTGTGGCGCACATGCGCATTAGGTGGCAGTGGCGCACATGCACATTAGGTGGCAGTGGAGCACATGCGCATTATGTGGCAGTGGTGCACATGCGCATTATGTGGCAGTGTCGTGGTGCACATGCGCATTATGTCTAAGAGTGTGTATGTGCATTTATTTTTTCAGGTTGTGGAAATCTTCCCTAACTTTTTTCACAGGACCTGACCCCTGGCCTGAAGACAAAAAATACCCCCAAGAAACAGAGAAAAGGGGAAAAAAAAAAGAGAGAGAAAAACAACAATTCTACACAAACACCCCCCCCCCCCCAGAAAAGAAAGGACCTCATTTAGAAAAAAATTATATTTTATTTCATCAAATTTTGGGGAGGGAACGGGACTGGTGAGTGCTGCCCCATCTGAACAATGGACGAGCCTCCACTGATTATATATACATAATTTGTAGTCTTTCACTTGTGCATCAAGAATAAAAACACATTATAAAACACATTATAAAACACACGTTGCTGCTGGTTTGTTTGAAGTAATTTCCCTTTAGGTGAATGTGCTGCCATCACTTCTACCTCCGACTCCGATCCTTTACTCCTCACATTCAGTCACCAAATCCTGCTACTTCCACCTAAAAAAACACTGCGCGCGCCCGTCCCTGTCTTAATCCAGACTAGGGCTGTAACTAACGATTATCTCCCTAATAGCTTGATTTTAATTCATCAGATAAAAAAAAGTTGTTATTTTCTTATGTAATTTGCACAGTGTAAATAACTCTTGTAAGTACATTACACAAATTGTGTATCCTGTGTAACTTGCTTACTTTTTGCACATAAGGTACACAAGCCCCTGGTCAAAGTGATGGATTGATGGGCGTGCGCAGCTCTAGCCCAAGTCTGGTTTAATGCTGCTACGAGCGCTCAGACAGGATAATGTCAGATTGTCAAGTGTGGTGAAGGGGGGGGCACTCCACACTGCCTTATCTCTTTAATACGCAAGCGTGGTCAGGGTGCGCATAGTGTCTCTTTAAAATAAATTCATGAACAGAGTGGGGGAGGAAGTGCGTTTAGGCGAGGGACCAAATCAGAGGGTGAGAGGTAGTTTGGAAAATGGACCAGACCGGAGAGAGCGAGACAGGGAGTGTGGAGTGGTGGCACAGGACTCCAGCTCAAAGTATGGATAAAATACCGGCGGTACAGCTCCTCCACCCAAACTGGGATATGTTTGACATAACCCTAGAACTAAATCATACAGAGTAAAGCAGCGGCAGATCTTCTGCAATCAACTCCAATGTAGAGCCTGAGTTTATAAACATTTAACTCTGATTCTAAACAGTGTGTGCTGCACACAAACCGATTAATCGACAGCCGATTAGTTGACAACTATTTTCAATATCGAAAAAGGTGTAGTGTCTGTATGGCGCCACTAGATGGCTCTATTGTCTTAGGCAGGAGGATAGAAAGAAATGGACTGTATATAGACAAATCGTGAGTAGGAGACTCACTGTGTGAGAGAACTGTATCGACCAGAGCATTCCATTTTTTCCCCTTTTCCCCTTCCATCTCCATCAACTGTTTATTGAGGACGTGATCCCTGGGTGGATATCTTTTATTGAAACTGAGGATTGTGAAAGCGAGCGCCGGACGCCAGCTCTGTGACCTGTATTTTCAATATCGATTAGTTGTTTCAGCCCTAATCCAGACTCTGCTAAAATGCTCATCCAAACTCTTATTGTCTCCTGCCTTGACTACTGTAACATCTTGCTCTCTGGCCTTAAGAGATCCCAGATTCTGCCTCTGCAGTCTAATGAACGCCTGTGTCATGCCCCGCGCCGCGATCCGACCGCGGCCGCCATGTTGGGACACTCGGTATACTTACCCGAGGTCCCTCGTGGCGCGTCGCTCCCTGGTTCCGGTCCACAGCTCGGAGGAGGAGACCCGGGGTGTGTCCCATGCCGCCTTCGAGATCCAACTGAGGAGAGAGAAAGCGCGCATGCGCGATCGCCTATCTCCTTAAAGCAAGAAGACCTTGGTACTCTGGCGCCCTCCGCTGGTCAATTAAAGGTATAGAAACATAGAAACATAGAAAAAATGTCGGCAGATAAGAACCTTTCGGCCCATCTAGTCTGCCCAATTACATGGATACTTAACCTGGATTTATCTTTTGTTTAGGATAGCCTTATGCCTATCCCATGCTTGCTTAAATTAAATTACTGTTTTGGCCTCTACCACTTCTACTGGAAGACTGTTCCATGTATCCACCACCCTCTCAGTAAAATAATGCTTCCTGATGTTACTTTTAAACCTTTGCCCCTCTAATCTAAGACTATGTCCTCTTGTTTTGCTATTTTGTTTCCTTTTAAATATACTCCCTTCCTCTACCTTGTGGATTCCCTTTACGTATTTAAATGTTTCTATCATATCTCCTCTGTCTCGTCTTTTTCCAAGCTGTACATGTTAAGATCATTAAGCCTTTCCTGGTAACTTTTCTCCTTCAAGCCGTACACCATTTTAGTAGCCCTTCTCTGAACTCTCTCTAAGATGTCTATATCCTTCTGGAGATACGGTCTCCAGTACTGCACACAGTACTCCAAGTGAGGTCTCACCAGTGCTCTGTACAGTGGCATGAGCACTTCCCTTTTCCTACTGCTAATACCTCTCCCCTACACAACCAAGCATTCTGCTAGCATTTCCTGCTGCTCTATTACATTGACTACTTACCCTTAGATCCTCTGAAATAATGACCCTAAATCCCTTTCCTCAGATGTTGAGGTTAGGACTGTATCAAATATTCTATATTCAGCCCTTGGGTTTTTACGTCCCAGGTGCATTATCTTGCACTTATCCACATTAAAACTCAATTGCCACAGCTCCGACCATTTTTTTAGTTTACCTAAATCATTTGTCATTTGGCTGATCCTCCAGGAACGTCAACCCTGTTGCAAATCTTTGTGTCATCAGCAAAAAGACATACTTTTCCATTAATACCTTCTGCAATATCACTAATAAAAATATTAAAGAGAATGGGTCCAAGTACTGACCCCTGAGGTACCCCACTGGTAACAAGACCTTGTGCCGAATAAACTCCATTTACCACACCCTCTGTTGCCTGTCACTCAGCCACTGCCTAATCCAGTCAACAATATTGGAATCTAAACTCAAAGATTGCAATTTATTGATAAGCCTTCTATGCGGAACAGTATCAAAAGCCTTACTGAAATCTAAATAAGCAATGTCTACTGCACCACCTGTGTCTATTATTTTTGTTACCCAATCAAAAAAATCAATAAGATTAGTTTGGCATGATCTCCCTGAGGTAAACCCATGTTGTTTCTGATCCTGTAATCTATGTGTTTTTAGATGTTCAACAATCCTTTCCTTTAACATGGTTTCCATTAATTTCCCCACTACTGACGTAAGACTAACTGGCCTATAGTTCCCCGATTCCTCCCTACTACCCTTCTTGTAAATGGGCACAACATTTGCTAATTTCCAGTCTTCTGGGACGACTCTCGTTAACAAGGATTGGTTAAATAAATCTGTTAATGGGTTTTGCTATTACATCACTGAGCTCTTTTAATAATTTAGGGTGGATCCCATCAGGCCCCATTGACTTATTTGTCTTTACTTTAGACAGCTGCTGTAGAACCTCCTCCTCTGTAAACTGATATGTAAATGTCTCTTTAGTGTTCTCTCCTAACTGAGGTCCCTTTCCTTCCTTTCTTTCTTGCAAAGACTGAACAAAATATTCATTGAGGCAGTCAGCGAGACTTTTATCCTCTTCTACATACCTTCCTCCTTTGTTTTTAATCTTTTTTTTTTTTTTTTTTTTTTTTTTTTTTTTAAATTCTTTATTTAAGATTAAACATAACAGCAATAGCAAGAAATCTATTGAACTTAACAGGTCTCACAGGACCAATGCAATAAAGCTGCAAGGAGATATGCTGGGAAGCGAACACTATTGTAAAAAGCAAGTGAATCAGCCAGGAGAACAGTCATGAACATCGCTACCACAATTGCAGGGATCTGCCAATATCCAAAACAAAACGGGGGAAAAAGATTGGGGCGGGGAGGGGGGAGAGAGGGGGAGGAGATAGAAAAAAAAAAAAAAAAAAAAAAAAAAAAAATTCTGAAGGCCTCCACCAAAGTGGAAGAAATGGGAAAGGTAGCCCCCAAAGGGAAATTATGGGACACCGCGGCTCACCCCTACAACCCCGGAGAGGAATAATAGAGGGCCGGGGTAACCATAGGGCACAGGTCAACGGGGGGCCAAGGGACAGAAAGAGCCTAGGTACCTGTCCTACGGCACACCCCCGATCGAACCTTACCTTCGATCCCAAAAAAAAAAAAAAAAAAAAAAAAGGGAACGGGGGGGGCAAAAGTGTTATCAGGTCAGAAAATACTCCAGGACAATATCGAGAGTCCACCCCACGCAGGGGAATCCACCGTGGAACAAGGGGGATGACAGACGCCCGTGTCTATCTTGTAGGGCCAAGTTTCAGATCTCCGCGTGCCCTGTCCGGGGCCAGCGAAGCCTCCTCCACGCCTGCCGGGCTCAACAGCACCCCAAGGTTCCCGCGTGTGTGCCCGGGCTTCCTCCACAGTAGTCGCCGTCAAAGTCTTGGAACCATAATGGATCAGGAGAGACCCTGATATTCCCCAACGGTAACGGACATTATGGGACGAAGTGCTGACGTCACCGTCCCAAACTGTCGCCTGGCCGCCAAGGCCAGAAACGGTAAGTCTCGGAAAACCGAAATAGCCGCTCCCTCGAAGCGTATCGGAGGGGCCCGGATCGTCGCCTCCAGCAGACGCTCCCGGGTAACAATGTCTGCAAAGACCACGATGACGTCTCGTGATGCCGCCTCAGGGGCCGCAGCAGCCTTCCTCACCCGGATCGCTGACTTCAGTGGGTCCGGACACCCCGCAGGCAAGGTCAGAACCGCCATCACCAGTTGGGTGACATAAGACAGGAGCGCAGAGTCTGGGATAGAGTCCGGTATGCCCCTTAGTTTCAGGTTGCGACGACGGTGGCGGTTCTCCAGAGACAGCACGGCACCCTGTAACCCAGCGACCTGGGCCTGGAGAACCTCAACTCGAGAGGAGGAGGCAGCCTGCGACTCCCGCAACTCACTAGAGTGAGCATCCAGCACCGTGACCTCTGTGCGTAGGGATGCCAAATCCGAGCGCACCGCAGCAATCTCCAGAGCCCAGGAGGAACGTGCGTCATCTAGGAGCATGCGGATGTCTCTCTTGGTAGCTGGGGAATCCTCCGAGGGAGTCTGCATTTTCGACCTCGTGGGCGCAGGTAATAAGGCAGGAGTAGGATCATCGCTATTCTCTACCGGCACCGGGGAACAGGATGCAGGTCGCAGATCCCTCGGACCACCCAGGGAGACGCGGATATCAGGTTGGTGCGAGGGCTCCACAGCCCCAGGCCGCTTATCTCTCTTACCCATGGCCGGGGGGCGACCAGATCATCCAGGGGAACGTAGGCCCAAAGCAGCAAGATGGCCGCCGATCTCACACTGTCACAGGCCCCAATCTCAGATCGCGGCGACAGAGGCCGTGGCGGGGTCCTATCTGATCCGGCGATCGGCAGGAAGATTCCAGCCTCACCCGCACGCCAGGTGGGCACACACAACACGGGTAAATCAGGTGTGAGGGGGATATTAATGCAAGGTTCCGCAGGAGCTGCTCCGCCATGCGTCTATCCTGTTCAGCAGCTAGCCACGCCCCCCTTTGTTTTTAATCTAACTAATCCTTGTTTTACTTTTCTTTTCTCGTTTATGCATCTAAAAAATGTTTAGTCCCCCTTTTTTACTGACTGAGCTATTTTCTCTTCTGCGTGTGCTTTGGAAGCTCTTATAAATTGCTTTGCCTCTTTCTGCCTAATCTTATAGGTTTGCCTATCTTCTTCACTCTGAGTTGTTTTATAATTATTGAATGCTATCTTTTTGTTCTTCACTATTTTGGCCACTTCTGCAGAGTACCACAGTGGTTTCTTCCCTTTTTTGTTTTTGCTAACAAGCCGAATGCAATTTCCTGTGGCCTTCAATAATGCTTCCTTTAAATAATCCCATTTCTCCTGGACTCCATTTAAACTCCTCCAGTCTGATAATGACTCCTTCACACAAAATCTCATTTTAGAAAAATCTGTTTTTTTAAAGTCTAAAACTTTCGTTCTTGTGTGGTGCGGCTCCATCCTGTTCTTATAATTAAACCATACTGACTGGTGATCACTAGATCCCAAATTTTCACCTACAACAACGTCTGATACCAAACCTCCATTTGTGAGTATTAAATCCAATATGGCCTCTTTACGGGTCGGCTCCTCAACTACTTGTGTTAGAGATAATCCCAGTAGGGAGTTTAGAATATTTGTACTCCTGGTGCACCCAGCTGTTTTGGTTTTCCAGTTCACATCAGGAAGATTAAAGTCCCCCATGATAATAACTTCCCCCTTCATTGCCATTTTGGCTATTTCCTCAACCAGCAGATTATCTAGTTCTTCTGCTTGTCCAGGGGGTCTATAGATCACACCTACACGAGCTACTGTATGATTGCCAAATGTTAGCGTAACCCAAACTGACTCTATGTTCACCTCGCTCACTTTTATTTGGTTCGTTTTTATGTTGTTTTTCACATACAGGGCCACTCCTCCTCCTTTCCTACCTTCTCTGTCTTTTCTATATAAAGAGTACCCCGGTATTGTTATGTCCCAGTTATTTTTCTCACTGAACCATGTCTCAGTAACCGCCACTAAATCTACTTTTTCAGCTGCCATCATTGCCTCTAGTTCATTGATTTTATTGACTAAACTGCGAGCATTTGTAGACACGACTCTGAGCTTGTCATTTTTTACCTCGCATGTTGCTTGCACCCTCCGATTTAGTTTGGGGGACAATCGGGCAGATTGTTTTTTACCCTTTTGTCCCCCCCCTCCTAGTTTAAATATTTCTTTGCGAAACCTTTGAACTTCTCACTGAGAACATATGTTCCCCTATGAGTAAGATGCAAACCATCTTTTTATACAGTTCCTTTCTGCTCCAATTAGAGCTATCATGGGACACAAAGCCAAATCCTTGCTCCCGACACCATCCCGAAGCCACAAATTGAATTCCCTATTGCACATCTGCCTATCTTGAATGTTATGCACAGGCAAAACTTCAGAGAATGACACAGTGGACGCAATCTGCTGTATTTCACCTCCAAGAACACAAAAATCTTCCTTAATCTCAGAAACCTCATTGCTAGCCAAGTCATTTATCCCTAGATGGACTAGAACGTCCACTTCCCCTTGTTGCTTTGCTTGTTTGACAATATTGAGAATACGTCTCTTGTCTCTACGAGCAGTAGCCCCAGGAAGACATCTCACCAAACCACTACTCTCCAGCTCAACACCTCTTATGATAGAATCACCAGCAACAATTGCCTTCTATCAAGTCCCACCTTTTCATTTTTGTCCTTGGTTGCAGTGCTGCATACCTTAGGCATAGTGGATGGTGGTTCCTCCACTATGGTGTCTGAGCCTACATCCATCTTATCACTACACTCTGAAAGTGCCTCAAAAGAATTAAGAAGAGCCACAGATTGTGGGACATGCCTTCTATCCACAACTCTAAGTCTACCAGATCCTACAGTAGTCCATCTGCCGCTCCTAGGAGGCCTCTGTGGCAGTGGCTTTGTAACAGTCATAGCCTGAGTTTGTCTAACAGATAATTTACAAATCTCAGACTTCAAACAGGCAATTTCCTGCTGCAATAAAGAGAGCTGCCTACATATCAGGCACACTCCAAACCTCCAAAAATTGGATCTAAAAACAAAAGCATGACAGCTCTTACACTGGACCAAGCCTGCCATTATAAAAGAATGGATTTAAAACCAGCAAATCTTACCTTTTTGTAGGTTTTCTACCTCCTGTCTAACCTCAGACTACCTCCAAAGTATCTCCAGAAGATCTCCTGTAAGTGCTCACTTTGAAGACTTCACTTAGAAGGCTTCCCAAGCTCAATTAGACAAAGCTAATATTCCACAAGCTTTATATAGCCACCTAAGAACACCTCTCCCAGCAAGGAGTGGACAAGCTAAACCTGAAGCAAATACCACACAATTGATTCCAATTGTATGCTAATCAGTATGAAAATGAGTCACCAGCCTAACCTAATTTACTCACCAGACCTAACTTGAAACCTTAAGATGAATAGAAAAGATCTGTTTGAAACAAAAATCTAAATCACTCACCAGAAGATGTATTGCATTACAAGTGCACTGGAGATCCTCCTATGCCACCAATTAACCTATCAAGTACTCAGGTATCCCAGCTCCACCTACGAGTCCCAGGTGAACGGTGTTCTTATGATCCTCTGAACCCTATTTAAACCTGCCGCCTTTCTCAGTTCATTAACCAGGTTATACTGTGGTTCAGCACTTCAGTTATCCAGTGTTCCCTCTTCGTTCCTGTTCCAAGTGAATCCTGAGTTCCAGATCCTCTACCCCAGGCTTGCTTCCACATCCACGGTACCAGCTCCATCTCCAGGCTTGCTTCCACGTCCACGGTACCAGCTCCATCTCCAGGCTTGCTTCCACGTCCACGGTACCAGCTCCATCTCCAGGCTTGCTTCCACGTCCACGGTACCAGCTCCATCTCCAGGCTTGCTTCCACGTCCACGGTACCAGCTCCATCTCCAGGCTTGCTTCCACGTCCACGGTACCAGCTCCATCTCCAGGCTTGCTTCCACGGTACCCGCTCCATCTCCAGGCTTGCTTCCACGTCCGCGGTACCAGCTCCATCTCCAGGCTTGCTTCCACGTCCACGGTACCAGCTCCATCTCCAGGCTTGCTTCCACGTCCACGGTACCAGCTCCATCTCCAGGCTTGCTTCCACGTCCACGGTACCAGCTCCATCTCCAGGCTTGCTTCCACGTCCACGGTACCAGCTCCATCTCCAGGCTTGCTTCCACGTCCACGGTACCAGCTCCATCTCCAGGCTTGCTTCCACGTCCACGGTACCAGCTCCATCTCCAGGCTTGCTTCCACGTCCACGGTACCAGCTCCATCTCCAGGCTTGCTTCCACGTCCACGGTACCAGCTCCATCTCCAGGCTTGCTTCCACGTCCACGGTACCAGCTCCATCTCCAGGCTTGCTTCCACGGTACCCGCTCCATCTCCAGGACTGCTTCCACGTCCACGGTACCAGCTCCATCTTCAGGCTTGCTTCCACGTCCACAGTACCAGCTCCATCTCCAGGCTTGCTTCCACGTCCACGGTACCAGCTCCATCTCCAGGCTTGCTTCCACGTCCACGGTACCGGCTCCATCTTCTCCAGGCTCCATCTTCTCCAGGCCATCTCCAGGCTTGCATCCACGTCCACGGTACCAGCTCCATCTCCAGGCTTGCTTCCACGTCCACGGTACCAGCTCCATCTCCAGGCTTGCTTCCACGTCCACGGTACCAGCTCCATCTCCAGGCTTGCTTCCACGGTACCCGCTCCATCTCCAGGCTTGCTTCCACGTCCACGGTACCAGCTCCATCTCCTCTACCCCGGTTCGTCTCAAAGACCACAGCTCACGTTATCCTCTTCTACAATCCTTCGTTCTGGACTTACGTTGTGCCCCATTTAAATCTGAAGACCCTTACTCACAATTCCCTGTTCTGGACTTTACTCTTGCCAAGGAGACCTTTGGCATTATAGTCTTTTGTTCTGGACTTATATTTTGTTTCATCTCAGTAAATATTCAACTGCTTATATACATCTCCTGGTCTCCTTCTTCGGCTTGCCATTGGGTTCCATATGCACAACACTACACAGGGGTCATAGCCTCTGCCCTTACAGCCTGTGCTAGACTCATACACCTAACCTCCCGCACACCTCACCTCCAGCACCTCTCACACCTCACCTCCCGCACCTCTCACACCTCACCTCCAGCACCTATCACCTATCGCAACTCACCTCCCGCACCTCTCACCTATCGCAACTCACCTCCCGCAACTCTCACACCTCACCTCCCGCACCTCACCTCATCTCCCGCACCTCTCACACCTCCCGCACCTCACCTCCTACACCTCCAGCACCTCACCTCCAGCACCTCTCACAACTCGTCCCTTTGTCAATCTCTATACTGGCTCCTGTTTCCGTTAGAATCCAATTCATTATATTGGTCACATACAAAGCTCTGCATAACCGCGCCGCTGCCTACATCTCCTCCCTTATTAGCAGGTACATCCTGTCACGACCACGTCGCTCTGCAATGATCTGATGTTATCTTCTCGTACCCGCACCCCAAACTCTCACCTTCAAGACTTCGCCCGAGCTGCCCCCTTTCTATGGAACTCCCTCCCCCACAACATCAGACTCTCCGCGTCTCTCAAGTCCTTCAAGAAGTCTCTGAGAACACATCAGCTCACTCAATAATCCCACTGTACATTTCTTGCTCCATCTTCCAACCCAGTCCACATGCGCCCCGGTAATCCGGTTATCTATTTACCCTCACCTAGTGTGTCACCCTCTCCTCTTAGATTGTAAGCTCTTGAGCAGGGTCTGCTCTCCTACTGTTCTGTGTGTGTGTAACTTGTATGTTTATTTGTTATTCTCTCTCCCATTATACAACGCTACGGAACTTGGTAGCACTTTATAAAAACGTTTACATATAATTGCATGCAAAATGGAAAAATAAAGTTAGGTTTTTATCTCCTGTTTCATTTTTGTGGATTTTTCTCAAGATGCAATATTGACTAAAATTTTAGCACAAGTTTCCCTTTACAGCCATGCTTAGGATAAAGCAGTAATGAAGAGGCAATGGGGTGGGGGAGTTAATATTTAGAGAATGCTGCAGGGGCTCTATTGTACGGTCTAGGCTGAGTGAGATGATAGTTGACTTTTAAAGATGTCTAATCTTCTATGGCCAAAGTCACACAGTGAGGAGCAAGTGATGGAAAGATCCGGGGGGGGGGGGAGTTTACAAGTTCACCATCCACAGCCATCACCCTCTCCAGGGGAAGCGTTTGTTTTCTGCAGCCCCACCCAGTCCTGGGCCCGAACTCATAGCTTTCCCTCCAGCTGCTGACACTTCTCTCTCTAATAATCCTTTTCAAGTCCAAGCTTCTGGTCTTTCCAATGCAACATCTGCTGTATTCTTCCTGGCCACCAGCTCCACACTCCCCCTGCTCCCCTTTTGTTTCACTCACCTTTGTCCTTTAGATTGTAAGCTCTCAGGGTGTCTGGCTGAGCACTTGTATAAAGCGTTGTATCAGTAGGGCAATTATCCTACGGGCAAGACCATCTGTTTCTTATGTGTTTTTATTATGTCTCATGTCTGTTCTCTCTCATTGTAAAGCGCTGCGGAGTCTGTTGGTGCTATACAAGTAACTGTAACAACATAAAAAAGATCACACAATGGATGCATCCAGTGACACATAGAAAAGAAAAACAAAGCAGATGTAAGATATCAGCAACATAAAACAAACACAATAAGGACATTGCATTTTTTGGTGGTACTGGCCCTTTAAGTTTAGACCTGGCTCTTGGCCAAATGAAGTGAAGTGTCTCTTTTTTCGATGGTTTACAAACAAAGCTGAGGGGAATCTCAGAAACAATGTGAAATAAGTAAAGTATAAGAGGCATGAGGTTTGGTGACGCCCCATACGTGAGATTGACGCACTTATCTCAGCGGGTGAGAGGGGCAAGATTTACCAATTTGCTGAAAGTGTTAGAGCTCCATATCCCTCTCCAGATATTTAACCTCATTTCTGCCACAGACTCAGCATTATATTATGACATTAACCCTTTAATCAGTAACAGGGCACAAGTAACCCATTCCCTGGCAGAAAGCTCCATACCAGTCATTCTGCCGGGGGGGGGGGGACTTCTTATAGACTAAGCATCGCCTTATTGCCGCGGCCGCGAGATATATCATTTCTGAATTCACGCGCACCATTATACAGCGGATACAGCTTATAATCAGCAATATATAGATTTACTTACAAGGCGGACGCTCACTCCCAGGACCCTCAGGCTGGATCTCCTCTCTGGATTCAACAGGCGGATCCGCGGCCTCAGGACACAAAGGACAAAGGGGATGAAGCTACAGGGGTTAAAAGGAGAGGCAGGAGTTACATATAATCCCACATCAATACAAACAAGTGTGAAAAAGAGAAAACACCACGAACACGAGAGAACAACGAGCTGGAAGAGAATAGCCGCAGCACTTTCTGACTCAGTATAAGGAGGTTTGGTTTGCCCCTTCCCCCACTACTTCCTTGTTTGCGTTCCACACGCATTCCAGGCCTCGATCTCATCTCAGGTTTCAGCAGAGCAGCTCCATTATGTATAATGCAGGGGACAGGGCCCGGCCTGAGCCTCATTACAGGAATGGAGGAAGCAGCTCAGCCATGGACACAGCACAATGTGTGCTCAGACAGAGGGAGGTTTATACAATCACTGTAACTTTATACTGTGTATGGGGGGTATCTGTACAGTGTACAGTGGCAAGAAAAAGTATGTGAACCCTGTGGGATTACGTGGAGTTTTGCATGAATTGGTGATAAAATGTGCTCTGATCTTCATCTAAGTCACAACAATTTGAAAAACACAGTCTGCTTAAAATAATACAACACAAACATTATATGTTTTCATGTGTTTTTTGAACATAAACATGTAAACATTCACAGTGCAGGGTGGAAAAAGTATGTGAACCTTTGGACTGAATAACTGGTTGACCCTCCTTTGGCAGCAATAACCTCAACCAAACGTTTCCTGTAGTTGCAGATCAGACCTGCACAACGATCTGGAGTAATTTTGGACCACTCCTCTTCACAAAACTGTTTCAGTGTAGCAATATTCTTGGGATGTCTGGTGTGAATCGCTCTCTTAAGGTCATGCCACAGCATTTCAATCGGGTTGAGGTCAGGACTCTGACTGGGCCACTCCAGAAGACGTATTTTGTTTTGTTGAAGTCATTCTTTTGTTGAATTACTTGTATGCGTGGGGTCATTGTCCTGTTGCATCTAGGGATGAGCCGAACACCCCCCGAGTTCGGTTCTGGCCCGAACCCGAACTTCCCATATGTTCGGGTCCGAATCCGAACTCAAACTCCATGCAAGTCAATGAGGCTGAAAATTCGGTTTTTAGAGTGCCCTCCAAGAGGGCATATATGCTAGATATTTGCTATAAAAAGTGTATGGGGGTCCGGGTAGTGCCCTGGGGGTCAGGAAACAAGGACAAAAAGTTTTAAAAAAAAGTTTTTAAAGGGACAGTGAGTTTTCCATGAAATAAGGGTTAAAAATAAAAATGAAAAATTCCTTAAAATATCGTGCCTAGGAGGTCCCCATAACCTGCCCGTGAAGTGGCGGATTTCTAGGATGTATAGAAACACTTAAAAACAAAAAAATGACGTTTCATATGACGGTAAATGCTTTTCCTTTAATCTATCCATAAACAACTGCTTGGGGCGGCAGTCTGTATGAAAAGAGGAGACATTTTCGTATACGCAGAAAAAGTTTACTGATTTTTTGGGCTAAATTATTGTGAAACTTATGCAGGCTTTGAATGAAAGTAACACTAGGTGCTTCAAAATTGGTCCTTTAGCGTCCCCAACAGTGCCGTCAAACCGTAACCCCTCTGAGGATATCAATCTGATACAGGCGTCAGTGGCAGTGCACCCAAATATTGTGCTTTTGGTGCCAGGCCTGCAAGTACTATCATACAGTAACCCCTCTGTGGTATTGTGGAAGAATGCAGGGGTGAACCTTGCGGTCCTATATTAAAAAGAAATGCATCTGGTTAAGGCGTCAGTGCACCCAGATATTCTGCCTTTGGTGCAAGACTGCCAGGCCAGCAAGTATCATCATACAGTAACCCCTCTGTGGTATTGTGGAAGAATGCAGGGGTGGACCATGTGGTCCTATATTGAAAAGATATGATTCTGGTCAAGGTGTCAGTGCACCCAGATATTGTGCCTTTGGTGCCAGGCCAGCAAGTATCATCATACAGTAACCCCTCTGTGGTATTGTGGAAGAATGCAGGGGTGGACCATGTGGTCCTATATTGAAAAGATATGATTCTGGTCAAGGCGTCAGTGCACCCAGATATTGTGCTTTTGGTGCCAGGCCTGCAAGTGCCATCATAATACAGTAACCCCTCTGTGGTATTGTGGAAGAGTGTAGGGTTGGACCCTGCGGTTCAAAAAATTAAAATGATATAAATCTGGCACAGGCGTCAGTGCAGCCAAATATTGTGCCTTTCATGTCAGCAAGTGCCTTCACACCGTAACCCTTTTGTGGTATTGTGGAAGAGTTCAGTGCTGGAGGTTTTGTGAATGCAGAAGAGGACATCCCTGATCTATTCCATTACTTCAGCATCAGGGGATTGATAGCTGCTGATCCAGGACTGATTCATTTTTATAAATGTCAGCCGGTCTACAGAGTCGGTGGACAGACGCACTCTTTTGTCTGTGACAAAACCTCCAGCGGCACTGAACGTCCTTTCGGAAAGCACGCTAGATGAAGGGCAACCTAGTAGCTGCATAGCATATTGGCTAAGTTCTGGCCAGTGATCCAATCTCAACACCCAGTAAGCCAGTGGATCATCTGCTGGAAAGGTATCCAGGTCTGCCCTTGCCCCTAGGTAGTCCTGCACCATATGGTGAAGACGCTGGCAATGGGTGCCTACATTTGACGTCCCTGGGCGTCGAGGACTAAACAAATTTAAAAATGCATCAGTCAATCGGCCCTGGCCTTCACCACTATTCCTCTGATCATCCGCAGCCTCAGAAGCACGTGTGTCAGCACTTGGTAATCTACCAGTGCCTGGAAAAGTGTTACACAAGTGTCGCTTTAGAGCGTCCTCAAGTTTTTTCATCCTGTGCTCCCTCTGTGCGGGCAGGATGAGCTCTGCAACTTTACCCTTGTATCGTGGATCAAGAAGGGTTGCCAACCAGTAATGATCCCTCTCCTTGATAGCACGAATCCTGGGGTCCTTTAGCAGGCTTTGCATCATTAGGGAGCCCATGCAGCGTAGGTTGGAGGTGGCATTAGCTTCCGAGTCTTCCTGGTCAATGAGGATGACCGTATCGTGCACTTCCTCCTCCCAGCCACGCACTAGCCCTTGTGTTTCTGGGCACACGAAACCCTCCCTTGAGGAATCCCCACCTTCAATGCCCCCACTATTTAAATATTCTGCCTCCTCCTCCTCCTGTCTGATCTGAGTAGGACCTGCTCGAATGCTGTCTGCGGAAAGACTGGGGCCTTGAGAGCTAGGGAAGGCCTCCTCTTCCTCCCGCTGCTCTGCCTCTAGAGCCACATCTATAATTCCCCGCAGAGTGTGCTCCAGCAGGAACACTAAAGGAATTGTGTCACTGATGCATGCACTGTCCCTGCTCACCATCCTCGTTGCCTCCTCAAATGGTGACAGTACAGTGCATGCATCCTTGATCATCAGCCACTGCGGGGGGGGGGAACCAAGTTGACCTGAACCTCTCCTTGTGCCATACTCACACAGGTACTCGTTGATGGCCCTCTGCTGCTTGTGCAGACGCTGCAGCATTGCTAATGTCGAGTTCCACCTGGTGGGCATGTCACAGATCAGACGGTTTGTGGGAAGGTGGAATTCTCTTTGAATTTCTGCCAGGCGAACGCTTGCTGGGAATGACCGTCTGAAGTGGCTGCAGACTTTTCTGGCCTGGATGAGAAGCTCTGGCAGCCCTGGGTACTTGGTTAGGAAACGCTGTACCACCAGATTTAGGACGTGTGCTAGGCATGGTACATGCGTCAATTTACCCTTGCGTAGGGCGGACAGAAGGTTGCTGCCATTATCGCAGACGATCATTCCCAGCTGAAGCTGGCGTGGTGTTAACCATCTCTGCACCTGCCCCTGCAGAGCTGACAGAATTTCTGGCCCAGTGTGGCTCCTGTCCCCTAAACAAACCAGCTCAAGCACAGTATGGCATCTTTTTGCTTGAGCCATTGCGTAGACCCTGTCAGGCGTCGGTTTAACTGCCACTTCGCCAGAGACAGAGAAGGAGGAGGAGGAGGAAGAGGGAGAGGTGGTGGTGGTGGAGCAGACAGACCTCATACAAGCAGCTTTCTGGAGGCGTGGTGGATGACCAAGCTCCAGCACAGAGCCCTGTCTTGGATACCTCCCAGCTGCAATCAGAGTTACCCAGTGTGCCGTGAAGGAAATGTAACGACCCTGTCCATGCTTGCTGGACCACGTGTCTAAAGTCACATGCACCTTGCTGCTGACTGCCTTTCCCAATGACTGGATAACATTGTCTTCCACGTGCTGGTATAGTGCTGGAATGGCCTTGCATGAAAAGTAATGGCGTTTTGGAACCTGCCACTGCGGTACAGCACATTCAGCAAATTCACGGAAGGGAGCAGAGTCCACCAGCTGGAAAGGCAGCAGCTGCAATGCGAGTAATTTTGCTAAGCTGGCATTTAGACGCTGTGCTTGGGGATGGTTGGGAATATATTTTTTCTTTCGCTGCAGCAGCTGCGGCAACATAATCTGACTGCGTAAATCTTCAGCTGCTGGGATGATGTCACATTGTGAGGAAGGACCTGGTACATCCATTACTGTAGCATCATCCCTGTCGGTGGAGGTTGTAGGCAATGACATGGCAGGACATACAGTGGGGGTAGAGACAGATGAGAAGGAGGAGGACCTACACAAAGTTTTGCGCCAATGGGATGTGTGGCAGTTGTTCATATGTCGCATCAAGCACATGGTACCCAAGTGTCCGGTATCTTTCCGACGCTTAAGCCTCATCTGACATAGATTACAAATAGCAACGCTGCGCTTTACTGCACATTTCTTAAAGAACTCCCAGACAACAGAGTTCCTGCATGTGTTCTTTGAGACAACAGCGCTCTGCACTGGAGCAGCTCTGACATGTGATGCCTTGGACTGGCTAGTGCTACGGTTGGTCACAGAGGATGTTGTGCCTCGTGTTTGCTGTGCCTCCTCCTCCCCCTCTTCCTCACTTAATTCCTCTGTTCGATCAGGCACCCAGGTGGAGTCAGTGACCTCATCATCGTCATCATCACCCCCTATCTCCTCGTCACTGGAGCCAACTTGGCAGTATGCTGCAGCTGCTGGGGCAACATGAGTGCCAGTTATTTGTGTGTCATCACTGGCACCCCCTTCCTCTAGGTTGATTATACTCCCTTCCTCAACCTCAGAGATTGAATCAGAGCACTGTACTTGCTGCGCATCCTCAAGCAGCATGTCACTGTCATTGTAGTCAAACAATTCAGCTGACTTCTCCGTGTGTGATAGCGAGGCTACGGCAGGAGTAGCTGTGGACATGGAGGCTGCATTAGATGCTTTGGCAGCTGAGGTGGAC
Organism: Leptobrachium leishanense; assembly: GCA_009667805.1. Taxonomy (NCBI): domain Eukaryota; kingdom Metazoa; phylum Chordata; class Amphibia; order Anura; family Megophryidae; genus Leptobrachium; species Leptobrachium leishanense. The sequence goes on along the minus strand of CM019066.1, from coordinate 57,816,245 downwards.
TGTAAAGCACTAGAAGCCTGGCTGGCAGAGGACTCGGAGGATGAGGATGGCCTGGTTAGCCAATCCACCAAGTCCTCTGTATGTTGCTGCTGCTTAAGACGGCCAGCACCAGTTAGAATGGACAAGCGTGCCCCTGCAGAGGATGCACCACGTCCACCACGACCAGAGGCACAGCCTCCTGACACAGGGGCTGCTTGCCCTCTTATATGTGTCTGGGAGCGTCTGCCTGTCCTTTTTGTTCTTTCAGACATGGTGAGTGATATATAGATTAATATATACAGAACTCTGATTCAAATCTGGTATAAAGATTTAAAGAACTCTGGTATAACTCAGTGAGACACCCTGATAGCTGGCAGCCAGTGACAAGACACAGATTACAAGTCTCAGACACCTCCTATAAATTAGTGAGACCCCTTGATGGGTGGCAGTGAAACCTCCTATAAATCAGTGAGACCCCTTGATGGGTGGCAGCCAGTGAGAACACACGGATTATAACAATTCCCAAATGTTTTAAAGAAATTAGTGAGCCCCAAAATACTGCGTGGTACTGGTTGTGTGACAAGACACAGATCACCTCAATTCACAAATGTTTTCAAGAAATTAGTGAGCCCAAAAATACTGCGTGGTACTGTCTGTGTGACAAGACACAGATCACCTCAATTCACAAATGTTTTAAAGAAATTAGTGAGCCCCAAAATACTGCGTGGTACTGGCTGTGTGACAAGACACAGATCACCTCAATTCACAAATGTTTTGTAGAAATTAGTGAGCCCCAAAATACTGCGTGGTACTAGCTGTGTGACAAGAGACAGATCACCTCAATTCACAAATGTTTTAAAAAAAATTAGTGAGCCCCAAAATACTGCGTGGTACTGGCTGTGTGACAAGACACAGATCACCTCAATTCACAAATGTTTTAAAGAAATTTTTAACCCCCCAAAAATACTGCGTGGTACTGGCTGTGTGACAAGACACAGAAGATCACCTCAATTCACAAATGTTTTAAAGAAATTTGTAAACCCCAAAAATACTTGCTGGCACAGTGACAAGACACACACATCACCTAAATTCCCTGATATTTGGTAGAAATGAGACCCCCCCAGTAGCGTGGCAGACCGGCAGTAACAACACACAACAATCTCCTCAGAAATCTCCTCTGAAATGCGTGCAGAATCGGTGCGTGGAAACGTTATATAGTGTGCTGCGGGACTTAGCTCTGTGAGCCCATGATTGGGCAAAACTTGCCCAATCAGGACTCTGAGCGGTGATTGGCATAGTGTTCAACCAGTCTTGCACCAGACCTGTGGTCAGGTGCAAGGCTGTAGCCAATTCCGAGCTTCAGGCCAGTGGGAAAATGCATTGTGGTCCATTGTGATGCATTGTGGTCGAACATGCGGCGAACACCCGGAAATGTTCGGTGTTCGCGATCTAAAAGAACAGGCTAAGTTCGGGCCTAACTCCGAACCGAACAGCTCATCCCTAGTTGCATCAACCATCCTCTGCCGAACTTCAGTTGGTGGACAGATGGTCTTACGTTTTCCTGCAAAATGTCTTGATAAACTCTGGAATTCATTTTTCCATCAATGACAACAATCCGTCCAGGCCCTGAGGCAGCAAAGCAGCCCCAAACCATGATGCTCCCTCCGCCATGTTTTACAGTGAGGATGAGGTTTTGATGTTGGTGTGCTGTGCCTTTTTTTCTCTACACATAGTGTTGTGTGTTTTTTCCAAACAACTCAATTTTGGTTTCATCTGTCCACGGAATATTTTGCCAGTAGAGCTGTGGAACATCCAGGTGCTCTTTTGCAAACTTGAAACGTGCTGCAATATTCTTTTTGGACAGCAATGGCTTCCTCTGTGGTGTCCTCCCATGTACTCCATTCTTGTTTAATGTTTTCCTTATTGTAGATGTGTCAACAAAAATGTTAGCATGTGCCAGAGATTTCTGTAAGTCTTTAGCTGACACTCTAGTATTCTTCTTTACCTCCTTAAACATTCTGCCCGGGGGGGGGGGGGCTTCTTATAGACTAAGCATCGCCTTATTGCCGCGGCTGCGAGACATATCATTTCTGAATTCACACGCACAATTATACAGCGGATACAGCTTATAATCAGCAATATATAGATTTACTTACAAGGCGGCTGCTCACTCCCAGGACCCTCAAGCTGGATCTCCATTCTGGATTCAACAGGTGGATCCACGGCCTCAGGAGACAAAGGACAAAGGGGATGGAGCTACAGGGGATAAAGATTACATATAATCAATACAAACAAGTGTGAGAACATCACGAACACGAGAACCACGAGCAGGAAGAGAACCACGAGCAGGAAGAGAATAGCCGCAGCACTTCCTGATTCAGTATAAGGAGGTTTGGTTTGCCCCTTCCCCCACTACGTCCTCGTTTGCGTTCCACACGCATTCCAGGCCTCGATCTCATCTCAGGTTTCAGCAGAGCAGCTCCATTATGTATAATGCAGGGGACAGGGCACGGCCTGAGCCTCACTACAGGTATGGCGGAAGCAGCTCAGCCACGGACACAGCACAATGTGTGCTCAGACAAAGGGCGGTTTACACAATCACTGTAACCTTTATACTGTGTATGGGGGGTATCTGTACAGTGTACAGTGGCAAGAAAATGTATGTGAACCCTTTGGGATTACGTGGAGTTTCGCATGAATTGGTCATAAAATGTGCTCTGATCTTCATCTAAGTCACAACAATTTGAAAAACACAGTCTGCTTAAAATAATGCAACACAAACATTATATGTTTTCATGTGTTTATTGAACAGAACATGTAAACATTCACAGTGCAGGGTGGAAAAAGTATGTGAACCTTTGGACTTAATAACTGGTTGACCCTCCTTTGGCAGCAATAACCTCAACCAAACGTTTCCTGTAGTTGCAGATCAGATCTGCACAACGATCTGGAGTAATTTTGGACCACTCCTCTTCACAAAACTGTTTCAGTGTAGCAATATTCTTGGGATGTCTGGTGTGAATCGCTCTCTTAAGGTCACGCCACAGCATTTCAATCGGGTTGAGGTCAGGACTCTGACTGGGCCACTCCAGAAGGCGTATTTTGTTTTGTTGAAGCCATTCTTTTGTTGAATTACTTGTATGCTTTGGGTCATTGTCCTGTTGCATCACCCATCCTCTTTGGAGCTTCAGTTGGCGGACAGATGGTCTTACGTTTTCCTGCAAAATGTCTTGATAAACTCTGGAGTTCATTTTTCCATCAATGACAACAATCCATCCAGGCCCTGAGGCAGCAAAGCAGCCCCAAACCATGATGCTTCCTCCGCCATGTTTTACAGTGGGGATGAGGTTTTGATGTTGGGTGTGCTGTGCCTTTTTTTCTCTACACATAGTGTTGTGTGTTTTTTCCAAACAACTCAATTTTGGTTTCATCTGTCCACAGAATATTTTGCCAGTAGAGCTGTGGAACATCCAGGTGCTCTTTTGCAAACTTCAAACGTGCTGCAATATTCTTTTTGGACAGCAATGGCTTCCTCCGTGGTGTCCTCCCATGTACTCCATTCTTGTTTAATGTTTTCCTTATTGTAGATGTGTCAACAAAAATGTTAGCATGTGCCAGAGATTTCTGTAAGTCTTTAGCTGACACTCTAGGATTCTTCTTTACCTCCTTAAGCATTCTGCACTGTGCTCTTGCAGTCATCTTTACAGGACGACCACGCCTAGGGAGAGTAGCAACAGTGCTGAACTTTCTCCATTTGTAGACAGTCTGTCTTACCGTGGACACATGAACATCAAGGCTTTTGGAGATACTTTTGTAACACTTTCCAGCTTCATGCAAGTCAACAATTCTTGATCGTAGGTCTTCTGAGAGCTCTTTTCTGCGAGGCATGGTTCACATCAGGCAGTGCTTCTTGAAACTAGTAAATCCAAAAGTGGTGTGTGTTTTTAAAGGGCAGGACAGCTTTCAGCAACACATCCAATAATATCACACTGATTGGGCTTAAGGTTGGCTCACTCCTGGCTCCAATTAGCTCTTGGAGAAGTCATTAGGCTAGGGGTTCACATACTTTTTCCACCCTGCACTGTGAATGTTTACATGTTCTGTTCCATATAAACATGAAAACATATAATGTTTGTGTTGTATTATTTTAAGCAGACTGTTTTTCAAATTGTTGTGACTTAGGTGAAGATCAGAGCACATTTTATGACCAATTCATGCAAAATTCCACGTAATCCCAAAGGGTTCACATACTTTTTCTTGCCACTGTATATGGGGGGGTATCTGTGCAGTGTATATGGGGATAATAGTACAGTGTATATGGGGGGTTACAGTACAGTGTGTATGGGGGTATCAGTACAGTGTATATGGGGTATCAGTACAGTGTATATGGGGGGTATCAGTACAGTGTATATGGGGATGCACTGATAACTGATACTAGTATCGGTATTAGTGCCGATACTGGGTTCTGCACGAGTACTCGGTACTCGTGCAGATGCCCCCGATATTTCCCCCGATACTGGAAGCCATCATTGAGCTGGCTTACCGGCATTCGAGGGGCTGGCGCGGCTGTCTGAATGCTCTAACGGCATTTGGACAGGCCCCTGCAGCTGACCACATTCATACCTTCCAACGAGTGCCGCCGGCAAAGTCTTTGAGCGTCCGCTCATTGGGAAGCCCCCACCATGATGCCGCGAGATCACGGCTGGGGGCTTCCCAGCAAGCGAACGATTGAAAACTTTGCCGGTGGCACTCGTTGGAAGGTATGAACGCGGTCAGCTGCAGGGGCCTGTCCGAATGCCGTTAGAGCACACACGGACACACATGGCTGGTCTGAAGTAAGTGTGTGTATGTATATATTACACACACACACACACACACACACACACACACTTTGAGGGCATGTCTTTATACACACACTGTGATCTGGTGTCTGTTGGGTATACATGTATCTGATGCATGTGGGGTATATTATATATAGGGTTGCACCGATACCGATACTAGTATCGATATCGGTGCCGATACCGGGTACTGCAGGAGTACTTGGTACTCCTGCAGTACCCCCGATATTTTTTTCCGATACCGGAAGCCGGCATCGAGCCGGCTTGCCGGCATCGAGCCGGCTTGCCGGCATCGAGCCGGCTTGCCGGCATCGAGCCGGCTTGCCGGCATCGAGTCGGCTTGCCGGCATCCGAGGAGCTGGGGCGACTGTCCGAATGCTCTATCGGCATTCGGACAGGCCCTGCAGCTGTTCACCGCATTGTTTCATACTTACCTTCCTGGGCGACGCCGGGAAAGTCTTTGCGCGTGTGCTCGTTGGAAGGACCCCAGCCGCGATCACATGGGACCACGTGATCGCGGCTGGGGCCTTCCAACGAGCGCACGCGCGGAAACTTTCCCGGTGTCGCCCAGGAAGGTAAGTATGAAACAATGCGGTGAACAGCTGCAGGGCTGTCCGAATGCCGATGGAGCATTCAGACAGGCACCTGGAGCTCTCCGCAATCATACTTACCTTCCTGGGCGACGCCGGGAAAGTTTCCGCGCGTGCGCTCGTTGGAAGGCCCCCAGCTGCGATCACGTGGTCCCATGTGATCGCGGCTGGGGTCCTTCCAATGAGCGCAACGCGCAAAGACTTTGCCGGCGTTGCCCAGGAAGGTAAATATCATCGCGGAGAGCTCCAGTTGAGTGGGGGGCATATCCATGAGCTGGGGGGCATTATCCATGAGCTGGGGCAATCCATGAGCTGGGGGGCAGTAACCATGAGCTGAGGCATATCCATGTACTGGGGCATATCCATGAGCTGGGGCATATCCATGAGCTAAGGCATATCCCATGAGCTGGGGTAATCCATGAGCTGGGGGGCAGTATCCATGAGCTGGGGGGCAGTATCCATGAGCTGAGGCATATCCATGAGCTGGGGGCAATATCCATGAGCTGGGGGCATTATCCATGAGCTGGGGGCATTATCCATGAGCTGGGGGCATTATCCATGAGCTGGGGCAGTATCCATGAGCTGGGGCAAATCCATGAGCTGGGGCATATCCCATAAGCTGGGGGCAAATCCATGAGCTGGGGCATATCCCATGAGCTGGGGGCATATCCATGAGCTGGGGCATATCCATGAGCTGGGGCAAATCCATGAGCTGGGGAAATATCCATGAGCTGGGGAAATATCCATGAGCTGGGGCAGTATCCATGAGCTGGGGCAGTATCCATGAGCTGGGGCAGTATCCATGAGCTGGGGCAATATCCATGAGCTGGGGCAGTATCCATGAGCTGAGGCATATCCATGAGTTGGGGGCATTTTTATATGAGGTCTGTTCTTATTGGAAAGCGTTCACATGTCTTAAAAAAGTATCGGTACTCGGTATCGGTGAGTACTTGAAGAAAAGTATCGGTACTCGTACTCGGTCTTAAAAAAGTGGTATCGGTGCATCCCTAATTATATATAAATAATGTATACCCAACAGACCCCAGACCAGTGTGTGTGTATATATGAATGTATATCTGGTGTCTGTGTGTGGTCAGGGTGTGTGCAGGCAGTGGGTAAATGGGGTGTCTGGCCATACATTGCAAAATTAACTTAAACAGGACAGGCTTTCAGCAAAATCCTAAATTATTTATTGTAAAGTGTCACATGACATTAAAAGTATCGGTGAGTACTTTAAAAAAGTATCAGTACTTGTACTCGGTCTTAAAAAAATGGTATCGGTGCATCCCTAATGTATATGTCTCTGTTGAGGAGCTTCAAGGTTCAGTACTGGGCCCTCTTCTCTTTTTCGATCTACACAGTCTCTCTAGGTAAACTGATTAGCTCCTTTGGATTCCAGCACCACCTATACGCTGACACACTCATATATACCTCTCCTCCCCTGATCTCTCTCCTGGATCGAGTCACTGACTGTCTCTCTGTGTCTCGAACTGGATGTTTTCCCGCTTCCTTAAACTCAATCTTGCCAAAACGGAAATTCTCGTCATTCCTCCCTCCAAGAACCCAATCCCACCTATCTCTCTACCAGTAAATGGACGCCCATTAGCCCAACGCCTCAAGCTCGCTGCCGCGGTGTCACTTTCCATTCTGACCCAATGTTCTCTCCCCACATCCAGACAGTGACCAAATCCTGTTACGATCAACTCAAGAACATCGCCCGCGTCCGAACCCTTTCGGACGCAAGATATTGTGAAGGTGCTGGTTAATGCTCTTGTCATTTCACGACTTGATTACTGCAACTCGCTCCTCATTGGTCCCAACTCTCATTTTGCCCCTTTGCTATATAATGAATGCAGAGACCATGCTTATTTTTCTCACCAGACACACCAGATGGTCCCTCCAGATGGTCCCTCCATTGGCTTTCTGTACCTCCCCCCTCTGCCGGTCCCTCCATTGGCTTCATGTACCTCCCCCCTCTGCCGGTCCCTCCATTGGCTTACTGTACCTCCCCCCCCTTGCCGGTCCCTCCATTGGCTTCCTGTACATTTCAGGATACAGTTTAATATACTGATGCTCACGTTCTAATCGCTCAATAACTCAACCCCTCCCTACAGGTCTTCATTACTCCGAAAGCACGTCATGACAACTCCGGTTAGCTCGTGATCTCCGCCTGTCTTGTCTGCACCTGATAGACGGGTGCTTTATGCTTTACCTTATCAAGTGATCACTCTTCAACCTGCCATATATTATGGA